>CAWUFW010004089.1:1200000-1632352 GCA_963921515.1 Calotriton arnoldi | reverse complement strand
CCTCTTAGTGCAGTTGCAAAGCTTCTTTCTGTAATGTAAATCTGCGTTCTGGAAGTAATCCGGCAGAGTCTCCTCTTCTTTTTTTCTGTAGAGTTGTAGTGTATATTAAATGTAAATTTTCGTTGTTTATATAGTGTTTGTTTAATTGATAGGTTTATTTCATTGGTGTATTTTATTTGTGTGAGGTTTTAATTAGTTGTTGTTAATTTTTTTTTAGTTTTTGGCAGTTGTTTTCCATATATGGGAAACGCTAATTAAGAAGTTGTTAGGGCTAATTATTTTTTTTTAACAGATTTGTTTGCTTATGTATGTTTTACATTGGTTATAATGTTAAATGTTGTATGTGGTATGTTTAATAATATTTTATTTAATATATATTAGTGTGTTTTGCTATTATTTTATGCTTTTATATGTTTATATGTTGTAATAAGATTGTATTATAGTTATAATGTGTGTAGTGAGTGTTTATATTGTGAAAATATATTTTGGGGTCAAGATATCTTGTTTTTAGTTATTTTTAAAAAGTCGATATTTGTATAAATTGGATAAATTTGCTGTCTATATTTTAGTATTCGATATTTAGGACATATTGTATGTTTTTAAAGAAATGTCGATATTTTATTTTACGATAATTGTGTGTTCGATAATGTTGTTTACGATATTTATTGTTGACGATAATATGGATTCGATATTTGTGTTATTTCTTAAATAAGTATTGTTAGTCGATAATAGTGTTATCGATAATTTTGTGCCGATATATTTGCATGTCGATATTGTGGTTGTCGATATTATGTCAGTGATTCCTGAACCTGGACTCTCCATGTTCGCGCTCTTTGTCCGGTTTCTAGGCACTGCTTGATACTGCATGATAATATATGTTAAATGGGAAGTCGTACATCGCCTAATTCTGTGTTGTATGATGTAATAATGCTTTTGAGGTTGCTACTCCATCTTTCTCTAGCCTTGTTTGATTCTTAATGCCTGGATATTCTCATGAGGAATTGTATGTCATCACATGAAATGTCACTGGTTACCTTGGAGGTTGGAACCCACTTGAAGTGGAGCAGTTGGAGTTGGAGCTGTGTCTCGTGGAGCCTGTGCTGTGTGGGCTCTACCACCAAGTAGCCTGTGAATAAATTCTTTCTTCAAAACCTTTGGTTCACGCCTCATTCACTACAGAAATTTTGGCGACGAGGATGGCTACAAGGTGCGACCCTGCGTGCGACATTGACGACATCGGGCCATCTGCTGGTCCATCTATGAACTCCAAGGCTAAGGTACTGTGATTTTCTATTTTTTCACCCCAGCCTGTGAGAAATGCTGCCACTCAAGCTGCTTCGTTTTATATGTTGGGGCCCTCTTTTTTGTTGTAAAATGGCGTGTTAATACCGGGCCTGGTATTACTGTTACTGGCTCACATTAACGTGCTATTTACTGGCCATTATAGGCTTGAGGGCTAGTATGGAGAATAATGAGGAGATTCTGGAATTACTGGGCTGCTTAACACATATATCCAGAATGCTGAACCCTTTTCCCATATGGTGGAAACTGCGAGCTGATGAGCAGGTGCGAAACTTGTAGCTGCGTAGGATGGTATTTCAACATAAAATCCCCACTCAACACAATGTGACGGTCATAGCAGTGCCATCTTAAGGATTTGGGGGGCCCTGGGCAAGAAATATTTTTACTGCACCTGTTTAGAACAACTTTGAATTTTATGACTAATTTTCTCCTTATTGAAGCCACGTGATTATAAACAATATTGAATTATATGTTAAAGGCTGAGATACAGAAACAGGCAGAAGTACAAAGAGTAAAAGTAAATTTTCCCATGGGCCCCTTGGAATGTGGGGGCCCTGGGCAATTGCCCACTTTGCCCATGCCTTAAAACGTCTCTGGGCCGCAATAGTGTCGTTTTCTGTCTCTCAAAATCTGCCTCCGCCAATGAACTTTTAGCCTTTCCTGTTTCAGTCTGAATACTCTTACCCAAGCCACGCGTACGCAACCAAAGGTTTTGCCACAGAGTCCGTGGAGTGGCGTCACATCCTCTTCACTTCCGTGCTAATGGGTGGGGGCAGCGATTGCCACACCGTAGGTGAATGCTGAGGGGCAGGGGTGTCAAGCTGTGAATGACCAAGTGTAATTAAAGTGTAGGTGGTGAGATTACATTCTTAAAACCGAAAACGCCTAATTCCTGACTTGTGAGAGCAGCACGGAACAGAGGGGCAGATTTACAAGCCCCTTGCGTCATTTTTAACATAGGAAAAGTGACGCAAAAGTGGCGCAAGGGGCTTGTAAATCTGCCCCAGAGCCTGTTAACTTAGTAAGCGCACGTTCACGCCTTGGGGCATCTTGGCACTGTATAATGGATGAATAATGGATGTTAACTATTATCTCACTAAATGGTCCTCATGTTATCGACCTTAGAACGCTGAAAGGCTCAATGGGTCCACTGGGGATTTGAACCTCTGAACATGAAGTAAAAAACGGATTCTTTCAGTGGACCTATTAGGACAACGGGTGTTTAATTAGTAAAAGTTCAAGTTCATGTTCATTATTTATTTCCACAAATCATCGTAGTGAAATCAATAGGCATAACAAACAGAAGGTATGAAAACGGAAAATGCCATGAAACCAGTGTCGTGTATATCAACATTTAAGACCCCGGACACATCATGATCCAATAAATAGATAAACACGTAAAACAGTACATGCTAATATGTCCCCCCAAGACTCTTTTCCGCACTTAGAAAGTGAATACTAAAGCAATCTCATCTCGGCGACTTGCTGCCTCAGCAGTTAGTCTTGTCATAGCTTATCACCGATGTAAAAATCTTCAAATGGAAACAAAATCTATCGAAGCAAACTGCTTGGCGGCTTAGAAAAGGATCATTCAGGCAGACATAGCAAGCCATCTATTTAAAGTGTATGTGCTATTAAATCGCCACAATCCAAGTGCATTGACTATTGACCTTGAAAGTACTTGCAGGGGCCCTCAGCAGCAGCAAGTGTACGTCCATTCTGAGCAGAGGCAAATGCTAGATATTAATACTAATGATATTTAACCACTGCATTCAGCATGGATACCACCACCTTCATGTATTTTATAAAGCTTCCAGTCAATTGGCCAGATTCCTCTTTTAAACATTCCTCCACCGCAACTTTGCAGGATCTAATATTTAGCTGTCTAAAAATTGGTACCAGCCAATAACTAGGCCTGGGCAGTGAACTCCTCTCTGTTTGCGGAGTTTGTGGAGTTTTCCGCACTCCACGAAGCACGCGGAGTTCTGAAAAACTCGCGGAGCAGAGTTTTTCCCCCACTCGCGTTGGTGAACGCAAGCGAGGAAAAGCCAGCTCCCAGCGAGATTTCTGAAAGCGGGCGGTCAGATTTCTCAATGCGGGTGTTCGCAGATGGTCGCGACTGCTCGCGTTGAGAAAGCTGCTGCTCGGGTAGAAAATCTAATCGAGTGGCAGCAAAAGAAGCAGCACCCTCTTGCACTGTGCATGGTGCCATTCACACAGATTTTAAAGCACAGGACAAACACCTTGCACTGAAAATCAATGCGAACGACATGACCAAACGCACTCCTCCACTTGTAGAACTCCGCGTAGCGCGGTGGAGATTTTTGATCATTTCACGGAGTTCTGCAAACTCTGCCCAGGTCTAATAATAATGCCCACTGTGCTGGAGAGGTTCCAAATCTGCACCACAACCCCTACATAGGGTTTCCTGAGTGCCTGCGAGCCGGCCATATTGTATGCTTTAAGTGAAATCAACCCCAAACGGTAGCTGTTAGAGTCTGTGTTTCTGTTTGGCAGAGGTATGCACCCTGACTAGCATTTTTCTCCCTTTTGTGCCAGATATTTTTGAGATACTAAATAAGAAGGTTGTCCCTTTTCCGCTTTTGCTATCGCTAGTTCCTTGCAAACAACTTATGCAATTTGCTGTTATTTCAAGAACTCATTATTTATATTAACACATCATGCAATATGAAATCAAATTTACAGTGTTTCCAAACCAAGAGGCTCATCTAGACCCTGGCAAGTGGACCACTGCCTTGAGTTGTGCCCTCAGAGCAGCAGAGGGCAATGCGGATGCTGTGAAGACAAATGTACTAGTCTAACTCCCATCCTAGGATATCTGGGGAAAGTTTAACTTTCCCCCAAAAAGTCCAGTGAGTTACTTACTATTCAAGCTCCAGTCCTGGAATATTTTGAGGAAAATTTTAAATTCTCCTATCAAAACCTTACTTGAGGAAGGCTCCCTTGCTGAAATTCAGATCGGGTATTACATTTGACTTTCAGCAGTGCCGCTTGAGGATGTAGGTGGCGCCAACTGAGTAAATGGGTGGAGCCAGTGCAGAAAGTGGGTGGAGCTGGGGAAAGTGGGTGTAGCCTCCTACAAACATTTTAGCACCTGGATTTAATTTTTTACAAATTAAGCACTGCTCTGCCGCTGGACACCAAGCAGCCCCCTTGTGTCTACATTGGACTGGAAACCATACTCGTGATTGAGCAGGAAATCTTCCAGTTTACAACAGATGTTCTGCATCTGCTACACTTGCAAACAGGCCCTAAATTATTTTATTTAATAATTTATATAGTAGTTGAACCCACTGCCCGCAACTTCTATAAAGTTTTGCTTCATGGTCTTGGCTATCTTTTTTGTGCCAACAGATCCTTTTCTTCCATACCATAAATACTTAGATATTGGTAATTCTCTACTTTGGTTTCCTTTTTAATCTGTATTTCAAGTCTGTGAATGTGTAACTTCACTTTCATTGTTTACTTTTGTTGAATTTCTTTTCTTTCTGGCCTAATAATTTTATTAATGATAAGAAAGACATTATAACTTCTATAGCCAAGATGCATTTCATGCAAATCCACCCCTGTTTTACATTGTGTCAAACGTCTTTTGGTTGCATTTTCATTTAATATATAAATGTATATTATACAATGTGTAACGGGTTAAAGAAAGACTGTAAGAGGGTTCACTGCAATCCATCCTTTGTGTAACTCCTGAGAGCGGGTGGGATTGCGCTCCGAGGTGCAAATCCATTTTGTGATGCACATGCGTCAACTTTTTAGCGCAAAATATATTTTCCATCGTAAAGTTGATCAGCAACAGTTGTGTCACTTTTCATTAGAGAAGCGCTGTTTGGAGTCACACAGGTGCTCGTGCTAATTGATATTGAATCTTAGTCCAAACCCATAGAGTGCTCTTTTTGAATAGAAAGCACCAGGCTCTGCAATTCTCCTTCACTAATGCTCACACTTAAGGCAGCACTTGCTTGCTTCTTCCTCTCCAGCGTAGTTCATTCTGACCACATTAAAGGCTTGACATCCTGCTACTCTGTTTTTCTATGGTGCAAGGAGACCCTGCTCATGGATGACAATGAGCTTTACAAAATCCACATGTCATGACATGACAGTGATCTCTACCTTCCGTCTTTTAGGAAGTATGACGTCTTCATTTATCACACTGCTCATAGCTCCATTTTTGGGTCGAGCCTGTGAGAGCATGTGCTAGCGCATGTGTCTCACTTGCAAGACATTCTTCTATACAGAAAAGGACTTGAAGCCCTCCTGTTGTTTTACCATTTGTTGGCTTGCGTGGCACTCTTCTTTACAGCCTTGTAATTCATCAAGGCAAGCCTAACATCATTTCTATTCCTCTCTATGGAGCAGGGACCAAGCACTGATTGATTCAACTTAATCAGTGCCCGCCTGCTGCTCCAGACATGATTGAGGTACTATTTTGTTCTTTTTAACTTTTAGTGCACTGCAAACAGAAAGTGTGTGACTGGTAAAAACGTGCCCAACAGGACAAACAAAATTGCATAGATTTATTCTTTATAGTTAACTTTCATTTTATTTGGCAAGTCTTCTTTCCTCACTTTGAACTCATGTTTGCTTTTGCTTTTGATCGTGGGCACTGTTCTCAAAAGATGAGGATTATGTTATTGCAAAGCAACATTGTTTCTTTCTTATGTGTAATTTCTGAAATTATGCTTTAACACATAATTGTGCAGTCACCCCAATGCACCCTACTCCAATCCTCACAAATTCACCCCACCTCACCCCACACCAATCCGTCCCACTCAATACAGCCCACCCCAGACCAATCGAATCCACCCAACTCCAATCCATACCACTCACCCCAATGAATCCACTCCAATTCACCACACTCCAATCCTCCCAAGCCACCCCACTCCAATCTGCCTCACTCGAATTCACCCCACTCCAATCCCAAACAATCTGCGCCACCCCAATCCAAAAGAATCCACCTCACTCCAATCTTCCGCAATCCAGTCTGCCCCACTCCAATCCAAAACAATCTGCCCCACTCCAATCCTAAACAATCTGCCTACTCCATTCCAAAACAATCTGCCTCACTCCAATCTGTCCCAACCCAATCTAAAACAACCTGCCTCACTCCATTCCAAAACAGTCAGCCCTAGTCCAATTCAAAACAATCTGCTCAACTTTAATCCAAACCAATCTGCCCCACTCAAGTCCGAAACAATCTGCCCCACTCAATCCAAATCATTCTGCCCCACTCCAATCCAAAACAATTTGCCCCATTCCAATCTGCCCCACTTCAATCTGCCCTACTCCAATCCAAAACAACCTGCCCCTCTCCAATCTATCTTACTCCAATCTACCACACTCCAATCCAAAACAATCTGCCCCACTCCAATCTGCCTCACTCCAATCTGCCCCACTCCAGTCTGCCCTACTCCAATCCAAAACAGTCTGCCCCACTCTAATCCACTCCGATCCAAAACAATCTGACCACTCCATTCCGCCCAGTCCAATCTGCCCCACTCCAATCCCAAAAAATCTGCCGCACTCCATTCCCCCCACTCTAATCTGTCCCACTCCAATCTGCCCAACTCCAATCTGCCCCACTCCAATCTGCCCCACTCCAATCCAATCCACCTCACCCCAATCCAATCACTCTATCCCAATTAACTCCACTCCAATCCACCCCACACCAATCCAATACACCCCAATCAATCTACCCTACTGAAATCCAATCCACCTCACCTCAACCCAATCCAATACACCCACTCCCTCCCCAATCCACCCCACTTCAATCCCAAACAATTTGCCCCACTTCAATCTGCCCCACACTAAATTACCCCAATCCAATCCAAAACAATCTGCCCCACTCCAATCCAATCCAATATGCCCCACTCAAGTCCAAAACAATGTGCCCAATTCCAATATTTGCCCCACTCCAATCCAAAACAATCTGCCCAACTCCTATCCGTCCCACTCCAGTCCACTCCACTCCAATGCAATCTACCTCACCCCAGTCAAATCCACCTCACCCCAATCCAATCCACTCCACTTAAATCCAATCCACCCTGCTCCAATCCAATACATCCCAATCCAACCAAATCCAATCTACCCCACCCCAATCCAATTCACCTCAATCCAATCCACTCCACCTCACCCTAATCCAGTTCACCTCACCCCAATCCAATTCAATCCATCTCAATCCAATCCACCCCACTGCAATCTAATCTACTCCACTCCAATACGCCCCACCCCACGCCAATCCAATCCATCCCACTCAAATTCACCCCTCCATTCCACCCCACTCCATTCCACCTCACTCCATTCCACCCCACTCCAGTCACCCCAATCCAGCCCAGCCCACCCCACTCCAATCCAATCCAACCCACCCCACCCCACTCCAATGCACCCCAGTCCACTACACCCCACTCCAATCCAATCCACCACACTCCATTCACCCCACCCCACTCCACTCCACCCCACCCCATTTCAATCCACCCCATTTCAATCTAGTCCACCCCATCCAGTCCACCCAACTCAAATCCACCCCACTCCACTGCAGTCCAATCCACCACTCTACTCCAATCATCCCACTCTACCCCAATCCAAGACACCCCACCCCAGTTAAGGCCACCCCACTCAATCCAAACCATGCAGCCTACCCCACCCCACCCCACACCAATACACCCCACTCCAACCAACCCCACTCCAACCCACCCTACTCCAGTCTAATCCACCACCCTGAAGTCCAGTCCAATATACCCCCTCCACTCCACTCTGATTCACCCCACTCCAAACCACCCTACTCTAATCCAGTCCACCACACCCCAGTCCAATTCACCCCACCCCAAACCAATCTAATCCACCCCACTCCACTCCAATACACCACAATCCAATCCACCTCATCCCATTTCAATCCACCCCACGCAGTCCACCCACTCCAATCCAACCTACTCCACTTAATCAAATCCACTCTACCCCAATCCAATCCACTCCAATCCACTCCAATCTACCCCACTACCTCAACCATCCAACTCACTCCACCCTATTCCACTTCACTTCACTTCACTCTATGCCACTCCACTCTACGCCACTCCACTCTTTCACTCTATACCACTCCACTCTATGACACTGCACGCTATGACACTGCACTCTACGATACTCTCTTCCACTGAACTCTACTCCCCTCTACTCAACTCTATGATACTCTACTCCCCCACTCCTCTCTACAACACTCTACTCCAACAAATACAGTTTACAACACTCTACTCCCCCCACTCCACTCTAGGACACTCCACACCAAAAACTTTTAGCCATGCTGACCAGCAGCCACATTGGTGTACAACATGGCAAAACCACATTGCCAAAGCCAATAGCACTCGTATAGGCGAAACCCATTGGGTTTGCCAAAGCTTGTTTTTCTTTGTCAGGAACTCAGGCAACACAGGCTGTCTTTCCAGTGCTATCCTAGCTTTTTATGTTTTGGAGCAAAGCACACCGTGTTGCATCCCCTCCTCACTGTACCCTTGTCCGTGTCCTTGACATCATAGAAGATTTGTCTGTGCCACAGAGCTTCATACTTTTCCTCTCTAAGTAATGTTCTTTATGCAGTTGTCCTGGGGCTCCCACGAGCATTACTGCACATATTTGTCTATTCCTTACCACTTTGCACTGCGCTCTCTGTTGGTCACAGTGCAGCTCTAATTCCCATCTACTCTGTTGTCATGGACATGGCAAATCTGCCCTCAGGCTAATGCCAGCAGCTGTCTGTTCTGTCCTTCTGAACGCTGACAGTATTTATATTCATGTTTCAAAAATCCTCCATCTTCACAAGGTTTGACTGGTCTGAGTACCAGCATCCTGGTGCTTCGAGACGCCTACAGTGTCTCCAAGCAGGACAGATGTGTCTGCTCTCAATTTTTGCAATTTCTACACCCTAACCACTGACGACCATGCCACCAGTCATTCAGGAAGCAAATCAATGAATATGTCTATCTCAAAAAGGGTTTTATTGAGCTAGCGCTTGGCTAGACTCAACCACCTGCTTCTGGAATCAAGAGTCATATTTTCCTAGAACAACACCCACCATGTCTAGAATAATGGTGATTGGCACCAACACCCCCAGGATCTACAAAGCATCTTGTGATGCTAAGAAGCCTTGGTTAACCTCGGTAGACCCCCGCAGTAGTGAAGGTTTAGCAACCTAATGGTGGAGTGGAGAAAATGGACAGATGTCCAATGAACCCACAGTGTTCCAGAAAAAGGATCCTCAGACTACAAATGGTCCTGCCAGAGAAGGACGTGTTATAGATGAGTTAAGTTGACCCTTTCCTCTGAATCACAGCACATACAAGACATCTGGTCTAGTGTTATCAAAAGCTTTTATTATAAGCAAACTTATTGCAGACTTATAATGCTTTGTTGTAGTAATAGCAAAAGCTAATGATCATGTACAGTATGGCAAAAGCTAACATGATATTTGTTGGTAGTTCATCCCACTACAAAACCCCTATCACTAATGACTAGTATCTAGAAACACTGCCATTCTGAAATGTGGGATACAGAAGCTGCACACCTGTTGGCAGGCAGTGTTGGACTGGCCTTTTGAGTCTTTTGCCTGGCATCAAACTTAAGTGTCTATTCAGTCTTTACCTGGGCTCTGGGAAGGGAACAAATCTTTGCTTTTGGTAAGAATAGGGGTGCATGTCTTGGGAGTTGTAGGCCTTTTACTCAGGCCTTTGCATAGATTGTGGTTGTTGCCCAATTCACATGTGAGCACCAGTTGTTTACCACTGGTGTTCTAATGCACTGAATACTATTGACCTGCTCAAAGGTTCCTAAAACTCCTTTGTTGGCCATGGTTAAATTGAGGTAGCGAGGCTTATATATCATTGGCTAATCTAGTGTGTTGGAAATTGTGTTACTGTTTGAGGAGGGTGAAACCCTACTCAAGCAGAAACAACAATTCCTGTTAAGATTAAGTCCCAAGCAAACCCCAAATTAACCTGTGATGGACCCTCTCGTAGACTGGCACAAAGCAGTCAGGTTTAACTGAGAGGCAATGTGTAAAGAATTTATGCAGCACTTCAAACAGTAATAAAGTGAAAACGCAACGCATGGAAATCCCACACCAATTATGAAAAATCGAGTAACATTTAATAAATTGACACCAAAATGACAAAACTCCAATCAGTAGAGCTGGAGATATGCAATGTTAAAGATTTAAATGAAAATAGTGTCTAAAAGTACAAAATGCTGACTGGGGTTATCAGGTCATGCCGGACTGGTACAAAGTCAAAAGTTCAGCTCGGCCGCGATGGAGCGCAGGCCGGCTACAGGGACTAAGTTAAGCCCACTGAACAAAAGTACCTCAAATTCTGGCCATAAAGCATTGTGAGATCCGGCATCGAGGATACGTTGTGCAGTGGCGGTTCTAAGGTGGTGCGATGCGAGGTCCTG
This sequence comes from Calotriton arnoldi, assembly GCA_963921515.1. NCBI lineage: Eukaryota > Metazoa > Chordata > Amphibia > Caudata > Salamandridae > Calotriton > Calotriton arnoldi. The sequence goes on along the minus strand of CAWUFW010004089.1, from coordinate 1,621,588 downwards.
CATCATCGTCAAGGGTGCCATTGATGAGGCGAGGATGCATCGTGCAGTGGCGGTTCCTAGGAGACTGTGGGCTGAGATGCGAATCCTGATTCAGGGATGTGTCACGCGGCGACGGTTCCGAAGCGGAGCTGTGAGAAGATGCGTTGTGATGTGCCCGTTCTGCCCACAGGACCACAGCTGGGCTTGCAGAGGACCTTCAGGTCTACTTCCAAGGGTCCAGGACTGGGGTGGCACCACTTGGGGTGCAAGCCTTACAGCAGACTGAGTTCAGGTGTTGGGTTCAAGGTAGTTGGAGCCTTTTCTGTCCCTGAGACTCTGATCAGGAGCCCAGCCAACTAGCCCTTAGAGTCACTCTGGTGGTCCTGGGATCAAGATGCAGGTCTGGTCCTTGGCAGCAGGGCAGCAGGGCAGCAGGGCAGCAGAGTAACACCCCTTCTTGCAATACAGCACAGCAGTCCTTCTGAGTCTTTCACAGGTCCAGAGGTGTACAGAAGAGTTGAGTCTAATGGTCCAATATTTATACCTGATGCTGACTTTGAAGTAGGAGAAGGTTCTGGAGGTTTCCATTCCCAGGGGTGTTTGGAAGTTCCTGCCTCCCTGCCCTGGCTCCAGCTTATCTGGGTTCACAAAAGACTACGGTCAAACTTTTTATGCATGTGCTCAGGTAGAGCCCCTGTACAGGGGCAGCTCCTCCTCCTCATCAAGTCAAAGATGGCCCATCCTTCCACCATCTATCTCCTTTGCCTCACTGTATAGGAGTAATATACAAAGACCATCTACCAACTACTCCTAGTCACGTGACCCAGGAAACAGTCTGCAGGCACCAAAAGGTTGTGTCAAGAAAATGCCAACTTTCTAAAAGTGACATTTTCAGCATTGTGACTTAAAATCCACCTTTACTATTGAAGAGGGTTTTAAATTACAGTTCTTTAGACACCAAATTCAAAATTCTCACATGCTCCCAATTGAAAGTTATCAATGATTAAATGTAATAAATGTATCCAATCTTATCCTATGGAAGAGGTAGGCCTTGCAGTAGTGAAAAGCAAATGTAAACGTTTTTCACTACCAGGACATGTAAAACTTAGAAGTACACATCCAACTTTTTAAAAGCAGTGCACCCTGCCCTATGGGCTGTTTAGGGCATACTTTAGTGGTGACTTATTCGTATTAAAAAGGAAGGTTTAGGACTGGGAAAAGTTTTATTATGCTGGTTCCAAATGGCAGTTTAAACTGTACACAAGCTGCAATGGCAGGCCTGGGATATGTTTAAAAGGCTACTTAAGTGGGTGGCACAATAAGTGCTTCAGGCCCACTAGTAGTATTTAATTTACAGGCCCTGGGCACATGTAGTACCACTTTACTAGGGGCTTACAAGTAAATTAAATGCACCAATTGGGCAGCAGTTAGGGGGCAGTATTCCTTGCCTGCACTAGGGCCATGGCACCCTAGATACACCACTGTATAGTTTAGAGTTTATCTGTTGATTACACAGACAGATCTCCAACTACCCACCCAGACTGGCAGCAGAGCCACAGAAAAATCCCCCAAAATTTCAGAAGTCAACCTCACAGAAGTACACTTAATTAACGCAAAACCTTCCTTTGAAGTTGCAGTTATTGCCTGAGAGAAGTGTTCCTTGTCTTAGTGCCACAGGATCACAAAACTCCATGATTGATATTTTTTGTGCCTCATATCTACTATCTTCACCCGAGCCATGCACTCTTGGCGCCACAGTGAGTGTGGCACTGTCCTCAAGTCTGTCTGGTATTATGTGGTCATCTGCCTACTGGGGACAGATCATCCAAAAGACCGTCACTTCCATTGCCGTGAGCCACAGCAACGGCCCTTCACAGGATCAATGCACCTCTGCATGGCCTCTGGAAGGGATCTGCACCAGAGTCCTTGGGAGGAGCAGCCATCTCAATGCACTGCTGGCTCCTCCTGCCTCCCCAGCTGTTAGTCATTGTACTTTTCCACACATTTGTATGTTTCTGTTAGAAGTCCTTGTGTACCCTTGAAAAATACATTATTTTATCTTAGTCAGTGTATATTTGTGTGGCTTTAATCCCTGCCACAAGCTTTCCTCTCCAGGTAGTTACATAGTTTATAAATTATGTTCTTCCTTTCCATGACTGATTCATGTGATAGGAAAATGATGATCGATAAAGCAAATCAGAAAGTCTCTGCACTTTCTGGGGCTAAAATGCAACACCAAATGTTATTGTTGTTTCACTATGTCCAGCTGCTATCAACAATGCAGCTTTTGCCCTTTGTCCCATATTATTTAGAGGAAAATTGTCTCTTGTAATGTCCTAGGGGTGGACTGCCTTAGAGTCACTTGAAATACAAGGATCAGATTTCTTAGCGTTCTTGACTTCAAATGACAATTGCTACAACATTGGTGGAGGGAATTCCCGAGCAAATTGTAGCTACGTGGAATGCACCCAATCGCAGTGCAGCAGAACTCGATGTTTGCAACCTCCCTAAACCTGGAAACCAAAGGAATCAATAAATCCACTTTCTTTAGGCCTGAAAGAAACCAAATGGATATGGGGAAAAAGTAGTGTAAAGCCAACGGATGATTATTGTTCTTTTCCAACGTTCTAAAAATACTTGTTGGGCATGCCGCAAAATGGATGTACTCAAGGCACCAGACTGCATGGGATTGCCCTTGTGCTAATTGGGGTCAGATGGATAGAGGCATGGGGACTCATGAGGTCTAACGGTTTCTCCTCTATGAGGGTAAAGGGGGAGGATACTGATTACATTTTATTTGACAATGATATAGATGCGATGGACAAATATGTATTCGATCCACAAACTGAGTTTCTGGATGAGGATTTGGAACAACCTTCAACATCGAAGGCTATCAAAGATCCATTAGGCATAGATATGTTTAATCCTACCCTCATTACGCACCCATGAGGTTCAGACTGGTGGCCTATGGACCATGTGACCACCTTTATTAAGTATTGGATATGGAAGTCTCTTGATAAGGAGACTAGCAACATTATGAGGGCTGAATGTCCAAGACCAGTCCTGGATAACAAATCAGGAATCACACAAAACCTGGACCCCGAATTAATGACTTTCCTTTATAATCAGGAAAAGACCCTAGGAAAGGCCTGGAGCGCTGCCTTAAGCAGTGCCAGGAGAAGCTATTAGATGTCCTGGTTCCACTGGCTAGGATCTTAGACATGGCTCAGGAGGCAAATTATAAGGACATGCATGTGGCTGTTGAATTACTCAGAGGTTGGAGTCAGCGGGCTTTGTGCCTGCTTGGGAACACCAATGCCAGGCTAATTGCATAGAGGAGATGAGCCATCCTTTTTGAGGATGAACTCTAAATTGGGTGATAAAGCCAGAAAGGAAACACCAGGTGACCCGAATGGGTTACTTTTTGGCAAGAGTTTCATCAAAACACTAGGCAAGTGCGTGACCATGTTTACTGCCTTTAGCAGGGCCCAATCCAATATGCGACACATGTTTAACAGTAGAATTTTCAGAAGGACGGACAGGAGTGGACTAGCTGTCAGTCGTGGGTCACAAAGGTCCCAGTACTACTGTCAAGATCAGTGGAGCTACGAAAGGAACTTTCATTTCAACATGGGCTTCTTCCAGCAGAGAGAATGAACCCCTCGCTCCAGTGGGGCAGGGGTAGATCTCAAGGATCAGGAGAACAAGTAAGCTTCAACCCTTTACTTGGTTGCTCCCATAAAAAAGGGGCAAACCAATAAACCCTTGTGGCCTTGTGTAAATAAATATCAGGTAACAGTGCCTACAAGGGATATATTTCATGATCTTCTTGGTTGAATTCTATCTTTTTTATCGGATGTCTGATCATAACGTCAAGAAATCAGAGCCCGTTGCTTTGTGGCCTGATCAGCTGGGGAGGACTTCGACTCCCAGCAACCTCGCAGCCAGCCGGCGTGACGCTTTCCTCCGCCCGGAGGCGCAGAAGAGGAGCAAGGGCTTCCCGGAGCGCAGGAGCCCGTTGCTTTGTGGCCTGATCAGCTGGGGAGGACTTTGAGTCCCAGCAACCTCGCGGCCAGCCAGCGTGATGCTTTCCTGTGCCCGGAGGCGCAGAAGAGGAGCTGGGGCTTCCCGCAGCGTGAGAGCCCATTGCTTTGTGGCCTGATCAGCTGGGGAGGACTTTGAGTCCCAGCAACCTCGCGGCCAGCCAGCGTGATGCTTTCCTGCGCCCGGAGGCGCAGAAGAGGAGCCGGGGCTTACCGCAGTGCGGGATCCTGTTGCTTTGTGGCCTGATCAGCTGGGGAGGATTTCGAGTCCCAGCAACCTTGCGGCCAGCCGGCGTGCCACTTCCTGTGCCCAGAGGCGCAGAAGAGGAGCCGGGGCTTCCTGCAGCATGGGAGCCCTTTGCTTTGTGGCCTGATCAGCTGGGGGGGACTTCGAGTTCCAGCAACCTCGCGGTCAGCCGGCGTAATGCTTTCCTGTGCCCGGAGGCGCAGAAGAGGAGCCGGGGCTTCCCGCAACGCGAGAGCCCGTTGCTTTGTGGCCTGATCAGCTGGAGTGGACTTCGAGTCCCAGCAACCTCGCGGCCAGCCGGCGTGATGCTTTCCTGCACCCTGAGGCGCAGAAGAGGAGCCGGGGCTTCCCGCAGCGCGGGAGCCCGTTGATTTGTGGCCTGATCAGCTGGGGAGGACTTCGAGTCCCAGCAACCTTGTGGCCAGCCGGCGTGAAGCTTTCCTGCGCCCGGAGGCGCAGAAGAGGAGCCAGGGCTTCCTGTAGCGTGGGATGCGCGTGGGCCCACTCTCTGACATCAGGATTGTGGGTCCCTAGGGTTCTTCACTCTGAGGTATTGGCTTTTATATATTGACCCTTTTAAACAAGTGAATCGTATGAAGAATGGTTAAGCGTAAAGGCACTAGTGATCATCCGGAGGGCGGAATAGCAGGGACATTAGATGCTTTCCTGATGAGGGCTGAGTCAGTCTTGACCCACCAAATTGAAATAACTGAGAGGAGACTCTCTTTGGACTCACTAGTCACCCAGAAGCGCTCTTCCCTTGGCCGCATAACCGTGGATAATCCACCCTCGTCTCCTTCGCCAGCGCCTATGCTTTTAGTATCTCCTACAGCCCCTGTGGCCCCTGTGGCGTTAGCTGTACCCACTCCTGGTGCCAAAGCCACAACCAGACCTAAAATAGCCACAAGGGGCCAGGCTGCAGCCGCCTCACTAGACATTAATAGTGAGCCACCAGTAAAAAAAAGAAGGGGTGGTGGCCCTCTAAAGCAAAAGCAAAGGCAAAAGTCGCAACCCACCGAGCAAAGAGGAACCGGAGTCACTGAACTCGGCACATGTCTAAAATTGTGCTCTACGGCTTCTGATGATATCTTCACTTCGTTGGTCCAGGGGTGTGACTATGACATATGGAAAAGACTTGAGACATTGGTTACTGTCCTTTTGAACCCCCTGTTAACCAAATTATCCTAAATTGAGGAGAGGTTGTTGCATATTGAAGGGCTGGGTAGATCAACCCATAACCAAGGTGCATGCCTATGTCCTGGAGCAGTTCCGGTGCCACTAGCACACCAAGGGGGGGGCCCGAACAAGGGAGTATAATAATGAGTTGCACCATCCGCGCATGGGTAGCAATGCGTGCAACATTGCAACTACCTCTAGTCATCACAAATTGTCACCTTCTTGCCCAACGGTGCATCCCCCGAACTTAGCTAGAGTTTCTAACCCTCAGTCGCATCCTACTATCATTTCAGATGAACCAGCTACCAATGCACGACAGCCATCGCAGGGGGTTGGAGGGAGGGAGCACCGCTCTAGGCAGCGAAGACCAAACATGGGGAGACCTGCCAACGCATGTCAGTCCCTCCACCTTCCACGGGCCTCATCCCCTCTTGTACTGATTTTGGGTAATGTCCCGATCCTTGATCAGACCGAAACTACTGCCCAACAAATGGTCAAATCCCTGTACTGGTTAACCCAACAAACATCCAGTAGGGGAAACGGGGGTTTCATTGGCCAACCAAATTATTATGGCCAGAAGGGTGGAGTGGCTAGGACCGTCCAAGAAAAAAATGGAGGGTGATTGTGTAATTATAAATTTTAACAACCATTACGCATCAAGTTCCCTTTTAGATCATCTACGTAGGAACCCACCCAAAGGCACCTAAATTAGAGCCCTACCCTATGCATTTTTCTTTAGGCACCCTCATATGCTGGCAAGAGAAACAAGTGTTTTTAGGGGGGGCAAACAAGAGATGAAGAATCATGCAATGTAGGCAATGTAGGGGTAACCTTTGAGAATAGATTTGCCCCCCTTAGTGATCTGGAGCAATGCGATTGACTATATTCATCCGACCGCTGGCCCTATTCAGGCAATAATGGACTAGCCAATCACTTAACTCCCCACATAGACAAAGAAAGTAAGGATGCTACCCCTCGCGAATTAACAGGTAGCACAGATCCGGCATCTTCCCCAAAACCAGCCCAGTTATCATATATTTCCTGGAACATTGCTGGCTTACAGTCGAAATTAGTGTCCCGGGACTGGTCAGAATTAATCGAAATCCACGACATCTGCATGTTCCAAAAAACATGGTCCTTAAATCCATTACATCGTCCAGGCTATCTTAACTTCCACAAACCGGCAACCCAAGGGCAGAGGGGTAGACCATCAGGAGGGCTAACAGTTTGGGAAAACAAGACCTACACTGTAGAATCCAGGAAGTCCATTCTACATTTGTTTACAGACTAACCCTAATGCCAAGATAATAGTCCTTAATGTTTACACTAGAGGTCTTTCTGGTGGAAGACTGTCTAATGCAGTTGCTATTCTAGAGGACTTCTTGGAAAGTGTGGCTGGTACTGCAGATTTTGTAATTGCAGGGGACTTCAATACCACCTTTGAGCCCCTTGACCAAGATGATAGAAAACTCACTGAAGAGGAAGATGCACAATGGAGCATCCCCACTATAGAGCTGCCCCCGATCAAGAGATGGACGGAGGCAGCATTACAACTGAAAGCCCTATGTATGGGGAGGGGTCTTAGGGCAGCAAAAAGGCAAACTCCATCAGATAGGTTGGGCTCTAGCACCTTTAACAACGGCGTGAGTATGAGTCGTATTGATTATATACTCATCAACCTTGAACAGTGGGCCTCCCTTATGGATATGGAGGTTCAAGAAAGAGCAGAAAGCGATCACAATCCCCTAATATTAAAAATGAAAGCCCCAGGACTTAATCTGTTCCCAACCCCGACAATGCACTGTACCACTAACAACGCCCTGCTCTGTAATAACATGAGGAGGGTAAAATGGAATAAGATAGTGGAAAGCGAACAAACACTCCTAGCAATAAGGGCAGATGTTGCCAGTACCATGGCAGAGTTACAAACTGCCACCACCCAGACTCAGCTAAATAAAAACATAACTAGGGCCCATGAAGACCTATTCGGTTAAATTAAGTCCTATTTTATAAAGCCTCTCAGCCATCCCAGCGGGCAGAAAGAAAAACAAGCGAATTGGTATAATAAGGCTTGCAGAGAAGCATACAAGTCAATGGTGGTTTCCATCAAACAAAAAGATTTGGCCACTGTCAAAATAACCCGCCAGAAGTACAAAGCTACAAAGCAGAAAGCTAAAAACGACTGGGATGAACTGAGATGGCATGATCTTTATCAGGCCAGTTTAGGGAAAAACCTACAATATTTCTGGCAGCTGGTCAAATGGGGGAGAGGTGGGCAAGCACAATCACCACAAAACCATGTAGCTCCAGAAATGTGGGTTTTACATTTTGCCAAGCAATTTGCTGTAGAGGAAGAGGGAGAAATTGAAGAACTATTTCAAATTCCACCATATGATGTAGCATTGCACTTCGACATAGGGGAGGTTGAAATAGCACTGGGTGCAGTTACTAGCGGAAGAGCCGCGGGACCTGACAGTATGCCAGCAGATTTGTTCTTATATGACAGGGTCACCTGGCAAGAGCATATATTGCTGTTTGCGAATGCGATTGCCAGTGGGGCTTCCATCTCCGACTCCTGGAGGGGCGCAGAGATCTTACCAATTTATAAAAAAGGTGATCGCTCAAGCCCCAGCAACTACTGGCCAATAAGCCTTATTGATGCTATACAAAAAATAATGGCAAGAATGGTGTTAAACAGAATCCAGGAATGGATTTCTGACAACAATATATTGACACCACTACAGGCAGGATTTCGCACCCTTGTGAGCACGGTTGATCAGGTCTTCCGCTTTGTATTAATATACTGCCGTGTTGTAGTGCTAGCGGGAGGTACCATTTACGCAGCATTTGTGGACTTAAAGTCCGCATTTGACCTGGTCCCCCGTAACAAACTTTGGTGGGTCCTCAAGGACTTAGGGATGCCATTAGAACTATTATCTGTTGTGGTGGTGCTGCATGAGGAGAACTTCGCTCAGGTGCGATGGGGCACGCAGGGTAACACCACAAATCGATTACCTGTATCCAAAGAGGTCCGCCAAGGCTGCGTCATGGCTCCAACACTATTTTCACTATTTATCAATGGGGTCGTTAACCATTTTACTGCCTTCCCGACCGATGCACCTACACTTGCAGGTATTAAAACATCTATGCTCATGTTCACAGATGACACACTTATCATCTCGAAAACACAGAGCGGCCTGCAGTGGGCGCTAACGAGGTGTGAAGAATTCTGCGATGCTCGTGGTCTTGTGATAAACACAAGCAAAATCAAATTTATGGTCCTCCACAAACTTCGGGCTATTAAGGGGAGGGTATCCCTAAATAATGAATATCTCGACCAAACAGATGTTTTTAATTATCTAGGAATCACACTTGGAAATAAACTTAAGTGGAAACCCCAGATAGGAACCATGGCCCTAAAACATTGCCAACTAGCAGGTGCATTGTTGAAAGAACATAAGTCCTCACTAACCAAGCCTATAAGTCCAGTTTTGAAGATTTATAACACCAAAGTCTTAGCTTCAGTACTTTATGGCGCTGAACTCTGGGGTTATGACAACTTAACGCCACTAGTCCTAGCTCAAAAGAAATTTAAGAGAGGCGTCACCGGTCTACCACAAAACACTCCACTAAAGCCCCTATACTATGACCTAGGCTGTAATAGATTGGATGAGATAGCAAGGTTTCGCCCGATAGCATTCTGGCGAAGATATGGACCACTCCCGAGCTATCGCACTACGCTACCGCCCTTAAAGATGTCTGGGAAGCCAACACCTCATGTAAAATTATATGGTTTCAAAAGGTGAAAATCACACTGGTTAACATGGGTTTGTGACATTTATGGGATGACCCAGTGGGCCAACAGTTCCCCTAAAAAAGAAAAAGAAATGAAAGAGCTCTACTGGTCTATGGTCATAAAGAATAGTACCCAAGCCATTGAGAGTGCTACGTTGACTGGCAAATTCATAGGGTTCAAGCCCTGTCCTCAGTATGAAGCTTTCTGGGATGTTAAATCCAAGCCTACAGACAGATGACTCTATTCTCAATTCCGGGTGGGTACACTACCAGTGAAAACCTTTACGCGCAAATGGCATAATTTAAATGACAGCAAATGCCAATTGTGTGTAGAATTTGAGGAGACCTATTCACACATTCTATTCGTCTGCCCGGCCTATAAGGCCCCCCGGGACAAATGGTTAAAACCTTTATGCAGAAACACAGGTACCAGGTGTAGCACCATTGCAATGAGAATATTGTTGACCAACACAAATGACTGCTAAATTCCTAAGTTGGATGTGGTCAATTCGTGAAAAAATGACAAAGATCCTCATGCCCATTCAACCTAGTGGTTAGCAAAAAGAGCAAGACGGCTTATAAAACGGTTAGGACAATGTTGTATTGGCAGAGCGATGACCAACGATTAATGTAAATTTCTGTCTGGTACAATTGCGGTCACAGTTATAGAACTTTACATCCATTCTAGTGCTGCATTCACTGGTTTATATTTGATAGATTCCATGGCAACCATTTTATGGCCATTGGTTGTAGCATATTTTATATTTCTCAATTAATTGTTTGCTTGCATGATAGCTTTTATGTGATAAGATATTTAAAAAAAATTAAGACTAATATGAATGTTTTACATATGTGTCACAATGGTTGTATGGCTTTTTCTGAACTTCTTAATCTTTATATGGCCTTGAAGCCTTCGAACTCCAATTAAAATGTTTTTGTATATATGCCAAGCACTATGGCTACAGGGTGTACACACCCCTAATCAAAATGCTGTGTGTATCGTTGTTAATGTCATTTGTGATCTTGGTCATCGAAATAAAGATTATGAAACAAGTTATGGCCCCTGGGAAGCGGGTTCATTATCCATAATAATTGAGGGCTTAGAAAACTCCTAAAACAAACGAAGGGGTAAAAACCTTTGTCTCCTTCTTGCATATTCCTTCGCTCTCTATTTTTTTTTTTAAATAAGGAAGGCACTAAGGTCATGAATTCCTGCCTGCTGCTTTGCTAGGAAAGAAATGGCAACAAAACAGCAACAGTTGCGAGGTTGTTCGCGTTTGTATGGCAACGCTCATTTCTATGGAAGCACCTCATGTGTACCGAATGTGCTTCACCATGGTCTTGAAGCCGAAAACAAACGCTGAGTCCTCCTTGTATTATCATTGAGGTCTCAGCATGCAGGTAAGGAAAATGAAACCCCGGGCGGCTGCTGCAGGTATACGCGCTCTCCCCCTGTAAACTCTGAAGAGCGGGGGAGCGAGTCTTGAAAGTCACCTGCAAGGCAGATTGATCTCAGCGCCCATGTGTCTTTCAAAATATACTGCAGGCCAAGGAGTGTACTCTGGGCTTGCTACAGCCTGCTGAGAAAGCCTAAAAAGCCGTGTAGAGGCCCAGGATAAAGACAAAACATATACTTACCTCCAGACAAAGGAATAACAGAAAGAACAAGCATTTGCAATGCAATAGGTCTCGCATTATTAAAGTTTGAGCTATTGGCATTGCTAAATAATGCAACACCAATAGCTCAAACTTTAATAATGCGAGACCTATTGCATTGCAAATGCTTGTTAGTTTTACTGCACATCTAATGAAAATGCGAGACCTATTGCATTGAAAATGCTTGTTTAAAGATGTTTACAACACCAGCCCATGCACAGCCACAAAGCCGGCCCACACACTCACCTGTCAGACTAGCCCATCTGGCACTGCCAGATTGTCCAATAGGCTAGTCCGATCCTGAGCAGAGGTGGCTGGGAAACCCCTAAAGTGACAACTGAACAGAGAAAAATCTGTGAGCAACTCTGGCTTGCCTCAACCTGGATACTACTACAAGATTGTTGGTCTTGAAACAAAGATTACTTATAGGGTTATACTTTACCTGTTGCTTCAAAAGAAAGGAAGATTTGGTTCATGAAGTGCCTTGAGAAGCAGACAGAAGTTAACAGAAGACATCAGATGAATCCAATTCTGTACAATGACGTTTTAAACTTTTAAGCTATTGGCATTGTAAATGACAATGCCTTTTATTTATCTGTTTTGAAAACAAACAGATAAATAAAAGGCATTGTCATTTACAATGCCAATAGCTCAAACACTCGCAAATGCGAGGCCTATTGCATTGCAAATGCTTGTTTTGGGGAAGTGGGGGAGGTGTGCTGTGTCTGCCTGCTGTTACTGTGGCGGCGCTGGTCTGCTTCCTGGGAAGAGTCACAACAACATTGTAACTTGTATTTGTGGAAGGGCCAGAGGCCATGATTGCATTTGTGTTAAAGTTGTGCGTTTGGTGCATTTAAATGAAATACAAGAGGGAGGGAAAGTGAACAGGCAGAGGGGAAAGGATGACCTTTGCGAGACTGTTTTTAAACAAAGGAAGCGGCTTAGGGTAATTATGGAACTGAGGGTGGCTCACAGTGTAAAGACAGGGAGTTATTGTTTTTTTCCAATCCCCTTGTTTTTATGACAATTTGCCACTGAGCGTACAGGCAGACACCGGCACAATGTAAAGTCCCTGTAGGAGTTGACATTACGGGGCCTAGTTTGAGCAAGTGTTTCATGGTGTGCGGGGAGATAGGGGCATATAGCAAGGAGCGTACCGGCCGACACCGGCTTAATATAAGCCCAATGCAGGTGCAGAGATTCTGGCACTGTTTTTGGCGACATCCACCAGCTTGGCGTGGTATATTGTAGAACATACTGAAAGCAGTTGCAATATAAAGGGGAGCGATGTTTATGGGACAGTAAATTATAAACGACGTAATAAAAATGTTTGTAAACTTGTGCCTTGAGAAACTAAACATCCAGGATGCTCTGTGCTTTTTGAAATTGTTTTTTTAAAAGATTTTGTGCAAAGTTGGATGAATGTTTGGGAAGACACCGGCTTACTTTAAGCCACCCTCGCACCCCTTTGATCTCCCCGCTAAAGTTTCCTCCGCTGAGGTTTCCTGCCCGGAAGCTGGTGGCGCCGCACAGCCTTTTGCAGTGGCTGGGAGGGAAGGAGATGGTGCCGCCTGGGTTAGGTATGTGGGAAGAAGTGCGAGGCTGTGGGGAGAATGCCATTAATTGAATGTTCTGTGAACGTGCATGGGTGAAAAAGTGAGGCCTGCCCTCTGTGACTGCAGCATGCTGTTTGGATGCAGGCAGGGAGGGCGCGTTAGGAGGCAGAAAAATACCGGAAGAACAAATACATGATTGGAAAAAAGGAGGGAGGAGAGAACGACGAAGAAAACAAGAGACAACACGAAAGAAAGGGAAAATGGAGAAGACAAGAAAAATTTAACTAGGGAGATAAATATCGAGGGGGCGAGAGAAAGGAATACATTTAGATAGGGGAGAAAGGAAATAAAATGAGCGTAGAGGCAAGGATAAGATGTGCAGGAAGATAGGGGCATATAGCAAGGAGCGTACCGGCCGACACCGGCTTAATTTAAGCCCAATGCAGGTGCAGAGATTCTGGCACTGTTTTTGGCGACATCCACCAGCTTGGCGTGGCATATTGTAAAACATACTGAAAGCAGTTGCAATATAAAGGGGAGCCAGGAAAGAATAGGCAGAGGGGAAAGGAGGACTGTGGAGGAACTCTTTATAAATAAAAGGAGAGGCTTACGGTAAATAGAAACAGAGGGTGGCTCACAGTATGAGGCAGAGGGGAAACAGAGGGTGGCTCACAGTGTGAGGCAGAGGGGAAACAGAGGGTGGCTCACAGTGTGAGGCAGAGGGGAATTTGGAACAGAGGGTGGATCAGTGCGTACAGATTAGGATTTTTTTTTTCTAAGAAAAAAATGTGGCTACGATGTTTATGGGACATTAAATTATAAACGACGTAATAAAAATGTTTGTAAACTTGTGTCTTGAGAAACTATACATCCCGAATGCTCTGTGCTTTTGAAATTGTTTTTTTAAAGATTTTGTGCAAAGTTGGATGAATGTTTGGGAAGACACCGGCTTAATTTAAGCCGCCCTCGCACCCCCGCTGAGGTTTCCCGCCCGGAAGCTGGTGGCGCCGCACAGCCTTTTGCAGTGGCTGGGAGGGAAGGAGATGGTGATGCCCGGGTTAGGTATGTGGGAAGAAGTGTGAGGCTGTGGGGAGAATGCCATTAATTGAATGCTCTGTGAACGTGCATGGGTGAGAAAGTGAGGCCTGCCCTCTGTGACTGCAGCCTGCTGTTTGGATGCAGGCAGGGAGGGCGCGTGGGGAGGCAGAAAGATACAGGAAGAACAAATAAATGATTGGAGAAAAGGAGGGAGGAGAGAACGACGAAGAAAACAAGAGACAACACGAAAGAAAGGGGGACTGAGAGAAAGGAATACATTTAGATAGGGAGAAAGGAAATAAAATGAGCGAAGAGGCAAGGCTAAGATAATGATGCAGTAGGGTGACCAGAATTGTAAAGCCAAAAACCGGGACATTTTATTTCTAGTATATGCAATTTGTAAAGAACCTCATGAGACACAAATACTTTGTAGCACACTTTGAGTTTACTACACACTGCCTGCCACCTTTCCCTTAGTAACTGCACGTCAGAGTGCTACAGTCTATATCGTTTTATGGCACTGTTATCCAACATTGATCCACAAAGGTTGCAGTATCTTCACATTGCCATGGTAACCACTGAGTATGCAAAATGCCCTATTTAGAATCACTCTATGCAAATGTACCTCGTGTATATCCTGAAAATGTAGCAAGGAACTGACCCCCTGGACGTAAACCGCAGCACCTACTCCGGTACAGTCCACAGCTTTCTTCCCATGAATTACTTGTGATCAACAAAGCGTGCAATAGTTGGCACAAACAGTTACACGACACAATTGGAAAACATCACTATATATTGTTAGTGCAGGGATCTAAACCCCTTGTTCAGCAGCCCTAACATCTGTTTTAAGCATCTTTTCCCTCTAAGTTAACAATCTATCACATACAGTCGCTATTGACCTGTGGAGAGAAACATTAATAAGATCTACTAGAGTCTGTATCGTGTGATCCGTAATAATTACGTCATATTTCACTACCATACGCGACTATCTTTTAGTGAAAAATCAACAGAAATATAATTGTAACTTGCACTGTAATTCATCTTCGTGCAGCAGTAAAACACGTTTCTTCGCAAATGTATACATTTCAAATCATCGAGCGAAATGAATTTTGAATTTGGCAATAATCAAGTCAGCATCATACGTTTATCATAAAACCGAAACAATCGAGAATATTTTAAACAAGCCAACAATACTCCCTAGATAGTTGTACAATGAAATCATACAAAAGCCTACACACTTCACAAATCAAGCACCATTACAAACCTATGGATCACTGACGATTCACGTTTATGCACAAGAGTATCTGCCAACCAGCCTTTCAGTGTAAGATTCCATCTCAAAAGCACATTCGTGGTGAACAGAAAATCAGACACGACATTTGCGATAAACTGGCAACTATAAGTAAACTTGCATTTTCAGCCGAAGGACAACATCGCTACCATTCCTGTCAGCAAACAACAGAAAAGCCTACCTTAAACAAGCACGGAATAGAAACGGTGCGGCGCGAAACCAGTGGTGCGCGCGCACCACATAGGAGCAGGGGGAGGGAGCGCAGCAGCAAAGCGAGACGAACGCGCGATGCTGCGCGTTCTGGCCACCGTCGGGAATGGGCGCGGCAAAGGCGGGACATGCGCCCGCCTTTGACCAATCGCGTGCCGACTCCATTAAAAAAACGTACGCTCCAGCCAATGTGGGCTTCCGAAAACAAAACCACACGCACGAGCGTGTGGGTCGTTTTCAGAAGCCCTTTCTAAAGGTCTCGCGCTGCGCGAGCAGGGCTGCGCACTGCAACGCTAGGCGCGAGACCTAAAAATGGAAAAACACAACCATAAATTGGAGGGGTAATTACCTACTTACTGAAAAAGTAAGTAAAACCAGTATAAACAGTAAACATAGCATGAAGTAAAGGCACAGTTATAATATTAAGTTATATAGCCATAGTACTTATCTTGTCAAGGAGAAGCAAATAAAAGAGGACTATGCTTAGTTACATGGAGTTATATACTGTTTTGAAAGTTCTAAAACTGGAATGTTTTGTTTATGATGTGTTTTATGTTCTTTAAAGGGCTGCATGTTGGGGCAGCAATAAAAGGTTATTGCAGAATGGCAGCCTCCGGTCTTGTAATGAAATCCTCTAATAATTGGAGCAATAAGGTCAGATTTCCAAATGTAGGATTGACAGAGGCAGGTGTTCAAGCCAAAAGAGCCGGATAACTGCCTCAATAAGAAAGCATCTTCTGCTGGAGGATCCTCCACACACCTCTGCCCTGATTGTTAATATCCTTGCTTCTTGATCACACAGTGTATTTGGGCAGATAATCCTTTAAACCTAACAGGTCTGTTTGCATTTGTCCCTTTGGTAGGATCTTTCTCCTCAAGAACGTCTTCACAGTAGATATCTGTCAGTTGGGCCGGTCCCTTCCCAACACAGGCACCTACATCCTTTTACTAACACAAACAGAGATTCAAGCAGGAGGGTCCTAGTGAAATTTTAAAGACCTGCATAGGATTATATCCCCAATAATATATGACAAGACAAGGCAAAATCCTTGGGTCTACTCAAACAAGACAGTAGGGGGGTGTGTGAGGGGGGAAAAAAACACAAAAGCCACAGACTATAACACACAGACCTGGCTGTGGGAAATTCCCTTTTTAGGACAAAATCCCTCACTCACCAGAGGTGACATGCTTCATCATTTGGGATTCTCCTCTCAAAGGAAAAACCTAGTTCCTTTGAGGGCTACAACCCCCTCTCTGAGAGGGAGGAGCTCAGGGATGTTTTGGTGTCTACTCTACCAGGATATTCTAAATCCACAAGTAATGAGAACTAAATTGTGAGTGAGGGCGCAGCGCAAAGAAAAATAATGAATATAACGTGAGGGATGTGATAATAAAACTAGCTAGAGAGGACAAAATGCAAGCTTTATTCAGATGTGCTCCCTGCCAGGATTAAAAACAGTGCCCCAGCGGTATGGATTTAAACCGCATGTGTGTGGTGGAAAGTAGTGGTCAACATGTTTCAGCCATAATACCCCTATATCGGGCAAGGCTTTCGTCAGGACCTATTTAGATGCTGCTGCTAAAGTGTCTTAGTGAAAAAATCAAAGAGTACAAAACCAATAACATTCTTGATTCGTCTTCTTCAGAAGGTGACTGATCCTAATGGGAACAGAACCAGTAGATCAGTGATATACAACCAATAGGTAAGTGGTATATAACCAGTGGCTTTATTAGCTGTGTTAATATGCAAACATAAATCAAAGAAAAAGAAAAGGGATCTTACCCGCAACTGCTGGGTAAGGAACTCCACCTCAACCTGGCGACAGCTCAGGAAGGGGGCACCGCTCTAAAAAGAAAATCAATGGCGGTGCATGTGTCAATCACACATTAATGTACTACCCACAAATCATTACCGATACTTCTAATTAACTGACCTGGGTAGGCATAATTTATGGGAGAAAGTGAGAGAGAGAACATGATGTGGCCGGCTGACACAGTCTGGGCGGCTAGCACCTCAGTAATACAATCTAATTTTCTATAGAAATGACTAAAGAAAAGATGGCCAACAAGTTAAAATATCAAGCCTTGTGTACAGGAACAGAGTCATAGAATGTCCTGTCCCCAAAGCGCTGTAAGGTATACGCTTTTAGAGTATCGACGCCATCATAACCTGTGAGGACGCAATAACTCTGTAATCGTAGTGTGCCGTTGGCAAAAGTAGGGGGAAAAAAACAGTTCGATTCTCGAAACTGCTCTCTAGCACACACATATTATTTGTTTTAACCATGAGTTGCACCATCACAAATGCGGGAACCACAACATGGCTTCAAGAGAAAACGTACTCCCAAGGAATATTAGCTCATTGCCCCCATTCTGTTGTACCCCTTAGTTGGACAAACACCCAACAGAACTGACCCAGACCCTATGTTAGCAAAAAAATGGGTCGTTTTACCGGGAATTGCAACTTAGAAGAGCCCCGCCTCGACACTCACCTCTCCGTCGGTACTCCGTGCTGAAATGAGCCTGTGACCGGAGGTGAGAATCAAAGGCTCAAGCGCTCTAATATATGGTGGATTCTATTGAAAAACGCGAAACCGGTGTGTCAAGCCCTCCCTTGGACCTCAACGCGCATGCGTCATAGAAAAACTGCTGATCTGCAGCGCATACGCGAACCGCATCCAGTCTGACGGGAAATGTAGTGCACAGCCCGTGATCAACATATACGAGAGCACGTTTTATTAGCATATAATCAATAACTTCGAGCAGGTCAAGACTGCTCGGTATTTTCGCTGTAGACAATGGCAGAGTACATTAGGAAACTGTGATTCAGGTATGTGAAAGAACCCCCTCAGTCTGCGATCCGCCTATGGCAGGAAATGCTCCTACTCTACAGCGCATGTCTGAACTCTAACATGGCATGATGAGAATTATACCACAAATCTGTAATCAAAACTGTAAGAGAGGCACATTATGAGCTTGTGTGAATTATTATGTCAAGAAAAACAGAGACCACTCAATATGTACGCTATTGATCCAGCGGGTTACTAGCAACAAGCATTCATACACAAAATACTCACTTGGGCCCTTACATTCATACTACGCTAGCAATTTCCGCTGGTGGGTCAGTTGGTACTCTTTATCAAATCCCTGCTACCAATTACCTTCTGATTGAAGAGTAATGACTTACCGATGGACCCTTTGATAATTGGGAAATTTAAAATGAGTGACATTCCATACAATTCATATTTACCTAAATAATCACAAAGTCAAGAAGTTTTAAAATGTTTATCTAAAGATTTAGCAGAGTAAATTACAAAGGCACATAATACTTAAATCGAATCTCAAAGAGGAAACATAACAATGATTTATCGATTAATGACGGTCCCTTAAGAAAAGAGAAAATAGAGACAGCAGCGCAACTAAGGTTTGCATATATATTTACCTAAGTGCGAGAACCAAACCCCTTGGCCAAGGAGTTTGAAAGGATAGGACCCTGGAAGGATGAAGAGCAAAGACTCCTCCCGGATCAGGACAGGACCGGTGACCTCTCTACCCACTTCGCCTGCGTCGTTCCCCTCTCTGGTACTTCGCTTCTCCTCGATTCTCCCGTGACTTCCTTCTAATGGACTCCGCCGCCCCCTCCTCAGGACCCCTCTCTGGACAGCGGTTCAGTCTGCAACCGATCAGCTTGGCGGTCTGGAGCTCTTCTATGCGTTCTCGAACTAACTAATTAACTCTATACCTATTATACCCTTCTACGCCTATGTACCTCCCCTTAATGTTGCTAACTTATGGGACCACTACTTCTGATTGGACAGGGACAGGGGGTTGATCCTCACACCATATCAATTTTAATTTATTTCTTTAAGCTCCTTGTTTTAAAATACCGCCCCTCAAATTTAATACATTTGCTTTATTTCCCACCCGTCTCATGACAAAGTTTGTGCCTTTTCATGTACAATGTTACAATTTGATGAGGACATTCATGAATATGACAATATAGGCCATCAGGTCGTGGCCTTGGACGACGTCCAGGTTGACTTCATCCTTTTCCGCTCTGAGCAGTCTTTCAAGGCGCATGTGCAGAACCAACGTCATTCGAGTTTTCAGTTCACCAACCCCAGGCCCAATATTTACGAACTAATAAAGTCAAAGAAGAAAATATTAAAATCACAAATAAAATGTTTCACTGTATACCCACTCTGTCTATTCTATTCCCATTTACTTATAAACTTTCCCCGCATTAATGGCGTTAGTATGCTACAGTTTAAACAAAACATAAGAGCAAGCTGTAGCATGTGAGATCATATAGCAGCCATTTTAAATCACACTGCGCAGAAGCAAGAGTTTTCCCACCGAGCAAAGAAGGACGTCACACCACGTGATATGGTTGAGACATGCGCAGTAAAGTTCCCGCGCTTTAGCGGCTATTTTAGAATAGACAAGCGTTACTTGTTAGTAAAAACACATATGCAAGCTTCCTTGCTATTTGTATTCGTGTGTGCAATAGTTAGTATAACAATACAATTTTAATACATTAATACTTCAAGAGGATTGCATCCGAGCAAGTCTCATTTGTGAGTCCTTGCTCCATCAAACCCCTCTCTGATGGCGTTTCTGAGCCATCAAATACTACCCACAACCAGATGCCAACCTTTAGCATATTACTGTTTCTTTTTCATTTTTACATTTTCTACCTTTCACATCTCCTTTCAGTTTCTTATATAATTCACTTCTTAAATCTTCAAGTTCAATTTCGTCAATCTTTCTCTTCTTTCCTCTTTCTGTCACATTATATAATTATTTTCTTCTACAACATTTGCACCATATTATTATTGTAAATACTATTATTGCTATCCCTGCTAAGGGTACTAATATTTGACCTATAAGTCCTTTCCCTATATTAGCAAACCAAATACCAATTGACCTAATACTAGTGGTCAATCTTTCCCATACACTATCAACTTCCAGTGGTTTTAGTTCTTTCTCAAGTTTAGTTATATTCTGTATATACGTTCCAATTTCTGCACTTTTATCAGGTATGTAAGTGCAACAGTGTTTCGTCTTCAATAATTTACAGACTCCGCCCTCTTTTGCCAATAAAATGTCAAGAGCAAGTCGATTTTGCATAACCATAGATCTAATCGCAACCATTTCCGCATTAATCATTAAAAATCCTCCAGCAGTGTCAGTTGATAATCGATCAACTACTGTAGATAATTTACATATTTTCCTTGAATTCAGAATCATTCCCACTGAAGGTATCAATGCGCCAAATATATCGCCTACAATTTCTGAAAAACTAGCTCTTTTTCTACGTGTTAATTCGCTAGTGTTTATATTGCTGCCAGTGTTTCTTTTTACGTGGTATATCTTTGGAAATACTATTCCGAAGTAGCAACTTCCATACCACCTTGCAAGAAGCCTAAAGTAAGCCTTATTCCCACATACATAATAGATTCCAGGAAAAACTGAATCTGTTCCTCCTTTGAGTCCCTAACCTCCAAGAATTAAGAAATTGTGTTCACATTCACTTGTACCGATGAAAACATTGTTATACTCTGGGGCCGATTCTGATGCGGGTTGGAAAAGCTTCCCGACCGAATCGGTTGGGAAATGGTGTCCGACCCACTCGGATCGGGAAAGTCCGACCGGCGGAGTAGGATGCATCCGGATGCTTCCAGATACGATTTGGTTGAACTCCCATTGACTTCAATGGGAACATTTGTTCCTAACCGCATCAGAATTGGGCCCTCGGTCGGGAAGACACGTTCCCGATCCGATTTGGAAGGAGCAACTGCCGTTAGGAGGCCTTCCTAACCGCATCAGAATCAGGCCCTCGGTCGGGAAGCTTTTCCAACTCGCATCAGAATCGGGCCCTCTGTCTTTAATCTATGTAAACAAATTTTCCCTGTTTTTACAAAATCTAGAGCCATAGCAGCTTGAGCCTTGCCAGGTGTGTAACTACCTTCTTTCTTAGCCCAAGGTGGTAAATGAGCCTTATGCTCAGAAGCTTTCTTCTGGAAATCTTGTCTTCTACTTTCTACTAAATTCAAAAATACCTTTTCTTCTTCATGTAATGAACATGTTAGATTGCTTCTATGTGCATGTGTTATGTCTATTGACTTCATTGTTAAGAAAAACTCTCCCATAAATTGTGCATCTTTGCTACTAAGCACTGGATTCATATTCTTTCGAATTGGAATTTCAGTAAATATTACATCTATATTTGAATAATAATACTGCAATCGCCCTGTTCTATAAAATAAACTCGTTAATACACTACATGATATGCCATAGGTTAATGGCAAGTGATGATACGTTAACCCTTCTGCTACTGATTCAGGTAATTTCATACAAACATAACAATTACTAACCTCCATAGTATCTACATATTGAAATAATAACTTTGTGAAAACATTCAAACTAGTGTCATTATCTATTACTTCATGGTGTAATTCTGGTTCATCTTCTGCCTTTAGTTATAATCTATTACTCTTCATGTTATCTGTTCTTTCCTTAGTTTCGTTGTTAATCTTTTTATCTATTATCATAAGATTAGGAATCGCTACGATCACAACTAACCACACTATAAGCATTACTACCAGGTTGCATATGCATATAGCACAACATCTTTTACAACCTTTCTGCTTTGGTCTCCCAGTAACTCTATCATCAGACATTTTGACAAGGAAGATTGCTCTTCTTATCGTATTCTTCAAATCTTTTCACGTTCTCAAGGTGGTTCTATTTCTTTTTCATAAGACAGTTCTGCACTGGTTCCTTCGTCACCACTTTCACTTGATTCTGAGCTTTCGAAATCTTCGAGAATAATATAAGTCCAATCAGGACCCTTAAATTTGTTATTCACAAGCTTCAGTCTTTTGCTTCTTCGTTTTCCACTTTTATCTCTTTGTTCCGTCTGGCTTGTTACTTCATTCACTTGTTCTGGATCTCCACTTCTGGTTGCTATGTGGTATTTTACTCTTTTGATGACGCTAGGCCAATGATCACCTTTTCTTGTTTTCCCTGTTTGCACTGTCTCTCTATTTCCTTTTTCAGAAATTCTTTTGTTTTCTAGTTGTGGCACAGTCTCGTTTTCTTTTATTTCAGTTTCTTCTCCTTGTTCTTTTCCAGGTCTTACTGTTATTTCTTCTTCTGTTTCACGGTGGATCTCTTGTAATTGATCTTGTTCTTGATTTACGATTTCATTCTCGAAATTGTCAAGTTCTTCTTCTTCTGTGTATTTTTCCTGATCTAACTGGTTCTGATCAGGGCTTATTGCACTTTGAACTTCTGCAGCCTGACCGGATTCTTCTAAACCTGTCTGTCCCTGCTCAGAGTCTGACTGTTCTTCTTTAATTTGAGTCCAGTTTCCTCTCCCTATCTGTTCCTGCTCAGGTTCTTGTGTTTGTTCTTCTTTTTCTTCCTGAGCTGCTTCTTCTTCACCTATCTGATCTTCTTCAATTTCTTCTAGATTTACTTGACTTCTTGTTCTGTAGTAGATTTCAGGTATTTCTACCACAGGTATCCAGTCCTGACTTGTGCTCGGTTGTTCTTCGTCAGCTTCCCTTGAATCCCGAGCCCGAGATTCTTCAGCTGGGCAACCTTCAGCTTCCTCAGTAACAGGTACTATCTGAGTATTTTCTTCTTCAGGATCTGGTACTCTTTTGGTGTGACTTACATGAATCCAGTTAGGAAATCCTGCACACTTCACTGCGGTGTTCGTAATCAGTATGACCTGACATGGTTCGCCCCACCTGGGTGATAAACACGTTTCTCTGGTGTGATTCTTCACCACCACCCAGTCTCCGGGACTCAGATCATGTTCTTGTTCAGGCTGTCTGGCAACTGCGTCTTCTCCAACCTGATGAGAGACAGAACGCACTAGGTCAGCCAGTCCTTTGCAATAATCCAGAACCATATCATCTGATATATTCAGCAGTTTATTCGTGGGTACATGTGATTGTCTCGTTGCTCTTCCCATTATTATCTCATGCGGACTCAATCCGGTGTTTCTATCAGGAATGCTCCTGAGTCCCATTAGAACAAGAGGCAATGCGTCTGGCCATTCTAATGATGTTGAAGCACACATTTTTCCCAGTCTTGATTTTATCGTGCCATTCAATTGTTCCACTACTCCAGAAGCCTCTGGACGATATGCACAGTGCAATTTTTGTTCGATGTGGAATGCTTCACAGAGTATTTTAACCACTTCACTGTTAAAGTGTTTTCCTCTATCTGATTCCAAAGTTACTGGAAAACCAAATCTAGGCACTAGTTCGCGTAGTAACAACTTTGCAACTGTAAGACTATCATTCCTTCTGGTAGGGTATGCCTCCACCCATTTGGAAAATAGACACACTATGACTAGTACATATTTCAGCCCTCTACATGGTGGTAACTGAATGAAATCAAGTTGCAGTCTCATGAATGGACCCTCTGCCTTTCCAATTTTCCCAAACCCAATTACTGTTTTTCTTCCTGGGTTATGCATTTGGCAAGTTAAACATCTCTGGCAAAGACTCTCTGCTACTGCCCTAAACCTTGGATTGAACCAGTTTTGTCTAAAGAGTCTAATCCTTGCATCTCTCCCTACGTGTGTGTCTCCATGATACATCCTAGCCATTTGTGACAGCAGACAATCAGGCATGACTGGTCTGCCGTCAGCACACGTCCATACATCATCCTCTGCTTTTTGGGTACATCCCATTTTAATCCATATACTCTTTTCGCTCTCATCAGCATCATCTTGTAATCTTTTTATATCATTCCATGATTCAGGAGGTGCAAACAGCATAAGTTGGCAGCTGATTCCCATTCTTTCACCCTTTTGTTTACTGCTAATCTGTTTTTGGCACAATGTTGAGCCACCAGATCTGCATATCTATTGCCGACTACCACCCAGTCATCTCCTGACTGATGTGCAGCACATTTCACCACAGCCAATTCTTTTGGTGATTGTATTGCTTCCAGTAGTTCTTTTACAAACTGTCCATTTTTAATGGGGGATCCTGAAGAAGTCATGAAATCCCTCTGCATCCATAATTGGCCAAAATCATGCACAACCCTGTAACCGTACTGGCTATCAGTAAATACAGTTACTTTTTGGTTCCTCACAATTTTGCAAGCTTTTATCAAAGCAATCAATTCAGCTATTTGTGCAGATTTTACCCCTGGTAAATAAGATGCTTCGACTATTCCAGTTAGTTTGCACACTGCATACGCTGCAGTTAGTTTTCCATCTTCATGCCTTTGGCATGAGCCATCAACAAACAGCTCCCTGTCTGGCTCCCTGAGGGGTATTTCTTGAATATCAGGACGCGGTTTTGTGCACAATTCTGTGACTTGTAAACAATCATGTTCTTCTTCATCATCTTTAACTTCCTCATGATATGGGTCTGGTAGTAAGGTAGCTGGATTTACTATCGTGCACCTTACAATGGTCACATTTTCAGCACCCAGTATTATTCTTTCATACTTAGTCAGCCGACTAGGAGTAAGATGCTGAGTTCGTGTTCTTGTCAGCAAAATCACAACCGCATGTGGGACGAACACTTTTACAGGGTGTCCCATTACAATTGACTCACTTTGTTCAATGCTCAAACAGGTAGCAGCTACTGCTTTTAAGCAACCAGGCAACGCAGCTGTCACTGGGTCCAATGTAGCAGAAAAATATGCAATAGGATGTCTGGTCAAACCATGTCTTTGGGTTAAGACTGAAAGTGCACAATTCTCTCTTTCATGGCAAAATAATGCAAATTTTCTCTTATAATCAGGCATGCCTAGGGCAGGTGCTGCACACAAAGCATTTCTTAATTTTACAAAAGCTCCTGCACTTTCATCATCCCATTCAACTGGGTCTTTCGCCTTCTTTTTCGTCATCTGAATCAACGGTTTTGCTAGTAGAGAAAATCCTAATATCCATTGTCGACAGTACCCTACTATTCCAAGGAACATTCTTACTTCTCGTTGAGAGACAGGCATTTGCATTTTCTTTATTAATTTTATTCTTTCCTCTGTTATTCTCCTTCTGCCCCTCTCAATTTGGTGTCCTAGGTACTTTACTGCTGTAGTACAGAACTGTAATTTTTCAGGTGACACCTTATGACCTTCTTCTGCTAAATGATTTAGTAATGCAATGGTGTCAACAACACAATCCTCTCTGGTGTTAGATGCCACTAGTAAGTCGTCTATGTACTGCACTAAGACTGAGCTTCCTGGCATCACCAGTTTTTCTAGACACTTTTTCAATATTTGGTTAAAGATGGAAGGACTTTCTGTGTACCCCTGAGGAACACGATTCCATACATAGACCTTGTTCTCAAATTAAAATTAAAATAGATACTGACTATCTGGATGCAAGGGTATTGAAAAGAATGCTTGGCATAAATCGATCACGGTAAACCATCCTGCACTCCAAGGAATTTGATATAGGATTACTGCAGGATTTGGTACTATAGGACAACAGGGTTCTACAATCTTATTTACTTTACGCAAGTCCTGAACGATCCTATATTTCCCACTAGGTTTCTTTAGACCCATGATTGGTGAATTACATGGGCTACTCATTACTTCCTTTAGTATGTCTTGTTTTACCATTCTGTCAATTTCTTCAATGACTCCTGCTTTTACTTCTGCACTCATTTTATACTGTCTGGTGTTTGGGTAAATCGCACCTTCCTTTACAGTAATTTTTACTGGGTCTATTTTGGCCATAAGTCCTACTTCCTTTCCCGTGAAATCCCAAACCATGGGATTCACCGTAGTTTTCAGTTCTTCTGGTAACTCGTCTTTTGTAATCAAAGAAAACATTTCATCTACTTCAGTACCTTGCTTTGCAATCATAAATTTATATACATGGTCTTCATCTGGGGTCTGAATTGCCACACCATCCGGCGTGCAGAAAATTGTACAGTTCATCTTGCACAACAAATCCCTGCCCAATAAGTTTACTGGACTGGAATCACACACTACAAATTGATGCATTTCTCTAAAGTTTCCGATTTTTACTTCCATTGGTTCGGTAAGAGGTGTTCTAATCTTCTGATTAGCCACTCCCACAACTTGGATAGCTTCTCCAGAGAGAGGAAGGTCTGGGATGTCTGCTGTTCTCACAGTAGACCTAGTAGCACCAGTGTCCAAAAGAAAAGTATTATCATTACCTTTCACATTTCCTTCAACATATGGACCTGACTGATCTACAGGTAAGGATGCACCAAGTACGCACTCCTTCTTCCCCTCTCCTAGGCACCGTCAATTATTATAGGAACTAAAATCGTCCTGTAAAAGAAATTGTGACGTTACATAATCATTCTTACCACTTCCTCCTTGATATCCGACGTCTGTACCGTGCTTTGCTCTGCTTACATTACCCTGTATAGGTGCAGGTGGCAACTGACTCTGAGGATTTACACCCTGCTGTGAGTCATTCTGCGTCTGTGGATTTACATTTTGATTTGGGCCATTAGTATTCCGAATCTTTTTACATTCATCCTTCCAATGCCCTAATTTCCCGCATCCATGACAAGGAAACTTCTTTTTAGCCTCTTCCCTGCTCATTCGTCCTCTCACTTTTCCTCCATTCCCAGTGTCACCATTCGTTCCAGAATCTTTTCCTTGATTATCATTTGGATTATCCAAATTAATTCCCTGTCGCTCAGCCATTTTCACCTGAGCCCACATCACCTTCTCTTGCAATTTCTTGTGTCTATCTTCAATGTCATCTCCACAATATTTCGCATATTTCAAAATCTCGTCTCTGGGTTTCCCTTGCCAACACAACATGTGCTGCTTAATCATCTGACAAATCTCTGGTTTTAATCCGTAAACGAATCGATAAACAAACTGACTCATGTTTTTATCTCCAATGTCCTCAAATCCACTATACTGCTTAAATACCTGCAATAAACGCTCATAATAGGCATGTACCGATTCACTGGCTTCTTGGGTAGTTCTGTCTATTTTCACCCAATCTGTTTCCTTTGGTGGTATTTTCCCTTTCAAATAAGTTATCACCTGCTGATACTTTTTCATTACATCATTGGACGGGGCACCTGTCTTTGGATCTCTAGGATACTCCTCACTAGGCCAATCAATTGTGATTTTGCAATCCGTCCACAAATCGGCAGGTAGCACTATGTCGAACAAACCATCCAAGTCTTTCAACAACACTTTTGACACTTTCACAAACCTCTCAACTTGCTTGTACCATTCAATTGGCTTTTCTCTCAATTTTGGAAAATCATTCGTAAACGATAAAATATCCTGTCTGCTCCAGGGGACATGCACATATCCCCCTCCTGGAACTTCTCGCATCGGGTACATTTGATCTCCCTTCCCTGTTTCCTTCATTAAATATTCTGAAGTGGTTTTACTATATCGTGCCTCTTCCTTTTTCTTTGTCCATCTAGCTTTCCATTTATCGAGCTCTCCCCATTTCTGTAGAACTGTCATTAATTCTTTTACTTGTAATTTCCTTCCTGAGGCATTCATATTCTCTAAATCTTTGTCTGAAAAATCTGCTCTATAGGGTTTTTGTAGCACCTTTGACTTCCCTATTTCAATTCCCATCTGTTGAGCTAAATCTGATAATTTTTCATGAAATATTTTTGCATTTCTTGTGATGCTTCTGCATACGAACAGTAACTCTTCTTCATCGTAAGTATTTAGGCGATCCACTCCTATATTTCCTGCTATCATTTCTTCTGACTCAACCTTCAATTTATAAATGTCCATGATCTTTGGGGGTGAACTCTGTTTTTCTGATCCTTGTGCCCACCTTTCTAAGTCTTCTGGTGTAACTACTGTGGCACTTTTCGTTCCTGATGAAGTTATTATGTTTACATCTTTGGAGCAACCAGGTGTTACTCTTCTTGGAGTACTATTTACAGAATCTCGAATAGGCAAGTCCATTAATGAAATCATAGACTCACAATCACTAAAATGATCCTCAACCATTACTACTGCTTCAGGTTTGGGAATATTTACAGGTGTAGGTACAACTAGAGGTTTGGGATAAATTGCCTTGTCCCCATATAAGGGAACCACTGGACCGATCGTTACAGGTATAGTTAATGAATCAGGATGAACACTCAATTGTGTTACTTTCTGAATTAATTCTGCTCTGTTTCTGTCTATCGCTTCCTTTTCTTTATCGTGGAGCACTCTACTGACTGGTGAATCATGTAATACTTCAGGCACCAAAGGTGTCCGTAACAAGGGTGCATTTGGGGTACATCCACTTGTCCCTTCCTGATATGGTGGTGGATTCTTTAATATCTCTTCCATAAATTCGTCTTCGGAATCTCCAAATCTAGTCAGATGTTTTGTCTTTTCTCTGCATTTATTTCCTACTGATTCTTCTGTCATAAATATGGAATACAGACCTTCTGTAAGCATTGCTCGTCTCCACTGTTTCATCTGACTGTCCCTTGACTCGTTTTGGTATCGGGGAAAGAATCCCCGATAACCCCTATTACTTCTGGATCGGTCACGTTCAAATGCCTCGGTTTCCCACTCTTCTAAGGCTTCGTATTGAGTCAATCTAGGTCTGGGTTCTAAATCATTCATTCTTAATCTCAAATTTTGTAGAATCCTCCCATTGAAAGTACCATTTTCAGGAAATGCTAATATCCCATCATTTTTGGTATATTCTATCCAATTTTCTAACCATACACAAGTATGATAACCCCTCTCCATCATCATGAATGAAGCGGGCGTTTTAGCTGGTGGAATGAGAATTCCTTCTCGAGTCTTTATTATTTTGTCCTTTTTAAAATAATTCTTAACCTTCTGTAGAAATGACATTTTTCTCTTTTCTCCGTACATTCTGGGTAAATATCTGTTTATTGAACTATAATCTGCAAAACCTAGGAATCTCCTGTCTGGACGAGTTCCTATTAAAGTCGGATCGCGTTTAAACATACAACTTCCACTGTCCACTAAGATTTCGACTTCTATGCTGACAACCAATTAAATTCCAGCTAACTTTTTGCTTCTGGACCAATCCTAGCGCGGCTTTTCAGTGACGTCTTTTCTGACGACCCCTCCTTTACAATCTGCGCTTTTTCTGCCTTCGCTGTTTTGACCAATCACAGCGCGACACTTGTGACGTCAGTACTACTCCTGACTAATGACCCCTCCTTTACAAGAGTCTTTTCACGCCCGCGGTTTCAACCAATCCCAGCGCGGCGTTTGTGACGTCAGCTCCCTCTCCGGCAGCTGACCCTCCCTTTACAAAAACTTACGCAAAGTTTTATTCTTCTCTATTAAATTCTGTAACAACATAAAACATTCGCTATCGTGTCAGTTTCGCTAACTTGAAAAGATAGATTCTCTCACTTCTTAGTAAATCCCTTCCGTTTACTAATCATATACTACGAGTAAAACACTTCCGTCTACTCTTCACGCAAGCTTCAGAAATACCTGTTACTTCCTCAATGTTACCCTTTCTAGGTGATTTAACATCAAGCTTTTACCAGCATATTCCCTTGCTATTACTCACACACATAGAGTCCCTAACAAGTACTGATAGCTCTACTTAACTTTTCAGTACTATTTCTGCCTGACAGATAACCTCACTGCAGTATGGCTTCCACTTACCAACCGCTTCTCAATTTTCCCCGGGATTCTGGACAACATAAAACAGACTTTAAAAGAAAAGCAGATGTTAGTTCATAAAAATAAAATCCTCATTACCCAATTTACAAAGTATAACCATAACCGTCCTCTGCTTACCAGAAAACTGATCCAGCGGGTTACTAGCAACAAGCATTTATACACAAAATACTCACTTGGGCCCATACATTCATACTACGCTAGCAATTTCCGCTGGTGGGTCAGTTGGTACTCTTTATCAAATCCCTGCTACCAATTACCTTCTGATTGAAGAGTAATGACTTACCGATGGACCCTTTGATAATTGGGAAATTTAAAATGAGTGACATTCCATACAATTCATATTTACCTAAATAATCACAAAGTCAAGAAGTTTTAAAATGTTTATCTAAAGATTTAGCAGAGTAAATTACAAAGGCACATAATACTTAAATCGAATCTCAAAGAGGAAACATAACAATGATTTATCGATTAATGAAGGTCCCTTAAGAAAAGAGAAAATAGAGACAGCAGCGCAACTAAGGTTTGCATATATATTTACCTAAGTGCGAGAACCAAACCCATTGGCCAAGGAGTTTGAAAAGATAGGACCCTGGAAGGATGAAGAGCAAAGACTCCTCCCGGATCAGGACAGGACCGGTGACCTCTCTACCCACGACGCCTGCGTCGTTCCCCTCTATGGTACTTCGCTTCTCCTCGATTCTCCCGTGACTTCCTTCTAATGGACTCCGCCGCCCCCTCCTCAGGACCCCTCTCTGGACAGCGGTTCAGTCTGCAACCGATCAGCTTGGCGGTCTGGAGCTCTTCTATGCGTTCTCGAACTAACTAATTAACTAATCTATACCTATTATACCCTTCTACGCCCATGTACCTCCCCTTAATGTTGCTAACTTATGGGACCACTACTTCTGATTGGACAGGGACAGGGGGTTGATCCTCACACCATATCAATTTAAATTTATTTCTTTAAGCTCTTTGTTTTAAAATACCTCCCCTCAAATTTAATACATTTGCTTTATTTCCCACCCGTCTCATGACAAAGTTTGTGCCTTTTCATGTACAATGTTACAATTTGATGAGGACATTCATGAATATGACAATATAGGCCATCCGGTCGTGGCCTTGGACGACATCCAGGTTGACTTCATCCTTTTCCGCTCTGAGCAGTCTTTCAAGGCGCATGTGCAGAACCAACGTCATTCGAGTTTTCAGTTCACCAACCCCAGGCTCAATATTTTCGAACTAAGAAAGTCAAAGAAGAAAATATTAAAATCACAAATCAAATGTTTCACTGTATACCCACTCTGTCTATTCTATTCCCATTTACTTATAAACTTTCCCCGCATTAATGGCGTTAGTAGACTACAGTTTAAACAAAACATAAGAGCAAGCTGTAGCATGTGAGAACATATAGCAGCCATTTTAAATCACACTGCGCAGAAGCAAGAGTTTTCCCACCGAGCAAAGAAGGACGTCACACCACGTGATATGGTTGAGACATGCGCAGTAAAGTTCCCGCGCTTTAGCGGCTATTTTAGAATAGACAAGCGTTACTTGTTAGTAAAAACACATATGCAAGCTTCCTTGCTATTTGTATTCGTGTGTGCAATAGTTAGTATAACAATACAATTTTAATACATTAATACTTCAAGAGGATTGCATCCGAGCAAGTCTCATTTGTGAGTCCTTGCTCCATCACAATTATAAAACGTCCTGGCATAAATTGGTTCATCTTACGGCCTTACAGGAGTGGTGGTATATACTCTCATCACTCCATGATTTTATGCCAAAACAAACTGCCATCTGCTATGTATTATTCAGGTGGTACATTTGATCATTGGTGCATGAACCTAAAGTAAAAGTATGTTAAGTTCCTTATAGGAAAAAGCATCTATTGATATGACGGCACGGTGTACCATCCCCAGATTTGTTACTCATAGAGAGACCCATGGGATCTCATCATTCAGACCTGTGTTGTCACTATTTAGTCTGTGCACCCACCGTTGTTCCTGCCTAAATAGGTATGTGGAAATATCAGTTATATGTGTTGGGATAGATGGTTTCTCCAAGACCGTCCAACTGAGATCTTCTCAGATCAGCAGTTTTTCCCTGACGCATGCGCGTTGAGGTCCAAGGGAGGGCTTGACACACCGGTTTCGCGTTTTTCAATAGAATCCACCATATATTAGAGCGCTTGAGCCTTTGATTCTCACCTCCGGTCACAGGCTCATTTCAGCACGGAGTACCGACGGAGAGGTGAGTGTCGAGGCGGGGCTCTTCTAAGTTGCAATTCCCGGTAAAACGACCCATTTTTTTGCTAACATAGGGTCTGGGTCAGTTCTGTTGGGTGTTTGTCCAACTAAGGGGTACAACAGAATGGGGGCAATGAGCTAATATACCTTGGGAGTACGTTTTCTCTTGAATCCGTGTTGTGGTTCTCGCATTTGTGATGGTGCAACTCATGGTTAAAACAAATAATATGTGTGTGTTACAGAGCAGTTTCGAGAATCAAACTGTTTTTTTCCCCCTACTTTTGCCAACAGCACACTACGATTACAGAGTTATTGCGTCCTCACAGGTTATGATGGCACCGATACTCTAAAAGCGTATACCTTACAGCGCTTTGGGGACAGGACATTCTATGACTCTGTTCCTGCACACAAGGCTTGATATTTTAACTTGTTGGCCATCTTTTCTTTAGTCATTTCTATAGAACATTAGATTGTAATACTGAGGTGCTAGCCGCCCAGACTGTGTCAGCCGGCCACATCATGTTCTCTCTCTCACTTTCTCCCATAAATTATGCCTACCCAGGTCAGTTAATTAGAAGTATCGGTAATGATTTGTGGGTAGTACATTAATGTGTGATTGACACATGCACCGCCATTGATTTTCTTTAGAGCGGTGCCCCCTTCCTGAGCTGTCGCCAGGTTGAGGTGGAGTTCCTTACCCAGCAGTTGCGGGTAAGATCCCTTTTCTTTTTCTTTGATTTATGTTTGCATATCAACACAGCTAATAAAGCCACTGGTTATATACCACTTACCTATTGGTTGTATATCACTGATCTACTGGTTCTGTTCCCATTAGGTACAGTCACCTTCTGAAGAAGACGAATCAAGAATGTTATTGGTTTTGTATTCTTTGATTTTTTCACTAAGACACTTTAGCAGCAGCATCTAAATAGGTCCTGACGAAAGCCTTGCCCGATCTAGGGGTATTATGGCTGAAACATGTTGACCACTACTTTCCACCACACACATGCGGTTTAAATCCATACCGCTGGTGCACTGTTTTTAATCCTGGCAGGGAGCACATCTGAATAAAGCTTGCATTTTGTGCTCTCTAGCTAGTTTTATTATCACATCTCTCATGTTATATTCATTATTTTTCTTTGCGCTGCGCCCTCACTCACACTTTAGTTCTCATTACTTGTGGATTTAGAATATCCTGGTAGAGTAGACACCAAAACATCCCTGAGCTCCTCCCTCTCAGAGAGGGGGTTGTTGCCCTCAAAGGAACTAGGTTTTTCCTTTGAGAGGAGAATCCCAAATGATGAAGCATGTCACCTCTGGTGAGTGAGGGATTTTGTCCTAAAAAGGGAATTTCCCACAGCCAGGTCTGTGTGTTATAGTCTGTGGCTTTTGTGTTTTTTCCCCCCTCACCCACCCCCCTACTGTCTTGTTTGAGTAGACCCAAGGAGTTTGCCTTGTCTTGTCACCTACATCCTTTTCTCAGCAAGGATGCAGCAGCATAGGCAACTCTGTAAGCCTCAGCCTAGTTCTGACCTTAATGGTCACAGCAATACAGGGTCCTTTGCATGGTCCATACCCTTCTTCTAAGTAAGTTCAAAACCTCCTTCAGATGTCAAAGACAAACTAAGATACTTTCTCATGGGTGTAGTATAAATTCAAGGTTTTGGGCACGAGAGGTAAAAGGAATGCCGACACAGGAGCGGCCACCTTTTAAATTTAATTGACTATACAAATCATTCAGAAGGTATGCTGCAGTCCCTTCCCCACAAGAACCAAGGAGGGGCTAAAGAGAAAACAGTAAGTAGTCTATGATGTGTATAGGGTTCACATGTCCCAGGCAATGCTTGATCCAAGTTGTTGCTATTGCAAGACAGATCCTCCTGATCTGCCCAGGTTCTCATGTAGGGATGGAAGAATGCCTAGTCACCTTTAGTTCAGAGTATGTCTGGTTCCTGAACATGCTTTTGGGAACATGCATAAGAAGCCCACAACAAGATAGGGAAAATCAATGTGGGAGAGGACAATCTGGGTGTAGACAGGGCAGTGTCAGAGGAAAAGAAGTTATAATGGTCTTCACTCACTGCACAGGGCCATCCTTTTTGGGGCTCTGCCAACATATGATTCCAAAACAACAAGCCTTAATGTTACCACATAATATTTTTCAAACACAACACATGACACTCAAAATAAATAAACATGACCAAGTTATGAGAGAGTGATAAACTTTTACCACTCGGATCAATAGAACTTTTGCACAGTGACTGCAGGGGAAAGACCTGCACTCCTGCAAACAATTTTCAGTCGCTGCTAATCTTTTATGACATAGTCTGTTTAGTGACAGTAGATACTCAAGACTGAGGGTGAAGGCAGAGTTTTGGTGTACCACCAGTATAGACAGAGTCTACAATTCTGCTGCTGGAAGCATTCAAAGAAAACAATTGGAGCCTCTCCCAGTGTGCTCAGGATATGAGTTATATTCCAGGAAACATCCCAGTCGAAAAGACCACACAAAATGGTGGCAGGAATACAGTTCATGATGTCATGGGTGCCTTACATCCCAATGTAGACTTACCTCAATGAACAGAATTAAGGACTGGTTGAAGAAAAGCACTGAGGTAATGTAAGCGAACAGTTCCCCACTGGAGGACAGAACAACTGCACATCCTAACAAAATAATGCAAGTTTCAATGGCTGGCAGTTGCACTTTCTCATAAGGGAGTTGCCTCTCATTCTCATGTCTACATACTACTACCTGTCTTAACTCTTTAGGCAGGTGTTCTGAATCTGACTTGGGCAGCACCAATTATTATTTGGAAGAGACCCCAGTTTAACTCAACCTACATTGGTTCTTTAGTGGCCATAAAGCAAAACTGGGCCACTTTAGAGAACGTAAAATGAATGAATCAATAAAAAAATAAATGTATAAATAAATGATCAGTCATGGGGATAATAAATGTAAACAATGATAATAAGATGAGAAGAAAAGTTAAGAAACAATACAAAGATGTAAGAAACTGGATTAATATTTGAGGTGGGTGAATGTCTACTCCAGAAAATATTCACAACCCCTTTCAGGGTGAACCCTTAAGTCACTAAATTAATCTGAGTTAAGCCCCCTGATAGTTATGGTATAGAGCAGCCAGGCTTAACTTAGTGCTTAAAGTACTTATGCAGAAACAAAATAATAGAAAAGTTAAAATGCAAAACAATAAAAATCCCATACCGCAACACAAAAAAATCAACGGTGGGCGGTGCACTCCGCTCCTCCAGCGGAGTTCACTGAGTTTTGCCTACTCAGTGCTCCGCTTTGAGATCGGAGTTTGGGAAAAACTCTGCTGACCTCCGCGTAGCGGAGTTAACTGGTGCCCACACCAAGAAAGGCACTTTATTGCATGTCTGCCTCTGCACAGTGCTTAGACACGTATCCGCAGAGCACAAACAATAGTTAACACAATGCTTCTCATCTGCATGCCGTCATCTAACACCCTTACAGAACCTGCTGCAACCCGTGGACCGTTACCTCTGCTGTGTGGCGCACACTGCCAGCAGTTCAGAGGTTGCACCAATGACAGCACACATCTTGCCTGCCTGCTAGTCCCTGCCACTCTGCACACTGTGTGCATGTCACTCAAATTGCGGCTAGGGGCTGTGCCAGGGTGCCCGTGGGCAGGCCACCATCTGTACCAGGATAACCTAACATGAGCTGACACAGGAGGCTGCGCATGTCATAAACTGTGTGCTCGGTGCCCTGAAGGAGCTCGACCCTTCAGGACACGGATGACACTCAGGACCCTCCTACCTGCAGTGCCACCTCCCTTGTAGAGCACCTACAAAGCAGCACAGACTGCACACGGACAATACGCCATGTCCTAGTCAGAGGAGAGCCAAGATCGTGTCACGATTGGAATAGAGAAAGTTAGCTTCCAGAGCCAGGCTGTGTGCAAAAAGGAAGGGCTTGCGTCCTGTTCCCAGCTTTGCCAAAACACAACACATTACACCCAACACGACCGCTTATGAAGGCAGGAGGGGGATTTATAGGGCAAAAGCAAGGAAAGCAGTTATTACTCACAATGCGGTAATTATGTACCTGCATTTAGAATCAGCAGTATATCACACATGTACGTAATAGAGAGATGTACGTAATAGAGAGTTTCCACAGGTAGCAGGTGTTGACATTTCTGCACACAATGAGGTGCATGAGTTTATTTCCCTCGATTTATGGAGACTGGGTTCGCAAGTTGCAATGGGGTTCTATCGCTAGAGTTTGTTTTGTGCTACATTTGATAGTGAATTGTGCTTGCTTTCTAGTTTGTCAGCCCTGGCAACAGTGCGCACTCGTGTCTCCGCTCCAAAGCAGACGAACTGATCTGATCTGAGCCCACTCAAGCTCTCCGGACCCTGTCCCCCGATCCCTGGATGTCACCACGCCAGTAACCAGGACATTCTTCTCGGTCTCTCCCTGTTCTCTGGTTCCAGAACTTCTGTATAGGGTTGAGGTCTCAGGGTCAGGCACTGGTGACCGGTGGAGGACTCCCTTGTGCTTCGTGCCGCTGCTGCAGGCCCAGGGCCCGAGTTGGTGTCCCTCCTTCTAGGCCATGCTGCGCTTCGATACCCTCTGACTTATCTCTCTGGTCCGCTCCAAAGTAGACCTCGAGTGCCTGTACTCGCGAGGTGAGTCATGCCACAGGTGGTGGTGGGGGGTGAGTAATACGCAAAGGGGCACATCTGTACAAGGAGAGTTCTCGGGAACGGTCATGGTTAGATGACAGAGGGCACTCCAGAGGTGGGAAGAGGTTCAGTGTGCAGTGAAAGCTGGCGGCGGAGTCAGGTAGCTTTGTCAACTGTGTTTGAGTAGAGAGAGTGAAGTGAAGCGATACACATGCACAGTGGAGCAAAAAAAGCTTTCTACATATATTTTATTTATATCATGTTTAATATGCCAAGTTTATACTTCTCAGAACTGGCCACTTCAGTTCTGCATAACGCGGTTAAGAAGATTGGAAGCCCTACTCCGCCAGCCTGCGGAACTCCTCAGAATTCCACAGAGTTTTTTGGTAACTCCGCGCAATTCCCCGGAGTTAAACTCCGTGAGCTCCACGAGCTCCGCCCAGGCTTAAAAAAAATTGTGTCAAAAAATAATAAACAAAATGACACCAAAGCGACAAAAATTCAATAAGGAGAACCAGAGAACTTTTGAATTTCTAAGTAGAAATAGCACCAAAAAGCACAAAGTGCCAATAAAAGCCAATGGTCACAGTAGACCGGACATTTAAGCTGACTGTAATGGAGTGTGGGTGTGATTTACTACCAGGATTATCCCTGTCAAAAATTTTACATTCTGACTTAGTCTTGTCCCAATCCACCACAGGAGTACACTTCTAAAGCTCCCAGGATCTCATGTCGGCACTTAGAGACTCACATTGTATCAGGCAGAGGCCAACAGCAGCATCCAGTCCAATTCCATTTGTCACGGGTCATCTTGGTACTTCCAGGAAAAGGCCTCTTGTAGCTTGTTGTCCCCCTCTAACTACACAGGAGATCATCCAACTGACCCTTGGATTCCACTTCTTTGTCCTGGGTATAAGAGGGAGCAGGTCCAGTCCTTTAGGGCTGCATTTAGGTCACAGACATCAGTTCAGACCTCTTCGATCTTCCATAAATTGTTCTGAAGAGGGTGCCTGGGGATGCCACACCTAGCACTTGCTGAAGTGTGGGGGTGACTTCCTACCCCTCCCTAACCAATGTGGTAAACGTTTCCAGGCCTGGACCTACCTACGTTTCCAGTAATTACTGGTTGCCTTACTGCAAACAGACCCAAATTGCTGTGTGTTAGGGCAAATCCCATATGGCAAAAGTCTTTGGCCATACCCAATTTGGATCGGAGGGCTTGGGGTGTGTGTGAGGAGTATAATATATTAATCATACTGTTCTCCCACATCTATCATTTAAATCTAATTTGAGGCATTCATTGTACCTGTAACAAACCCAGAGGCAGGCATCTGGTAGGACAAATGCGCGGTCCTTCAATAAGCAGACATTGAATCCACAAGAATTGTCTAGGCATCTTGTTCTTTCCCTTTCAAGTCGCCCAGGTGTTACATGTTGCTCAACATTCCTGTCAATCAGGATTTGACATTGTGCTGTCACAAACAGGCCCAAAACCCCACCATGCTTTTTCTGTGAAGTTCAGAGGAGGCATCTCTGTCTATTCAGGTCAGCCTATTCCTTGCTCCTGGGTGGCATCACACCATTTCCACACCTATTAGGATTATGCTAATTAGCCTTCTGAGAGTTCAGGTAGGTAAAGGGTAACTTTCTAAACGTTTTTTTCCCTTCATATTTATTAAAAGTCTAACTTCACTATTCAATTGGATTTTTATTCAAGATAGTGGTTTGATTATTTTTGTAGCTGGTTCCATTCCCAAGATACGGTATTAGTATTTTAATCTGTGTTCTGTTTTCTACATAGGACAGCTACGCCTGGCACAGTGAAACAGCTTTTAGGCCCTTGTCACTGTACAGACATGGTATTACTAGTTTTGAACATTTTCCACTTTTAAATACATGCACCCTACCTTGTGAGCTTCAAAGCTCACAGAGGGGTGATTTATTAATATTTAAAAGGGAGAATATTACCTGTCCAGAAGGGTTGTTTTAAGCGGATTTAAACTGCAGCAGTCAGGCTACAATGATAGGCCTAAAACCATGTTTTCCTTGTCACACTAGTGGATTGCACAGTAAAAGCTACAGTCCACAGGTGACATTTAAGGCCTTGGGTGCACTTTTTACACCATATAGTAGGTACTTAAATGCAAGTTAAATACACCTATTATTGATAGGCAGATTCAACCATGTTTAAAGGGGTGGCACAGACACTTTACTACTGGTTAACAGGGTTAAAGTGCACAGAGTTCCAAAGACAGCAAACAAAAATAGGATCTAGCAAAAGTGAAAAATCAGGGGGACCATGCAGAAAAGGCAGATTTCCTACAAAAAGTATCTAATCTTAATGTGCTGTTGTCTAATTCATGGATTCTAAATATTCCAGTGTTTTTTCTCCATAAGAAATGATTGATTGTTGCACAAAGACACTTTTCCAGCTGTTCTTAAAAAAATCAGTTGAGTCATTCTGTACACATTTCGGTTCCATAATGATGCTGCCTGGAAACTCCAACCCCTTCTTTATTCACTTACACTGGAGAGGGTTTAGTTATGCTCTAGGGCACAGAAGTGGAAGCGTTCATTGAATTGGGCCTTTGTATTCCGGATGGGAAACCAGCAAGACTAGTCATCTACAATTAATTAGCTACTTTTTACAGGAATTGTTTATTTTCCCAACAGACACTGTCTGAAATCCAACAGCAATTCATTCATATCTTTATGCTAAACAGGTACAAGGCTGCTATTTGCTAGGCAGTTAAATGAAATAAGCATTGATCACAAAGCTGCTGTCAGCCTCAGTGTTTCCACCAACATCTTCTCATTATAAAATAGAGGGCATTGGTATGTGCCAGAAAATACGCATTTCATATATATGTCATTAGCTATATTGGGTACAAATCTAGCTGTACCAAGTCCAAACAGGAAACCTAGCTCAGCCCTGGCAAAACAGGGCAAAAAATCTCCACTCTGCAACTAGAATGGGGCCACTGGCGTTTTCATGACTATAACAGGGGAAAAGGGCCCAAAGGTTACTCTGACATGAGAATTTTGGTATGGTAAGCACCAAACTCTGCATGATATTCCCCATTACTGGGAATAAAAAATAAAATAGGTACTATTTATTGCACCGATTAAGTTTCAAACCCTGGGGTTCAAGTTTTATTGAGTTCATTGAATACTAAATAACTCTCCAAGGCACTTATAATCAGTCACTATATATAGCGTTATGGGGAGAGACACACACACACACCTTCTTCCCTCTCTTAGAACTTCCACTTGAGAACACTGTGTCCTAGCAATTGCCACACTCCTAGAAAACTGCCCACAAATGATCGCACTACTGCCCTCCCACTCGGTAGGCTGGCGAGATTCACAGAATGTACCCATAGTATGGTTACTATGTACTAAGATCTAGGGAAAGAGATGTGGGTCCACATAAATTAGGGCCCTTAGAGGCTATGGGCCTGATAGCAACAGCAAAAACAACAATTGATGGACAGAATGCAGAACAATGTCATACATTCACCCCAGTACAGAGATCTGGGCCTAAATCCATCGTTTTGTTGCTCACCATGCCATTCCAGTTTGGACCCAGCCATATGCAAATCAGTCTTGACCCTGCGCCCAATGGGAACAGTCCAGCCCGAACTGCCAGGCCACGTCCTCCCTGGACTGGAAACAAGCATCCTAGGACCGGTTTCGGTCTTTCAGCCCTCATCAGCCAGGATAGCTTGACTCCAGTGGCATGGAGAGCACGGGACCCATGTCTGGGCATACCCGTCCCACTCGGGGTGACAAATGCAAAAACAACAATTGATGGACAGAAGGCAGAACAATGTCATACATTCACCCCAGTACAGAGATCTGGGCCTAAATCCATCGTTTTTTTGCTCACCATGCCATTCCAGTTTGGACCCAGCCATATGTAAATCAGTATTGACCCTGCGCCCAATGGGAACAGTCCAGCCCGAACTGCCAGGCCAGGTCCTCCCTGGACTGGAAACAAGCATCCTAGGACCGGTTTCGGGCTTTCAGCCCTCATCAGCCAGGATAGCTTGACTCCAGTGGCATGGAGAGCACGGGACCCACGTCTGGGCATACCCATCCCACTCGGGGTGACAAATGCAAAAACAACAATTGATGGACAGAATGCAGAACAATGTCATACATTCACCCCAGTACAGAGATCTGGGCCTAAATCCATCCTTTTTGCTCACAATGCCATTCCAGTTTGGACCCAGCCATATGCAAATCAGTCTTGACCCTGCGCTCAATGGGAACAGTCCAGCCCGAACTGCCAGGCCAGGTCCTCCTGGACTGGAAACAAGCATCCTAGGACCGGTTTCAGGCTTTCAGCCCTCATCAGCCAGGATAGCTTGACTCCAGTGGCATGGAGAGCACGGGACCCACGTCTGAGCATACCCGTCCCACTCGGGGTGACAAATGCAAAAACAATTGATGGACAGAATGCAGAACAATGTCATACATTCACCCCAGTACAGAGATCTGGGCCTAAATCCATCGTTTTTTTGCTTGTGTTTGCTTTGTTCGCCCTAAGTTGGCAGGGTATGCCCAGACGTGGGTCCCTTGCTCACTTTGCCACTGGATTCAAGATTGCCTGGCTGATGAAGGGTGTTACCCAGAAACCGGTCCCAGGATGCTTGTTTCCGGTTCAGGGAAGACCTGGCTTGGCAGTTCGGGCTGGACTGTTCCCATGAGCCACAGACAAAAGCTCACAAATTGTCTAACACCGCCCCCAATGCTTTATTGCTGGC
The DNA here is from genome assembly GCA_963921515.1 of Calotriton arnoldi. Taxonomy (NCBI): domain Eukaryota; kingdom Metazoa; phylum Chordata; class Amphibia; order Caudata; family Salamandridae; genus Calotriton; species Calotriton arnoldi. The sequence continues at coordinate 1,580,289 of CAWUFW010004089.1, read as the reverse complement.
ATCTGTGATTATGAAACAATCCAAACCAGGATCAAACCTACCCAACGAAGGTACATTTGCCCTATCCTGTTTGGTCCTGCAAAACTCAGCCTCACATTGTGGGCTCCATACAAATTTTGTGATTTATTCAACAGTTGTATGATGCTGTACATTTTATCTGTGAAATTTGGAATAAACTTAGCAAAATACTCAGTCATGATTAAAAATGACCTCACTTCGTCGTTACTAACAAGCAAAGGGGCCCCAATGATTGCATTGATTAATTTAGGTTTCGGCTTTACTCCACCCTTACTAACCACATGCCCAAGGTAAGTAACACTCCTTTCTGCAAAGCTGTATTTGGCAAACTCCACCGTCAGCCCCTTGTCCTCCAGTATCTTCTGCAATCACTCATCATGGATAACTCTATTATCATCTCCAAAAATTAAAATGTCGTCTTGGAAGAAAATCACCCTACTTTCCTTCCCAAACAACCTGTACATTAGCCTTTGAAAATGGAAGCCGCTGATGTCAATCCAAACGGCATCTGTTTGAACTGGACACACTGGAAGGGTGTAATAAATGCAGTGAATTTCCGGGAAGTAGGTGTCAATGAGATCTGGTGGTATGCAGACGATAGGTTTATGGTTATTAACCACTTAGCTCCATTCAGGCATGACACCATCTCAGTAATTTTTGGCAAAGGGAACCCGTCAATAACTATATTATTGTTTAGATGGCGTAAATCCACACACAATCACATTTTCCATTACAGCGACATGACACCACCTCAGGAGAAATCCATCCTGAGACCGCTCTAGGTTCAGTCACATCCATTGTCAACAGTTTTTCCAATTCCTTTGAAACATCATCCCTTATCATCATTGGTACAGTTCTTAACTTATGTATTTTTATATTGGCATCGCTTTTGAGTACGAACTTCTGCTCAAACCCCTCAATTTCCCCAGAGTTTTACCAAATACTCTTGGCCATCGAACTCCCCTCATCTATCACCAACACTTTCTCGGCACTATTAGGGTCCAAGATAATATACAGATTCCCTTGATCGAACCAGCCTAGCAACGATGGTCCTTTTTTTTGCTACATATAATTTCACCTCGTGTGTCTATTTTTAAAGGAGAAGGTCCACCATCAGAAACCTAATGTATCTACTTTTTCTCCAGCATAATTCTCAGGATGTATATCAGGCAACAATAAATGTGTGCCAATCCTGTCATTAAATTTGTCTCTCCAAACCTCTTCACAACCTCTTTAACAATAGTGAAAGGTGAGCCGGAATCCGCATATATCTTAATGGGCACTCCACCAATGGTCATGTTCCATTGGGGGTTGCTTTTCAAGTTAACGTTAATGCGCAAAGATGTCAATCAAACTCATAACACTGTTTTCGCTGGTTTCTCATCAGTGTCACTGTCCCCACGGCTTTTAATTTCATATATGCATTTGACACAACTCTTCTTTTTCCTGCAGACTCTCGCAAAATGTCCCACAATTCTGCAATTGCTGCACTTTTGTTTGAGTGCGGGACAATTTTTACTATATGCAAGGGGATCTCTATTATCGCAACAGTAACATTTCCTTTCCTTCCCAACAGTTTTTTCTTTTGAACTACTTTTTTGCTCCCTCTCTGTTTTGTGAGCCCTCACTTTGCATACAGAATCAAACTCTTTGTCTGCTTGTTTTAACACTGTGTCACACCTTCCTGAGATTTCTTACTTGCGTACAATGGCCAAATCCTCCTTTAGTGGAGATTCTCCGCTGATCCACAACCGCTCCTGAAAAGCATGATTGTTTGCATGCATGACCAGTTGATCCCTTATTAAGTCATCATGCAGGGTATCAAATTTGCAGTCTATCGCCAATTTTTTTAATTCTACTACATAGTTATCCACAGATTCCCTTTACTTTATCTACGCTGGAAAAATGTATACCTTGTAATGCCTATGTAGACTTTTGACACAAAATATTTGTCTAAATCATGTAAAGCAGCTTCAAAAACATTTACATCACCAATAATTGTTGCTTTTGGCATGAGACTATATGTTTTCAAAGCCACAGGACCTAAAAAATGAAGAAGAATCCTTTTTTTCTGTTCAGCTGATTCTTGTTGGATTCATCAACTACATGAATGTAATTAACAAAATAGTCCTTCCACCCACCTTAGTGAAGGTTCAGCTCCAGAAACCCAAAATGCATGTGGTGGGCTTATGGTGAAATGTTGTTGTGCCATGGTAATTGTTTGTGTTCTTTTTATAGTCACTATCAATGTTCCTTTGTGAAGTTTTATTTAACTTTCTTTACAGTACTTAAACCCCAGTTCCAAATGAGTTACCCTCCTGTAATTAGAGTTGGTAACCCTCACCTGCTTCCTTTGTTCCCCTCTGATTCGATCACTCCTTCACAGTGTGACTGTGCAACTTGAATAAACATTATAAATCTTGTTTATGACATGCACACTTCTTCATTGTGTGCCCGTGTTATCTGACTTGTTGAATCCAATATGGCCCCCATTTAAGGTCAAGCAACGTGACCTGGCGCTCACCAATGCAGAGTATGTGAATTCTATGGCAGGACCGGAGGCTCAGATTATGCTTCTCAATCTTTACTGCACCATAAAACAGCAGCCAATGAAAAAACAGTAACATGTCAAAATACTACAAATCCCATGAGGCTTTAAACCACGCCTCCTTCAAACACCAATCACATTAGTCCAAAGTCTACAAAATAGCGAGGCACCATTCTTCCTGCCAATTTCTTTGCTGCTCCGCAGTCAAGATAAGTGCCTCGTTATTTTCTATACAGTATAAATTATATTCTCTTGTGTCTTGCTGGTACTTTATAGATTGGTTTATATAAATGTATAGAATGATTTATACATTCTGTTTATGGGTATGCTTAATCGTTATCGCTTTTGCCCGTGTGATGGTTTGTTTTACATATTTAGCAGTGTTTCTGCCTTCTAGTGATTCCCCTCCCCCGCTTCTTGCGGTCGCTTTCTTTTCTCCACCATTGGCACGTGTTGCGCCTCTTACCTGCTAGTATTCCCTTTCCGCCATTCTGTAATCCTGCCCGCAACCGTAGTCCGAGTGGCCGGGCTGAAGTGACGCGCGCACTGCACTGTTCACTCAGGAGTGGCCCCTCCCTGGAGCGAGGTCGCGTAGGCAGCCCAATTGGGCTGCATACGTGTATCTCGGGAGCCCGCCCGCAGAAGTGCATGCAGCAGCCTCCCTCTCATCGAGCTGGTGACGCCTGGCCTGGGCTTGGATAAACGGGCGTCTTCTCATCTCATTTACTTGCGGTACCGGGCTATTTATATATTCCTGTGAATCGGACGACTTTGCCCATACTCCAGTGTTAGTTTCAGCCTGATTTATATGGGAACATTTTTTGGGAAACTTTTAGCTGCGGCCCAGGCTTAGGGAACCTACCCTTCTAAGACCTACTGCACGAGCTAAGGTACAGAAATTCAGCTCTTTGCTCCTACCCTATGCCCTGCTTTGCTGTTGGGGGCTGCAATAATTTGGCTTCCCTCTGGGGATTTTGATCCAGGAAGTACCTCTTCCTTACAACATGTCTAACTATGAGGTGTGTGAGCAGGACCTGGCTCTCTATAGTCCTCAGGATGATGAGGATTATTATTATGACGAGAAAATGGAAACCTTATTTGACAAGTCCCTTGACAAGAAACTTGACAAAGCTTTGTCCTCTGCCCTACTTCCCATTTCCCAACGTCTCGACAAACTGACAGGTAGTTACCCATCCCCATCACCTTCTGACCCTTCCTCTAATCCTCTTCCCCCGGCAGAGCCCCCCGGCCACTCCTGGCCTCACGTAAAAATCTACACTAAAGTCACAGAGAAGGCAAAGGACCATGACTATTTCACTGGTCCATCTTCCCTCCCGGGACCATCTCCCCCCCTTCTTTCACCTACCATGGATGCAGATATAGACACTTCCTCCTCCCAGGAGTCACGACCATGTAAACGCTCCAAGGAGCGCAAGCGTCCCTCTTCTCCTTCTACTCAGTCTCCTTTCGCCTTTGACCCTACTTCCATCGTTTACCCTAGATCTTCTGACTGGTCCTCAGCCCCAGCGGTGGCTGATTATATGCATATTAATCTGAGGAAAAGTTTTGATAAAGAGGTCAGGTCCCGCCTCAGATCCGAATGTCCACGCCCGGACCTTCCTAACAAAACCGCCCTTACACCTGACATAGACGTGTCCATGCAGACCTTCCTCAAAAATGTTCGCAAAGATCCGAAAAAAGGTATCGACCGGGCTCTGCGAGCGTGCCAGGACAAAATTCTAGGTGTGTCCGGCCCTCTAGCCAAGATCCTAGATCTATCCCTACAGGCACAAGAGACGGGTGCTGCAATTCACCCTGAAGTCCTAGCGGGATGGACTCAGAGAGCGATTTGCCTACTTGGCAACGCAAACTGCACACTATCGTCGGAAAGACGCAAATCAGTTCTTCTACGAATTGACCCCCAGCTAGCCGAACTGGCTTCCGCAGAACCTGGCCCCTTGGCAGAGGGACAACTGTTCGGAGACCGCTTTGTAAAAGACACCTCAATATTTGTCAATACTTTTACAACATTAGACAAATCTCAGTCATCCCTTTAGAAAGTCTTCCATCCCCTCTCTGATAGGGCCAGTCGTGGCAGAGGACGCTTGACCGGCCGTTTCAATCAACAAGGTCCTCACCGTGGCTACAACCCCAGACGCAGGGGATACGCTCAGGACACACCCCAAGGGGGTTTCTATCCAACCAGATCTTGAGGCTTCCGCGGCCGCTTCAACAGGGGCGTCAACAGAGGCTTCCGCAACAACGATGCCCAATCCTCAGGTATTGATTCAACCTTTTCTCCCTTCGATTCCCTTGGGTGGCAGACTAATGCATTTCATACACAATTGGGCAAAGATCACCTCAGATTCATGGGTCCTCAACACAGTGCAGGGGTATCAGATAGAATTGACCTTTCAGCCGACCCAATTTTCCCTTCCCCCTCCTCTTCATTTTTCCCAACAAGAGCAACTTTTTATAGACTCAGAACTGAGAGAGCTTTTGGCAAAACAGGCCATTGCTGTAGGAAACCTCCAAAACGGAGGTTTCTGCAGCAACGTCTTTTTGGTCCAAAAGAAAGGAGGCGGTCAGAGGCTAGTTCTAAATCTAAGAGCCTTCAACCCCTTTGTGACCTATCGTCATTTCAAGATGGAAGGCATCCATCTATTGAGAGACCTTTTATTGGAAAAAGATTGGATGGTTCGGTTAGATCTAAAAGACGCGTACCTGACAATCCCGATCTACCCTCACCATCAACGCTTTCTCCAGTTCCAGTGGAAGGACCAATGGTTCCGTTATCTATCCCTACCCTTCGGCCTATCCTCCGCCCCTTGGGTTTTCACCAAACTCCTGAAACCAGTGGTAACTCGTTTACGAGAAATGGGAGTTTGCATGATTGTCTATCTGGACGACATGCTTCTATTGGCGCAGAGTCGTCCATTGGTTAACGCACATCTACAGTGGACAGTGTCTCTATTACAAGATCTAGGCTTTGTAATCAATCTCAAAAAGTCTGTGACGACTCCCTCTCTACAGATAGAGTTCCTGGGCTTCCAGATCAATTCAGTGTCAGCTCAATTATTACTTCCACAAGCCAAAATAAAATCTATCAAGAGGGAAATCAAATCGACGTTGTTGAAACAGATGGTTTCTTTGAGGTCCCTAGTGAGGATTGTTGGCCTACTGGCCTCCTACATTCAGGCGATCTTCCCAGGCCCGCATCATTACCGAGCGCTACAACGCCTCAAAATTCATTATCTCCATCAGAACTTCACCTACGATCACTCCATTGCCCTGACACGGGAAGCGCAGGAGGAACTTCGTTGGTGGCTGACGCATATGGAAGCCTGGAATGGGAAGGCCATTTTCTGAGTTTCTCCCTACGTCATCATCAAATCGGATGCCAGCCGTTGGGGCTGTGGCGCAAGATGCGGAGAGTTGGCTACCGGCGGTCGCTGGTCAGCAGAAGAATTGAGCATGCACATCAACTGTCTAGAGTTTTTGGCGGGCTCTTTTGCCATCAAGTCGATTTCTCCATTGAAGAGCAATTGCTGCATCCTGCTTCGGATGGACAATGTGTCAGCGGTTCGCTACATCAATCGCCTCGGAGGGACGAGGTCTCGACTCTTAGCCAACATAGCTCAGGAGTTCTGGCATTTCTGCCTAGCTCAGAAGATCACAGTCATAGCGGAGTACATTCCTGGCAAGGACAATTCAGTGGCGGACTGGAATTCCAGTTTCCTGAGAGATTACAACGACTGGAGGCTCCACCCCTCAGTATTTCAAGAGATCATGGATATTCGAGGTCCGTGCCTCATGGATCTGTTCGCATCTCACCAATTCTTCAGTTGGAGAGCGGGTCCGGTGGCGATGGGAACAGATGCTTTTCTCCATCCCTGGGGAACTCAGGAGAATTATGCCTTCCCGCCCTTTTCGATGATCCCCAGAGTAGCTGCTTATGTGCGTCACCAGTCAGCGTCACTGATCTTAGTCACTCCTCTGTGGAAGACACAATTGTGGTTTCCGACACTTTTGGAGTTATCAGTGAATCTTCCTTTTCAGCTTCCTGTGTTTCCGCAACTTCTCCTGGACCCAGTCGGGTCTCCTCATCCATTGATTCTTCAAGACCAACTGGTTCTCATAGTGTGGACGATCTCAGGAGATGTGAGCAGATTGAAGGCCTTTCATCGGCAGCTGCCGGATTTATACATCAAGCTTGGGCTCCTTCCACCCGTAAACGATACTCTGCTGCATGGAAACATTGGGTGGGTTGTTGCCTTCAACGGGAGGTGGATTCCGTGGGATCCAACTTAAAGGATATATTGAATTTCCTTTCTGAATGTGCAGAATCGGTACTTTGCTACAGGTCAGTAAATAATTTTAAATCCGCTCTGTCTGCCGAATATCAGTACATAGATGGGAAACCGGTAGGAGTACACCCGGTTGTTTGCAAATTATTGAAAGGCATTAGGGTCGCTCGACCACCGAAACTCAGATATACCACTGTATGGGTTGTTTCTTTGGTGTTATCTTTATTAGAATCTTGGCCTGCTTATCATGCTTTTGTGTTTCATTTCCTGTTGAAGGGTTTCTGATGTACGTGCTCTTGATTTAGCAGGTAGGTTATTCTCACCTCATGGGATATCATTTATTATATCCAAGAAAACTAAGACTATGTCACTTTCAATTGATTATCCTGCATTCCCTCATAATAAGTTATGTGTGGTAAAATGTTTAAAAGCATATGAAGAACGTACGTTGTCTCACAGAACCGAGCCTCTGGGACCTTTGCTCCTAGCCATTCAGAAACCTTTTAGGCCTGTTTCAGCAGCTACTTTAGCTCGCTGGGTTCGATGGGTGATGGCTGAAGCTGGTATTGATATTTCCGTATATGGTGCTCACTCAACCAGAGGCGCTATGGCCTCCAAAGCCTTTGTGATGGGTTCCAGGTTAGAAGATATTCTCAAGGCAGCTGATTGGTCGTCTGACTCTATGTTTAAGACATTTTATTACAAGCCAATTGTACATGTTGCTTCTGTTGTTGTTGGTCAGCTTTGAACAATCATAATCTGAGCCTCTGGTCCTGCGATAGAATAGAAAATGTTCCAGCATATGCGACAAGAATTTTAGATTCTATTAAGGACAGGGAGGCGAGGATTATCCCACCCGGTGGGACAGGTAAGAAGAGTTCTTAACTGCCATGATGTTAAGTGATATAGTTGACATGTTAAAGTTTTTTCCCTCCCTTGGTAATGATAAGATTCTTGGGTGTGATAGTACTGAAACTTCTTTTAATTTCAGGAACGGACTCCAAGCAAAATAGAAGTTGGAGAGTGGTCAGATGGTTTACCGCCCCAGTTTGGCTAAAGTTGTCTCTTTGGGACCTTCTGTTGGAAGTTGCTCTCCGTTGAGAGCTGGAACTGTATCCTGTTGATGCACTTTATGAAGGACTGCTTGTGCAAAAAAAGAGGCAGGAAGATGGTGCCTCGTTATTTTGTAGACTTTGGACTAATGTGATTGGTGTTTGAAGGAGGCGTGGTTCAAAGCCTCATGAGATTTGTACTGTTTTGACATGTTACTATTTTTTCATTGGCTGCTGTTTTATGGTGCAGTAAAGATTGAGAAGCATAATCCTCGCCTCCGTGTCCTTAATAGAATCTAAAATTCTTGTTGCATATGCTGGAAATTTTTCTATTCCTCGCAGACTCCTTTGTTCATCAGTTTCCAAACTGATGTCAGAATACTGATGTGTGCGTAAGCGTTGGAATGCTTGGTGGGTGCTGATGCAGTTTGTAGAATTCGCTGTGCCGATGCAGTCGCTGGAAAGTGCTGCACCTGAATAATGCAGTCGATCTCCCTTGCTGACACAGCTGTAAAAGGTGTCAAATTCTCTTTCAGTTGTTCTAGTTGTTGTAGTTTTTCTGCATAAATGTATACACTGCACCGCACTTCCACAGTGGTCTTGGAAATGTGTACTGCTACACCTCCAAAGCGGTCTTCACATGGGTAGTGTTTGGCTCGTCGCCAAATTGTTGTATGCACATCCGTAACACAAACAAAGGCAGGACTCATAAGCAGGATGTAAACAAGTTTGTCTTTATTGCAGCAATGCTCCAGACAACGAAAAAGGTCCTCATGGTTCCTCTGCCCGCAGCAAACTGTCCTCCAACAAAATGCTTGAGTCATTGTAATCAGACATTGTACAACTGTTCCAATACTGAACCTAAACAAAGTACGAACCATAAAAGCGAGGCCTTGGAGGGGGCGGGACCTAGTGCCACAAAGTACCTAAGAGGCACTTTTGCCCCTGCTATACCCCCAAAATCCCTCCTCAAAAAAAAGAAAAAAGCTTTCTAAGTCTGGGCCCATGTCCTGGGGTGTTTTCACCGGAGACATCGTTTACAACGAATGCGCTACAACGCATTCCATTACAACGCGGTCGTTACAACGACCGTGTTGTTACACACGAACCATTACATCGCAAGTCGGTACAACGACTTGCTGTCGGGGGCAGAAGGTGTTGGATTTACAATTCAACACCTTCCCTGCTGTTTCACAAACTGGAGTAGGAATAGTAAATTATACTAGTTCCTAAGTCCAGCGCGCCCCCTCCAGCAAGTCGTTGTAACGACTTACGATGTAATGGTTCACGTTGTAACAACGCGGTCATTGTAACGGCCGCGTTGTAATGGAATGTGTTGTAGCGCATTCGTTGTAAAGAGATATATTCGTTTTCACACCCCTTAATGGACATCGACAGTTCAAAGCCTCCAAAAACAATCTGGAAATCAACTATTTACAGTGGTCTTAACCCTTTCCATGCTGAGGATGGAATGGTTCCGGCCTCAGCCACAGTGCTTGTGTGCTGAGGATGGAACCGTTGCGTCCTTTGCACATGATTGCCAAATCCCTCTGCTGTTTACTTCCTTTTTTGTTTTTGAGCCTCAGGAGGTAGGAAAGAGCTACCCCAACCTCCTGAGGCATTTGTTTTTCAGTGTAATGATGATTGGTGTGCATAGCGTGCTCAAGTCATTACATTGAAAGTGAAAGTGAAATGAACCCGATGGCAAATGTACATGTATGATAGGCACAAAATGTGATATTTTGCATATAGTAGTGGATTGCTCAAAAGTATTAGCTCTGCAGAAACTGTTTTTACGCCCCATCTTTTTAAAATATGGTACTGTATCCCATGCACCAGCTGTAGAACTTCTTGTAGATATGCCAAACCTTGACATTGCAATAGCTATTGGGAGATATATGAATGCCGTAAAAAGGTTTTTTATGGAAAAATTTATTTGAAGATTGAAAGCCATGATGGAATTGGGTTTTAGATAGTTTTGTCTGATGAAATTTTTTTAAAAGGATAATTGTTCATAGGAATTTTTATAATTATTTTTAAAAGTATTTATCTATTTTATACATGGGTGTGACCATGATCTATATATTGAGTAATTGTGTAATGAAGTGTACGAAAATCCGTTCTGTTTTCTTCTGCTTCTTACAGGATATCTATTTTAATGGTAACTGTTGATGAAATTGTCATGATATTAGAATACCTATAAAAATGTTATATTTTTATGTTGTTTAAAGACCTGTGGTCTAAATAAATGTTACTTTGACTGACTGACCGAAAGGGAAATGAGCCGATCGGCTTATTTCACTTTCACTGCTTCGGTGCTCACGGGGCTATCTCAGCCCCCTGAGCACCGAAACACATGGGAGAGGTATCATTGGAAAGAGGAGAATCTCCCCTTTCTAATGGTACCCTTCCCTAGTGGATCCCTGCTTGGGGATTGCAGAAGGAGGGCAATCCCCAAGCAGGTATTCTCTCACTAGACACCAGGGAGGGGGGAGTAGCCCCTTGGGCAAGGGCTTTTGCTTCCCCCTTACGTTTTTGGCCATATTCAGTCTTTCTGCCCCCCCGGGGGGCAGATGGGTAAAATAGCCCCCGATATGCCCCCGGCGGAGCAGAAAGCCCACTAGGAACCAGGGATATTTTTTAATGTAAATTTAGGAGTGGGGACTGCTATGAATGGGCATTGTAGTTCCCCACCCCACCCAGAAATAGGAACAGTCTTTCTGCCCCCCGAGCTGAAAGGCACTCAGAGCCAGGGAGTACATTTTTATGTAAATTTAGAGGTTGGGGCTGCCCTGAATGGGCATTGTAATGCCCCCACCCCTCCTAGAAATAGCCACCGATGTGCACCCCCAAACCAGGGATTTATTTTTATAAAAGAGGGGTGGGGTCTGCCCACCATGGGCAAGACCATGCCCATCCAAAAGAAATTGCAACAAAAGGCAGAAAGCTCACTAGGCACCAGGGATATTTTGTTTTATTAAGGAAGGGGTGGGGAGGCACCCGAAATGGGAATGCCAATGCCCCCACCACCCAAACACAAATGGGACAGTCTTTATGCCCACCCTTGGGGGCAGATGGGGGTTATTACCCCCGATCTACCCCCCGGGAGGGGAGGGAAGAGAGCACACTAGATACAAGGGAATTATTATTTTTTAAAGAGGGGTGGGGTCTGCTCACAATGGCATCGCCATGCCCCCACCCCACATAAATGGGGAACAAAGTTTTTCTGCCTCCCCTCAGGGGCAGGTGAGGCAATAGCCTTCGATCTGCCCCCCTGGGGGGCAAAAAGCCTACTAGGCACCAGAGGTTATTTTTTTTTCTTAGTGTAGGGGTGGTGACTGCCCAGAATGGGCATGCCAATGACCCCACCCCCCAAAAAAATGGGTCTTTCTATCCACCCAGTGGCATATGGAGCAACAGCCCCCGATCTGCCCCCGGGGGTGTCAGAAAGCCCAGTAGACATCAGGGACTATTTTTACTTTGTGAAGGGGTAGGGGCTTCCCAGAATGCGCATGCTGATGCCCTCAACCCCTGGAAAAAAAATGGGCACAGTCTTTCTGCAACCCCTGGGGGGCAGATTGTGGTTATTACACCCAATCTGCCGCCCCCGGGAAAGCCCACTAGGTACAAGGGCTATGATTATGGGCATGTTAGAGAGCTGCCCCTTAGCCAAGGGTCGTTCCACTTTTTTTTAGGCACAGATGTTAGCTGTTTCTGCCTCCCTTGGGGGCAGAGCAGTGATATTTTTATGCTCATCTGCCTCCAAGGGGCAGAAAACCACTAGATACCAGGGGAAGTTTCTGTGTGTGAATGTGAACTGGAGTTCGGCTGATGGTCTGCACGTACTGGTGTTTGGTTGGCTGTGTGTGTAATGGCATTTTGCTGGCAGTGTGTGTGGACTTGCGCTTGGCTGGCGGTGTGTGTGTGGACTAGCTCTTGGTGGTGGTGTGTGTAGTCTGGCACTTGCCTGGCAGTGTGCGTGGACTGGCACTTGGCTGGCAGTGTGTGTGGACTGGCGCTTGGCTGGCGGTGTGCGTTGGATGGTTCTTGGCTGGGAGTGTGTGTGGACTGTTGCATGGCTCACGGTGTGGCTTGTGTGGATCCCCAGCGTTTTCTTACCCAGAATCAACTGCAAACCTCAAATTTAGCTAAAAAGTCACATTTTCCTCATATGTCTGAGTGGGAAAGTTGAACGATCACCGCCGTGTTCCCCTTGATCTCCTGATAAAAATTATACCTCACGTTTGTGGGTGCCCAAAGCAGATTCAGCCTAAAAACGTATTAAAAAAACTGCCCATATGGACACATTTTTGGTTCTTAACTGTTGCAGTCACTTGGCCCACCCACACAAGTAAGGTATCAGTTTTATCAGAAGACTGAGGGGAACGCTGGGTGGTAGGAAATTTGTGCCAGAAAGCTGATCCCACACAGAAATGTGAGAAGAATTAGATTCTTTTTGCTAAAGTTGAGGTTTGCAGTGGATCCTGGGTAAGAAAACGTTCGGAGATCCATGCATGCCACACCTCTCTGGACTCCCTCGGGTGTCTAGATTTCAGAAATGTCTGAGTTTGGTAAGTTTCCCTAGATGGCCGCCAAGCCCGGGACAAAAAACACAGGTTACCCCTTGCAAAACCAGGTCATTTTGTGATAGCTAATTTTGATGTCTCCACAATATGTTTTGAGCTGTTTCCTGTCACGGGCACTAGGCACAGGTACAAGTTTGCTAGGTTTCCATAGGTGTCAGCTGAGCTAGGCCCCAAAATCCACAGCTAGGCACATTGCAAAAAATTGTCAGTTTTCAGTGGAAAAATGTGATGTGTCCATGTTGCGTTTTGGGTAGTTTCCTGCCAGGGACAGTAGGACTACCCACACAAGTGAGGCACCATTTTTATTAAGAGACTTGGGGGAATTCTGGGTGGGTGGACGTTTGTGGCTCCCCACAGATTCAAGAACTTTCCATCACAGAAATGTGAGGAAAAATATTTTTAGACAAAATTTGAGGTTTGCAAGAGATTCTGGGTAACAGAACCTGGAGAGAGTCACACAAGTCACCCCATCCTGGATTTCCCTGGGTAACTAGCTTTCAAAAATGTACAGGTTTGCTAGGTTTCCGTAGGTGCCAGCTGAGCTAGGCCCCAAAATCCACAGCGAGGCACATTGCAAAAAAGGGTCAGTTTTCAGTGGAAAAATGTGATGTGTCAATGTCGCGTTTTGGGTGGTTTCCTGCCAGGGACAGTAGGACTACCCACACAAGTGAGGCACCATTTATATCAATAGACTTGGGGGAATGCTGGGTGGGTGGAAGTTTGTGACTCCCCACAGATTCAAGAACTTTCCATCACAGAAATGTGTGGAAAAATATTTTTAGACAAACTTTGAGGTTCGCAAGGGATTCTGGGTAACAGAACCTGGAGAGAGTCACACAAGTCACCCCATCCTGGATTTCCCTGGGTATCTAGTTTTCAAAAATGTACAGGTTTGCTAGGTTTCCATAGGTGCCGGCTGAGCTAGGCCCCAAAATTCACAGCTAGGCACATTGCAAAAAAAAGGGTCAGTTTTCAGTGGAAAAATGTGATGTGGCCACATTGCGTTTTGGCACGTTTCCTGTCGTGGGCAGTAGGCCTACCCACACAAGTGATATACCATTTTTATCTGGAGATCTGGGTAAATGGGGTGGGTGGAAGTTTGTGCCACCCTGCAGATTCCAGAAGTTTCCATCACTGAAATGTGAGGAAAATGTGTTTTGTTTTACAAAGTTTGAGGTTTGAAAGAGTTTCTGGGTAACAAACCCTGGTGAGAGCCACACAAGTCACCCCATCATGGATTACCCTGGGTGACTAGTTTAAAAAAATGTAGAGGTTTGCTAGGTTTCCCTAGATGCTGGCTGAGTTTGAGCCCAAAGTCCACAGCTAGACACATTGCAAAAAAAGGGTCAGTTTTCAGTGGCAAAATGTGATGTGTCCACGTTGCGTTTTGGGCTATTTCCTGTTGTGGGCACTAGGCCTACCCACACAAGCAAGGTAACATTTTTACTGGGAGACTTGGTTAAATTCTGGGTGCATGGAAGTTTGTAGCTCTCCACAGATTCCAGAACTCTCCATCATATTAATTTGAGGAAAATTTGTTTTTTGTTTTACAAAGTTTGAGGTTTGCAAGGTATTCTCGGTAAGAGATCCTGGTAAGAGCTACACAAGTCACCCTAGCCTGGATTTCGCTGGATGTCTAGTTTTCAGAAATGTGCAAGTTTGCTTGGTTTCCCTAGGTGCCAGCTGAGCTAGGCCCCAAAATCCACAGCGAGGCACATTGCAAAAAAGGGTCAGTTTTCAGTGGAAAAATGTGATGTGTCCACGTTGTGTTTTGGGTGGTATCTTGCCAGGGGCAGTATGACTACCCACACAAGTGAAGCACCATTTATATCAAGAGACTTGGGGGAATGCTGGGTGGGTGGAAGTTTGTGGCTCCCCACAGATTCAAGAACGTTTCATCACAGAAATGTGTGGAAAGATATTTTTAGACAAAATTTGAGGTTCGCAAGGGATGCTGGGTAACAGAACCTGGAGAGAGTCACACAAGTCACCCCATCCTGGATTTCCCTGGGTATCTAGTTTTCAAAAATGTACAGGTTTGCTACGTTTCCGTAGGTGCCAGCTGAGCTAGGCCCCAAAATTCACAGCTAAGCACATTGCAAAAAAAGGGTCAGTTTTCAGTGGAAAAATGTGATGTGTCCATGTTGCGTTTTGGCACGTTTCCTGCTGCGGGCAGTAGGCCTACCCACACAAGTGAGGTACCATTTTATCAGGAGACTTGGGCATAATGCTGGGTGGAAGGAAGTTTGTGACTTCCCTCAGATTTAGGATCTTTCCATCACTAAAACGTGATGAAAATGTGCTTTTTTAGAAATTTTTTGAATTTTTCATGGGATTCTGGGTAACAGACCCAAGCCTGGTAAGAGCCACACAAGTCATCCCATCCTCGATCCTCGTGCCTGTCTAGTTTTAAAAAACGTACAGGTTTGCTAGGTTTCACTAGGTGCCGGCTGTGCTAAGGCCCAAAATCCCCAGCTAGGCACATTGCAAAAAAAGGGTCAGTTTTCAGTTGAAAAATGAGATGTGTCCAAGTTGCGTTTTGGGCTGTTTCCTGTCATGGGCACTAGGCCTACCCACACAAGTGAGGTACCATTTTTATTGGTAGATTTAAGGGGACACAGAATAGTAGAGCAAGTGTTATTACCAATTGTCTTGCTATGCATTTCTGCCTTCCAAATGCAAGACAGTGTGTAAAAAAGAAGTCATACCGATAAATTCCCTCTTATTCACATGTTAGTATGGGTACCCACAAATTCAGAGATGTGCAAATACCCTCTGCTTCTAAACTCCATATCTTGTTCCCGTTTTGGAAATACATAGGTTTCCTTGATACCTATTTTTCACTCTCTACTTTTTACCAAATTAATTGCTGTATACCCGTTACACAATTAAAAACTCTCGCAAGGTGCAGCTCAGTTATTGGCTCTGGGTATCTCGGGTTCTTAGTGAACTTACAAACCCTATATATCCCCGCAACCAGAAGGGCCCAGCAGATGTAACGGCATATTGCTATAAAAAAATCTGCTATAATACAAGAAGTTACAGGTGAAAACATAGACACAAATGGCTGTTTTTTTCAACTCAATTTCAATATTTTTTTATTTCAACTGTTACTTTCTATAGGAAAACCTTGAAGGATCAGTAACACTTGCTAAATTCAGAATTGTATCTAATTTTTGGAAATGTATAGCTCTCTGCGATCCATTATTGGTTTCATACCCATTTCTACCCAGTAGCGGCCCGTGGAGGGAGTGCTGCGAGGCGGTGGGCGGGGCAGGCGGTAGTAAACTCCGGTCACGGCCGACCGGAGTAATATAAACA
Organism: Calotriton arnoldi; assembly: GCA_963921515.1. Classification (NCBI taxonomy): domain Eukaryota; kingdom Metazoa; phylum Chordata; class Amphibia; order Caudata; family Salamandridae; genus Calotriton; species Calotriton arnoldi. Next base: position 1,564,457 of record CAWUFW010004089.1, on the reverse strand, counting down.
AATAAATAAATAAAACGAATTTCCTTGAGCGTGCTGAAACACATTTGGCGTTTCAGCGCGCGCAACGAAATTCGTTTTATTTATTTATTTGTTTACATTTCTCCGGTCGGCCGTGACCGGAGTTTACTACCCCCCACCCTACCCCTCCCCTGCCCTGCCCCACCACCCCGCGGCACTCCCTCCACGGGCCGCTACTGTTTCTACCAGTAACTGGAAGGAGGTGTAAAGCACAAAAAATAGGAAACATAGGCTATGTCCCATTAAAATGCCAAACCTGTGTAATAAATTGTGGTTTTCTGACAAAAGCCTGCCTGTTCCTGAAAGCTGGGGAGATGGTGATTTTAACACCACAAAGCCTTTGTTGATACCATTTGCAGGGAAAAAACAGACACTTTCTTCTGCAACAATTTTTTCCCATTTCTCCCCCCCCCCAAAAAAATGTATCTGTATTTTGGCTATTCTCTCAGTCTCCTCCAGGGGGATCCACAAACCCTGGATGCCTTTAGAATCCTCAGGATGTTGAACAAAAAGGACGCAAATTTGGCGTGGATACCTTATGTGGACAAAACGTTATGGGGGCCTAAGCGTGAGCTACCTCAAATAGTCAAAAAAAGGCTTAGCACAAGGGGGAAAAGGCCTAGCAGTGAAGGAGTTAAGCTTGTTGTCCCTGCCACCATGTGATATTAGCTATTCACCAGGTTACTGTCTGAAGGGAGCGGATATCGTGAGTCACGCGGTGACTCCGAGTGAGTTGGCAGGTCTGTAAGTGGCAGCTACAAACACCAATTTACTCTCTTTGCATTATTATTTACCTTAGGAGAAAATCATCATGTTTTTATTTGGATTAAAATAGTTTCTGTACCCTTCTGCATTCAAGCTCCAGCACGTCATCGTGGTTAATTTTAAAACAAAAGCAGAAACTCATCCCATTTTCCATGAATGGACCTTTTCTCAAGTTAACCCTATGTTTTTATATTAGAGCACAAGGCTCTGATTACACGAATAAGTGTCCTTTGTTCAGCAATCCATTGTGTCATAAAGCCAACACCTGGACCCTGGTCCTTAGCCAAAGAGAAGCACTGAAGACACATTCAGAAGCTGCTAGGGAGTAAAGTAAACAGAGGCCAGATTTTACATATCATTTTTTATGTTATTTTAGTTGTTTGAGGATGTTGCATACCAATGTGAGGGCCCTTCAGATCGCTGAAGGTGGCAATAGTAGATAGCAATTCATCATGAAATGTACGTGCATGAGTCCTTGAGATGCGTCTGCACTGCCATGAATATGGGGGCAACTCTCCTTACTTGGGTGAGGGGCCTTGCCTGCTACGTGTAGAATATTTTCTTTTGTCCGGTTCTAGCACTTTCTCAGCAGCTGCTTGCAGTTTTGAAAGTGGATACAGGCAGTGCTTATAGGGCCTAGTGCAAGCTAGGAATGAGCCCCATGGCTGCTGTTTGAATTATAAAATACAGCAATAAGCAGAATTCAGTGGTCTCTGGGCTCCGGTGCACTGCATCTGCTGCACCAATGGAAGCTACGCCCCCGAGATGCAGTCCACTGCAAGAGGTATGGCCTCCATTCTGAGTAGTGAAGGAGGGAGAGCATTGTGCTATGTAAGCCACGTGGCTCAAGGCCTGGCTTCTTGGCTTCCCACCTGTGGCCCACCAGAATAGTTTTCTCACCCCTGCATGATATGTGTTAGGACCGTTGATTGCATGAGTTTACTTCTGTAAAGTGTTTTTGAGTGTCCGGTCTGCGCTATATACATTCAATAAAAAAATGAATTGTTTTGACATCGCAGCGCATTCTGTATCTTCTAGCCATTCTGTGCTGATCCCAGCAGAATGCAAGCAATACATTTTTTAATAAAAAATAACTGCTTAGAAGGGTTCACTCTTTCTAGGAGAACACTACACCCTGGACTTCTGCCCTGGCTCTTATCTCTACTGCTATTGTCACAGCTCCTGATTTGGCCAGGTTGGTACTTAAATCCAGGGAGTTCATAAACACCATAGGCCGGATGTGAGAACATATAGGGGTAGATTTACTAATGTTTTGCGCTGGAATTTCATCATTAAAGTGATGCAAAGCAGCTCAAAATTGTTTTTTTTGTTATTTACTTTTCAGTACAAAACTTGTTTTGTGCTGGAATGTTGCCTAAAAGTAACACAAAGAAGCATCTAGCGCTGGTTTGCGTTACATTCCCATACAACCACCCATGGTTTTTGAGGCAAAACCCTATCTACCAAAAATTTGAGACAGGGTTTTGTGTAAAAAAAAATAACACCATTTGAAATCAGGTGTTAAAAGGAGAAATTTTTTCATTTCTCCTTTTTTCGGACTTTGCATGCTTGCTGCACTGTACAGCACACATACAAAGTAGGAAACATTTTAAATGTAGTCTAAGCATAGTATTTTGTACTGGATTATTAAACCTATGCTAGACTCATTCACACAGCCATGCATTATGGTGCAAAGGTGTGTGCATGGTGCTCAAACAGCAAAATTCTGTGCTGGCGCTAGGTAGAGAGGAGGAGAGAGCCATATATCTGCTCATTTCTGGCTGCTACACTGCATTGCATGAGAATTTTGTAACTCTTCCCCATAGCTTTTTATTATATTCAAATCTCGTTTTAGGAGTCAGTAAAGTTTTACTGATGGATAAATTAGGACTGATTCAATATATCATTGGTTTATGAGCATGTTAGCAGTCACAAATGATTGTAATGGTGCTCACTCCCGATTTGGGGTGAAAATACATTCGCGAAGGGGAAGGGATCCCCTTTGGACACATTCCCTTTTGTGAATGTTTGCAAAAGTTATGGTGGGAATAGGCAGATGCCCAGGGGCCTACTGACAACTCTCAGTAAAACTTAAAAAATATATATATTTTTTGTTGAAAGAAGTACTTTTTCTGTTAAGGAAAACCGGTTTCATTAAAAAAAAATTTTTTATTGAAGTCAGTCACAGACATGGTGGTTTGATGACCCTTGGAAGCGACCATCTCTGTGATTGTGCCCCATTGAAGTGAGTCGTAATTTGTGACCTACCTCACGAATATTATTGAGATAGGTCTGACCTCAACTTACTCAGATTCACCATTTTAAGAACCTCCCTATAAGGTCATAAGTCTGTTCGTAATATTGAGTACTGGCTGCAAAAGGATTTGTAGAAAATTGCAACAGCTTTTTGCAACCAGTTTTATAGTATATCTGGTCCCACATATTTAAAGACCAGCCATTCTGACCTTCAGTATAGGGCATGAGAACTGCTTCATTCTCACAACATATTAGCAAGACTGACCGATAACCATCAAAGATAATGATTGTGAGATTTTCATCTAGACTATCAATATACAGGGTGAACAGGAAGAGAGCAAGAACGTCTTATGATCCTGTTGGAGCTACAGGGGTCTTCTGATCCTCACTGTAGCCCATTGATGGTCATGAGAGAGCTGCAAGAGAACTACCATATCAGGATCCACCCTCAAGGCTAGCAAGATCAGTCCGCAGTGGTGTAGCAAGGTTGCCAATGCCCTAAAGCAAGCAAGGAAATTGGGTCCTCTTTTGATAGTAAAAAAAATAGCCATTAATTGGGTTGAAGTAGTACACTCACAGCCCTGAGTTCTGATGCCACTGTACCTGCTGCACTTTCTATAACTACACTCCTGTTTGTGGAATATGTTAAAAGAGGAGGACAGCTCTGTAGAAACCACACACCCAGCCCAATTTTCGAGGGTTACAAAAGGGGATGATGGACGGAACGTTTGAGCCAATCAAACACTCACCCCCAGTCAACTGATCTGGGTTTAATCCATCATCATTCTTTAGCTCACTCCACCACCCCAGTTCAGACATGGCCATCTGCAAATCAGTCTGACCCTGTGCCTCATGGGAACAGTCCAGCCCGAACTGCCAAGCCATGTCTTCCCTGGACCGGAAACAAGCATCCTAGGACCGGTTTCTGGCATTCCAGCCGTCATCAGCCAGGCTTGCTTGAATCCAGTGGCAAAGTGAGCAAGGGACCCACATCTGGGCATACCCCCGCCAACTTGGCAGTTCGGGCTGGACTGTTCCCATGAGGCACAGGGTCAGACTGATTTGCATATGGCCATGTCTGAACTGGGGTGGTGGAGTGAGCTAAAGAATGATGATGGATTAAACCCAGATCACTTGACTGGGGGTGAGTGTTTGATTGGCTCAAACGTTCCGTCCATCATCCCCTTTTGTATCGCTTTGGTCGCCCTAAGTTGGCGGGGGTATGCCCAGACGTGGGTCCCTTGCTCACTTTGCCACTGGATTCATGCAAGCCTGGCTGATGACGGCTGAAATGCCAGAAACCGGTCCTAGGATGCTTGTTTCCGGTCCAGGGAAGACATGGCTTGGCAGTTCGGGCTGGACTGTTCCCATGAGGCACAGGGTCAGACTGATTTGCATATGGCCATGTCTGAACTGGGGTGGTGGAGTGAGCTAAAGAATGATGATGGATTAAACCCTGATCAGTTGCCTGGGGGTGAGTGTTTGATTGGCTCAAACGTTCCGTCCATCATCCCCTTTTGTATCAATTTTCGAGGGTGGCATACTTACTTAAGGGGGGATAAAGATTCAAACATTGTTCCCTATTAACCAACCCTTCCTGGAAGCCAAGGTAGACCTCAGAAATGATGTTATTCTTTTTAGCTCTGTTGTGAAGGCGTCCCAGGACAATCCTCACCAAAAGCTTAACTGAGGAATCAAAAAGGTAGATGCTAATGGCTAATCGGCAAGAGTCGAGGAAGGCCAAACCCTGCTTAACTAGGGCGCCCACAGTACTGGATTGTCCTTGTTCCAGGCCATGGGACTTCTTATTAAGGTTATAAATAACTGCACCCCTTGTGTGTTGATTGAACTGGTCGCTCAGGCGGAAACCCCCCGTTGCAACTCAAAAATCCAAAGGAAAAGAAAGGTCCCTAAGCACTCATCCTTGCATATCCAACCCTGCTTTTAATATAATAACATGAATATCAATGTTGCCTTTCTTACTTGCAGTCTAAGGCGAAAGGTTCCACTCAAAGTCCTATTTTATTGTTAAATTTCCCATTCGATAGTGAACATGAGGTGAAATCACACAAAGAGACGACCAGTTGAATAAACAAAAGCCTCTGTTAAATGAAGAAAATGCGTAGCAGGACCACCCTCAAAGTTACTCAAAATGATTCCTGTAGAAGTTAATAATCAGAATAGAGGGTCCAGGACTCTAGGACAGTAAAAATTTCTGAAAGTTTGTTGGCCCTGTCAGGATGTATTCCACTTTGCAAAATAAGTCTAGGGGTACCCACATTTTCTAAACAATTGACTGTGTCCCAACAGTTAGGATCGACAACTGTGAGAACATTATTCAAGATGGCAGCAAAAGTGGTAGCTCCAGGGCTAGGTTCACGCATGAAGAATTTTGGCATCTAGAAGAGTCTGGCTGCCTATCCATGGAAATGCCCCTTTACCATGGTCAGTTTGGTAGGCCGAAGGAGGCACTAATCCTGAAGCTCCAGTGAACATATTGGAGATGGAGTGACTTAAACAAGAGAGAAACACCTTGAGATGTGGATGCAGTTAAGGAGGATTCAACAGCAGGAGGTCCCAGACACAGAAATGGAAAAGCAAGTCTGTGTGGAATATTCACCCAGGAGCTTTGCTGGGAATGGAACCAGTTTCACCTGCTGTCCACGGGTTCACATGTTTCAATTTTTCAATTACCTTAAGCAACATACCTTATAAGCTGTTAAATGTTAAAAAACTTAAAAAAAATATGTATTAAGGTAAACTGCTCGGAAAGGCACCCTTGGCTTCTAAGGTGCAAAATTATGCAGGACAGCAGTAATGTTAGGACTACTTATCAGTAATCTTCTATACTCCATTTCTTCCTTCCTCGTCCCATTTCTAACTTAGTGATTGATTGAGTTTAGACTTTGCCTACAGCCATCATCAACACCCCTTCCGAAGCCATTTTCACTGTCTATGAATGTCAAAGAGACATCCCTTAAACTTCCCATAAATACCCGACCCACTTCTCTCGCTTCCTTTGCATAGGCAAGCTGTTAACAGTTAGGTGATAAGGGCAACAGGGATGGAGTTTGGATGAGTTGCAGCAACTGGTATGAGGAAGGAAGAATTACCTCCTCATTTCCTTCCTCGTCCCAATCCTTGCTTTGTAAGGATACACCTAAGAGGTTTGACCTCATCCCGACTTGGAAGAAAACACTCAGATACATCACTTCTGCACAGAAGTGCTGAAAGCAAAATATATTATTGTTAATACTTCTTGATTAGAGAAACTGCAGAATACAGTCTTCATTAAAATGCTCCTTTTAAAATAATCATCGAGTCAAACAATGAATCAATCTCATCTGCTAAATCCAACCTATAATGGGAAATAAAGTAGAATGAGAGGCCCATGTTGCCCCCTGACAAATATCCACAAATGAGACTTTGGCCCACTCAACCCATGATGCAGGGATACCTCCAGTTACTATAGCCTGAACTGACCTGGGAAAAACATTTTCTGCCTTTTGGTATGCCTAAAAAATCAGTCATAATCCAGTGACTCAAGATTGCTTTGAGGACTTTCATCCTCCTTTTGTTTTCCCAAAATGTATGAACAAACTGTCAGACTATCTATACTCTGCAGCTCCATTCAAGTAAATCTTTACTGCCCTCCCCGCATCCACACAAAGCAACGTTGACATCGGAATCTCTTGTGTGCATAACATGCATAACACTGGTGAAATTACCTCCTGTTCCCAAGAAAGGCTGATCTGACTTTAGGATTAAAGCCTTCTTCCAATCTTAACACAATTCTGTCCTCAAAAACTCTTATAGGGATGAGAACAAAGAAACAAACTCCCCAATTCTCACTATGGTGATAGATATCAGAAAACACAACTTAGGGTCAAATATTTCTCTGCTATCACATCTAGGGGCTCAAAATGAGGGCTCTGCAAAGATATCATGATTAAAGGAAGGTCCCAAGCTAGGAATTATTCTTTTGTTCTTTGTTGTAGTACTTCCAACCAATTAAATAAATAAGAAGTGGGGGATTCTATTTGAGACAAATCACAAGAAGGAGCTTAATCGAAGCCCATTGCAATTCTAAGATTGATATGACAAATTCTAATTGAAACCCTCCTGTAAAAATGGTGGGACATTCTCATGCAAATACATGACTGAGACATTGAACTATACTGACACATTAAAAGATTTCCAGTGATGATTGTGAGATTTTATTGTGAAATGTGTTTTAGTAACTTGAATTGAAAGACAAGCTGGAAGGAAAAGATCTAAACTCAAAACTCATCACCTTTGAACCTCCAAACGGATTGATTTAGATGACTGACTGTCAACATCAGAAATACTGGCTGATGCAGTAGGATGGAGAATAAAGGTGGCATCCATTCTTTTGACACTGTCAAGACCTTGACGAGATGGAATCTAGGTCTTCTTGGCCAATCAAGAATAACTAGAATCACTTCTACCCTGTCTCTCTGAATTTTTGCTAAGGCTGTGGGAATGAGAGCATCCAGTTGAGGCTGAGGGGTGGGACTCAACAGGAGAACCTTTGGCCCCAGACTCGGAAGGCCATCTGTATCAAAAACCTAGAAGATCTAACTATAGAATAACATGGCAGAGTTATGTGGTGTGTTGTGTGTCTTCTTTAACATAACTAGCAAATAGCAGTGGTTTTACACATCTAGCCTTAAATATAATAAATCTTCATCTGTGGTTGTTTTAGTGAATTTAATTTTTTGATGAATGTTTTTATTTTTTTGTCCACTTCTTAACACAGTCTTTGGACATGTGCAGTGGGACATGGGCTAAACCCTGCTTCTAATTCACTGTGGCCACCTACCCATGCAGCACATGGTCTTCATCTGTGCACTGCAGGGGTTGGCTGCAGGGCCAGGTCCTGTGCCCAATCCGATTGGGCTGTCCAACCCCTGAGGTGAACGGCCTACTATGTATCCATTATGTGATGTGCATAGCCTTCGGACAAGTCATATGTCCAACCACTTTTGGATGTGTGCAGCAGGGGTTGGTTGCAGTGATTGATTGGTCTTTCACCAGGCTTCATTTGCTACCTGACAAATTTCATGCAGATTAATAAAACAGTGGCTAAGTTATTAGTGAATGAAACTCTAACTCTGCCCTCCCATTTATCTTTGACCCCCGATGGATATGCTCAAAAATTGACATAACCATTAGTTAACGAAACCCGCTAAACATCTGCCAAATTTTGTGAGGATTCATTAAACAGTTTATTAGCTGCTAAACACTTTTTTCAATCCTCCCTTGAACCCCTGATGAGCCAGCATGAAATTGAGAAAGCCAAAAGTACGCTAAGCCTCTGGCAAATTTAATTCAGATCCAGCAGATAGTGGCAAAGTTATTAGTAAATCAAAAGCTTTTGACTCCTTCTTAAACTTATCCCTCATTGGATCTGCACAAAACCTGAAATACCTGCTCTGGATGTAAGCACCTGCTCTGGGTGCTAATTGTCTGCCACTTTTGATGCAGATTACTTAAACAGGTATAAGCGAATTAAAATTCTAAAGAACCCCCTCTTTATGGATTTGCACAGAAATAAACAACAAAATGATGGGTGGAATGCTTTAATTAATCTTAGCCACTCGAAATTACTCAGGACTGCATCCCAGTCCATCGTTTATTAGCCACCATGCCACCTCTGATTTGACCCAACTATCAGCCTTTGTCCTGCTCCAATAGGAACAGTCCAGCCCGAACTGCTAAGTCCGGTATTCTATGAACCGAAACACAAGAAATACAAGACCAGTTTCACCCTAGTTGAGGTTGGGTTCCAGTGGCACAGTGAGCATTAGACAGACTAATGTTTGGGCATACCCATTGCACTTAGGGCATTGCACTGAAAAAAAAAAAAAACTAATTAAATGCTCAAATTAATCTCAATCACTGGTAATTACTCAGTGCTGCATCCCAGTCCATCGTTTTTTGCCCACCATGCCACTTCAGAATAGATGCAGCCATATGCAAATCAGCCTGGTTCCTGCTCCAATAGGAACAGTCCAGCCTTAGCTGGCAAGTAAGGTCCTCTCTGAAACAGACTACAAGCAACCCAAGACCGCATCAATATAGTTATGGCTCTTTAGTCATGTGCAGCTAGGCTGCAGTGACACAGGAAGAATAAGACCAACATCTGGGCATACCTATAGAACATAGGGCATTACACTGAAATAAACAAAAAGCAATTGCTAGTGGCTGAGATTAATTGGAGTATTCCATCCATTGCTTAGTTATTTTTGGAGAAGATGCTCAAACTGCTATTTGTATGCTTAGATGTGGGTCCAGTGCTCACTGTGCCATGGGGCTCAAATTATACATCACTTATGAGATCTAATTAGGTCAAATCTGGGTTGAGGCTGCTTGTGTTGTCCTGTGGAGGGGACCTGGCCTGGCAGTCCGGGCTTGGCTGTTCTTATTGGAGGAGGATCAAGATTGATTTACATAAGGTGGACCTCTGTCTAGAATGTGACAGTGGGCAAATAATGATGGTCAGAGTGTGGCCCAGAGTGTCTGCACTGTCAGAGATCAATTCAAGCATTCCTTCCATCACCTTGTTGTTTTGGCCCTCTTCATGGAGTTTCACAAAACGAGATAAATAGAAACATAAGTCTGCCTAGCTTTTGTCAAATGTTGTGCATATTCATCACACAGCACCAAACATATTCGCAAATTACCATTTACCCCAGCCTTTTTAACTGTGTTCCCCCTTAATTGATATCCACACATTAGAACATACCAAAAGTAATCTGAAAGAACTAAGTGGCTGCCAAATTTCAGGAATATTTGTCAAACAATGCCAAAGTTATAAGAAAATTAACAAATGGCTTGTCAACTGACAAGATATGCAAAAGAGTTAAACCTTTCAAGCACACACTGCATTTTTTTCAAATGCTTATATTTTGAAAACTACTGAACATATTTATGCCAAATAAAAAAGAGCTGACTTTCTGAGTAAAGATCTATGTTCCTGCCAACTTTACTTTAAATTTGTTCAACGTTTTTTCTCTATCTTTCTCCAAAGTTATTTATGGGAGCCAGAATGGGAAATTATAAAAATTTTCACCTCCCTCATAACCCTTTTTTGGGTGGACCGACCTTAACTGACTGAGTTAGTAAACTGCTAAGTTTTATGCACTTCCATCCATGGGGTCAACAATTACAGGCAAATCAAAAAATGGCTTTACAATGGGAACACTATATAAAACATAACATCTGAAAAACCAAAAACGTTATTGTTTTATTATCCATTCGAACTTTGCTTTCTGAGACTGTGGTTTTGCTTTTCTGGTACAAGTACAGGCATAAAAATCATAGCAAGCAAAAGACTGCTAGTCAAAAAAACAACCACGCGCAGTAGGTGAAACTCATAAAATGAGCCATATTCTCATCCTGGACATAATTAAATGCACCCATTGTACATTATCCATAGCTTTGATGATAACCAAAACCCAGTGTGCATGACTTGCGGTGCACCCATGTTAGCAATTGGGCTTCTGGTTGGCAGATGTATGCACCCTGTCCAAGCAGGAACCACAATCCCAGTCAGGGTGAGTCACAAACACACCCTAAATTTACTTGTGCTCATCCCTGGTAGCTTGGCACAGAGGAGTCAGAATTACCTTAAGAGGCCATGTGTAAAGCATTTGTGCAACACTTCAAAATGTAAAACAGTGAAAACACTTCACAGAAAGATACTACACCTGGTTAGAAAAATAGAGCTTAATTTAGTCAACAAAACAAGACCAAAACAACACAAATCTAATCAGTAGAACCAGAGTTATGATTTTTTAAAGAATAAACTGAAATGTAGTGCCCAAAAGCATAAATCGCCATCTGAAGCTATCTGGCCGCGCTAGACCGCGACAAATCCAAAAGTTGAGGCAGACCATGATACAGATCTGGTCGGTTAAAGGGACCAGCTTTGGCCTGCTGCAAAGTACTTTGGTTGCATCATCGTCGAAGATGAGATGTGGGGTGAAGTGGAGGCGATAAGTCACCGTTGATCTGTAGAGTGAAGGTGATGCATCGGCTCCAAGCCACGCAAAGCTGAAGATGTGTCGGAAATGGTGTCGCTGCACCGCACAGTCGACAATGCATCAGAGTCAATCCTCGCAACGGCAGCAGTGCGTCCACAATTGTAGAGATGCATTGGTTCTGAGCTGCCGCGTTGATGGCAATGCGCGGATTCTGCTGAAGCAGCACATTAATCCACTTTCAAGGGTCAAGGATTGGATTGGCACCACTTGGCAGTGCAGACTCCTAGATGGTAGAGTCCCAGTGCTGAGGCAGGTGAGTTGGAAGTCTTTGATATCCCTGAGACTTCAGAACAGGAGGCAAGCCAGCAAGTCCTTGGAGTCACTCTGGTTCTGAGTTTAAGTGATGTGGGTACAGTCCTTCTCACCCAGGCAAGGAGGTCAGCAGGCAGCAGTTCAGCACAGCAAGAAAGTAGTTCTTCCAGAGCAGCAGTCCAGCAAAGTGTCAGTCCTTCAGCAGCACAGCAGTCCTTCTTACTCGCAGAGTAGCCTTTTGTCCAGAAGTGTAAGGAGTTGTTAGGGTCAGAAGTCCAGTTCTTATACTCAGTGGTGCCTTTGAAGTGGGGGAGACTTCAAAGAGGGGCTTTGAAGTACAGAGGACCTCCCTTCCTGCCCTGGCTTCAGACTCACTACAGGGGGTTAAGCAGTCCTTTGTGTTCCTGTGTGTGGGGACGGGACACAGCCTTTTTCAGGTGTAAATGTGAGGCTGTGCCCAGCTCCTCCCTCCCATCCTGCCCAGGGTTGCCCATCAGGATGCGGATGGCCCATCAAGTCACACCTAAGCTATCTTTGTCTGTGGCTGTGTAGAGGGAGTGCACAAAGCCCAGCTGTCACCCATCCCAGACGTGTATTGGAGACAAGCACCAGGCACACAAACTGCCATCTTTCTAAAAGATGTGCACTGGATTCAAGCTATCCTGGCTGATGAGGGGTGAAACCGGTCCTAGGATGCTGGTTTCCGGTCCAGGGAGGACCTGGCTTGGCAGTTCGGGCTGGACTGTTCCCATGAGGCACAGGGACAAGACTGATTTGCATATGGCCAGGTCTAAACTAGGGTGGCATGGTGAGCAAAAGAATGATGGATTTAACCCAGATCTCTTGACTGGGGGTGAATGTTTTGATTTGTTCTGCATTCCGTCCATCAATTGTGTGTCTTTTGCTTTCTCGCCCTAAGTGCGCCGAGTATGCCCAGCTGTGGGTCCCGGACTCACTGTGCCACTGGATTCAAGATATCCTGGCTGATGAGGGGTGAAACCCCGAAACCGGTCCTTGGATGCAGGTTTCCAGTCCAGGGAGGACCTGGCTTGGCAGTTTGGGCTGGACTGTTTCCATGAGGCACAGGGTCAAGACTGATTTGCATATGGCCAGGTCTAAACTGGGGTGGCATGGTGAGCAAAAGAATGATGGATTTAACCCAGATCTCTTGACTGGGGGTGAATGTTTTGATTTGTTCTGCATTTCGTCCATCAATTGTGTGTCTTTTGCTTTCTCGCCCTAAGCGCGCCGGGTATGCCCAACCTTAGGTCCCGGGCTCACTGTGCCACTGGATTCAAGCTATCCTGGCTGATGAAACCCCGAAACCGGTCCTAGGATGCTTGTTTCCGTTCCAGGGAGGACCTGGCTTGACAGTTCGGGCTGGACTGTTCCCATGAGGCACAGGGTCAAGACTGATTTGCATATGGCCAGGTCTAAATTTGGGTGGCATGGTGAGCAAAAGAATGATGGATTTAACCCATATCTCTTGTCTGGGGGTGAATGTTTTGATTTGTTCTGCATTCCATCCATCAATTGTGTGTTTTGCTTTCTCACCCTGAGTGTGCCGGGTATGCCCAGCGTGGGTCCTGGGCTCACTGTGCCACTGGATTCAAGCTATCCTGGCTGATGGGTGGTGAAACCCCGAAACCGGTCCTAGGATGCTTGTTTCTGGTCCAGGGACGACCTGGCTTGGCAGTTCGGGCTGGACTGTTTCCATGAGGCACAGGGTCAAGACTGATTTGCATATGGCTAGGTCTAAATTGGGGTGGCATGGTGAGCAAAAGAATGATGGATTTAACCCATATCTCTTGACTGGGGGTAAATGTTTTGATTTGTTCTGCATTCCATCCATCAATTGTGTTTCTTTTGCTTTGTCACCCTAAGTGCGCCGGGTATGCCCAGCCGTGGGTCCCGGGCTCACTGTGCCACTGAATTCAAGCTATCCTGGTTGATGAGGGGTAAAACCCCGAAACCGGTCCTAGGATGCTTGTTTCCGGTCCAGGAAGGAACTGGCTCGGTAGTTTGGGCTGGACTGTTCCCATGAGGCACAGGGTCAAGGCTGATTTGCATATGGCCAGGTCTAAACTGGGGTGGCATGGTGAGCAAAAGAATGATGGATTTAGCCCAGATCTCTTGATTGGGGGTGAATATTTTGATTTGTCCTGCATTCCGCCCATCAATTGTGTGTCTTTATCTTTCTAAAAGTAGCATTTTTAAAATTGTAATTAGAAATTCAACTTTACCATTAAAGAGAATGTATCATTACAATTCCATAGGTACTGAACATGACAGCTCTACCTCCTTCCAATTGGGAATTACACTTGGCAGATGTAACAAGGATTCCCAATGTTAACCCATGGGAGATGTAGGCCTCACAATAGTGAAAAACAAATTTGGGATTTTTTACTACCACAACATGAACTTAAAATTACATGTCCTACTGCTTAATTACACAGCACCCTGCCCTATGGACTACCTAGGGCCTACCTTAAGGATAACAGATGTAATAAAAGGGGAGTTTAAGGAATGGCAGGGGGGTTTAAAAGCCACATCGACATGGCAGTGTAACTGCACACACAGGCTCTGCAGTGGAAGGCCTGAGACATGTTTTAAATGGCTTCTTCAGTGGGTGGCACAATCAGTGCTGCAGGCCCACTAGTAGCATTTAATTTACAGGCCCTGGACACATGTAGTGCACTATACTAGGGACGTCTAAGTAAATTAAATCTGCCAATTTTAGATAAGTCAATCAAACCATGTTTAGGGAGAGAGCACATGCACATTAGCACTGACTAACAGTGGTAAAGTCCACATTGTCCTATGGCCAACAAAAACAAGTTCAGCAAAATTGGAGGCAAGCAGGCAAACAGTTTGGGGGAAGACCACCCTAAGGCTGACAGGTCTAACAACCCAGTACCAGCATGAGGCACAGCACTCAGTGCTACCATGAGGCATGTCACCCAGAGCTTGTGAGGCATTTGCTCAGTGCTTCCTTTATGCTTATCACCCTATCCTCCCTTGAAGAATGGGATCTAGTGCTCGTCTGAGGTGCATAAGTAGTACTACGCTGATGCACATCACCTGATGCGGTCTGCTGCACTTCACATCGTGCTCCTTGTTGCTGAAAGTTCTGTGATCTACTCATGCACATCACCCTGTGCTCCCATGGCACATTGGTATGTATGACTATTGGTTTGGACATTGATGCTTGTATGATGGTTCCTGTGCATGGGCATGTTTGTCGGACTTTGTGAAACTGGTTGTCTGTAGAAGCTTACCAGGTTTGGCATGAGCTGCTGTGCATGCATTATACAAAAGCCAAGTATATATACTTTAACAATTACACTCATGAAACTTCACCCAGCCATGTTCGATGAGGCAGTAAAAGGTTTAACTTGTTAATACTTGCAAACACTGGCATGTGCAAATGCAGTTTATATGTACTACCACATTAAATTCAAGCATACTAGTTGTGCCAATGCTTATTCTTTCTTCATCTTCACAAACAGCCAGAGACACAAGTTGTTCCTCACTAAGGGCCAGATGTACGCACAATGCATTCAGTAAAAGTGGTCACAATTTGCAGTCCGACTTTTACCGAATGAATTGATATTTTGCGAACCAACCTATGCATTAATAGGTTGGTTCACAAAATACCAACTCGTAGTAGGTCGCAATTCGACCTACCTCTTGAATATTGCAGAGATTGGTCACAAATTGTGACCTACTATGATGCGCAGCTATAACAGGTATAGTGGCTTGCTAAGGTCAGCAGACCACCGTGTATGTGATTGCCTTTAAATAAAACAATCATTTTTTAAAATGCAGCCCTTTTTCTTAAAGGAAAAAGGGATGTGTTAAAAAAAATGAAAAGTTTTACAAACTTTTTTTATGAGTAAACAAGAGTCCTATGGACCACTGCCTACTGCTAAAATGTTTTTGTCAACAATCACAAAGGGGAAGTGGTCCCTTGGGGAGCCCTTCCCTTTTGCGAATGGGCTACCACCCCCTTTGAGGTGTTGGTAAAATCTTTTTAGTTCCAATATCTTTATTATTGTTTTTAAGAAAAGGAGTACAAATAGTTAAAATACTATATAAAGCAATACAGCTTGATATTGTGAACAATAAATAGATGATCAATACATAAATACAAATATATCAAATGTAATAAATAAGGAATCCGCAACAAGTTAATATCTGAATAATCAGAAAGACATTTTGATGAAGCTAGCCGTAGTGCTTAAATAAATAAAACATCATAATAGAAAAAAGGGAGAAAAAAGAAAGACAGAAAAGAATAGTAAAGAAGAAGAAGAGGAAAAAGAGAAAAGAAAGGGGAGAATAGACAGGAGAAGGGGACAACTGCTGCGTTGAAAGAGATAAGTTAAGAGGAAGACACAAAAGGATACTGAGCCACTAAGCCTTGCGAAGCCAAATCCATATATTGATCCAGAGACCTCCAAACAACACTAGAAATGGAAGGCGTATAATGCTTCTCCTCAACAAAAGTATGAGCTCCTCGAAGATATGATACCCATGCCCACCAAGTATGATATGATATTGAATTAAAGGATTTCCACTCTGTTAATATAACTTTAACCGCAATTGATATAAGCAAGTCTAACAATTGCATATCCGTAGAGTCGAGGGGTAACGGGATTGGTGCAGCCCATGGTCCTAATAGGATTAAAGGTAATGAGAGCTCAAAATTAATATCAAAGATTAATAATAAATGTTTGTGGACCAGCTCCCAAAAAGGTTGTAATAGCAAGCATTCAAAATACATATGTGAATGGGTGCCAGCAGCAAGTTTGCAGCTCCAACAAAGATCGTTATCTATAAGTTTTAGTTTATGCAAACGAACCGGGGTCCAGTGCAGAAGATTCAGAGTAAAAAATTTAGATTGAATAAGAGAAGGAGCAATCTTATTTCGTAGCGAAAACTTCCCAATGATCTGCCAGATTTCTTGTGAGATATGTTTAAAAATATCCTGATCAAAATGATGTACCCATTTCTCTTGTGTAACAGTAGACTGTGAAGGCCTTGTGTCGGATAAAAATGTATATATTCTGGAGGCAATATGACCAGATCTATACCATATAGAAAGGAGCGAAACGGTAATTGAATCAGGAAAAAAGGGTATTTTAGACAGGGCAACCTTTAATTTCAGAAAGGAATAAAAATCCATATTACTGAGATTATACTCTTTAGCTAAGGAGGAAAAAGGAATCGGGTCCTGGTTGGAATCATAAAGGTCTTTGACCAACATAATCCCTTTACGCGCCCAGGATGATATCGTCACAGGGTCAATATCAGTCACAATTTTAGGATTATACCATAAAGAAGACCACCTGGATTTATGAATTGGCTTAGAAACTTTTTTAGCTATATGTTTTAATGCATTCATTGTATCTGAGATAATACGAGCTGAGTATGGTAGAGTCAGCGTAGACGCAGTTATAAAAGAGGGGGTGGATAGAGGAGTGCACAACTCCCGTTCGATATAAATCCACGGGGGTATTTCGGGAATCGGAAGCAAACCACAGAGCACCTTGAGATGCTAAAAGGCAATCTGATACAAGTTCCAGTCCGGAAGGTTACATCCACCCAGGGCATAGGGTTTCCTAAGATGTTTATATGCAATTCTAGCGTGCTTATCACTCCATAAGAATTTTGAGGTAAGAACCTCAATCTCATGGAAAAAAGATGAGGACAGCTTTATAGGCAACATCGAAGACACAAAATTAACAATAGGAGTTATCATCATCTTCAAGGTTTGAAAACGACCCCACCAGGAGATGTATTTAGGCGACCATCCTGTCAATAGATCTTTAACCTTAGCTATGATATGAGTTTCATTGTATGAGATAGTGTCTGACAGATTTTTACAGAACCAAATCCCTAGATATTTAATCCGAGTCGATTGCCATTTAAAACCTACATTCCCCATGTGAGAAGGGAAACACAGCGCATTAAGGGGAAACATTTCCGTCTTGTCCTTATTCAGAGTATACCCTGAGACAAGAGAGAATTCCTCAATAGTATTGGAAATGGCCGGGATTGCATTCACGATATCCTCAGAAAAGATGAGCACATCATCCGCATAAGCAGCCGTTTTAATTATCTGTGAGCCAAATTGAAAGCCTCTAATATCCTGATTGAGGTTGAGTAACCGAAGGAGTGGGTCTATAGACAGTAAAAAAAGATGGGGTGATAACGGACATCCTTGCCTAGTGCCCTGACAGAGATTGAAAAAAGAAGACGTAGCCCCATTAATTCTAATATTAGCTTTAGGATGCGCTTACAGGGACATTACCATATTGATAAAAGAATCTCCTAGGTTATGAGATTGAAGTACTACTTGCAGAAAAGGCCAAGAGACCTTATCAAAAGCCTTCTCGGGGTCGAGGGCAATCGCTGCGGAAGGGGAGATAGAAAGCTTCGCTTTTTCCAAGATATGACAAAAAGTCCGGATATTATCTCTAGCCAACCTCCCCTTGACAAACCCAGTCTGAGAGGAATGATTAAGATTAGGGATATGACACTCTAAACGTTTAGCCAAAATTTTGGCAAAAATCTTTGCTTCCATATTTAAAAGGGAGATTGGGCGGAAGGTTTTAGGGTCAGAATGATCCTTGCCCTCCTTAGGGATTACAACAATAGTAGCCTCAGCAGCCGAACCAGAGACCTTACCCGACGAGACAAAGTTGTCAAAAACATCTTTGAGATAATTGAGTATTGAGGATAAAAATGTCTTATAAAAAGCAATAGGGAACCCATCAGGCCCTGGGGCCTTCCCTGACCGAGTAGCCCTAATGGCCTGAATTATCTCTTCAGAATCAATAGGTTTCCCCAAAACTATCATGTCTGCATCGGAAATGGTATTTGTAGGGATAGAGGACAAACATTGTTGACAGTTATTAAGATTACATTGATTTTTGGGAGTATATAGCTTTTTATAAAAATCACGAAAAACCTCAAGAATGTCTTGGGTATGAAACTTCCTAGAGCCAAAATTATCATTGATATAAGAAATCTGAGCAGATTTAACAGTTGTATCCTGATATTTTAGTGTAGCAGCTAACATTTTGCCTGCACGATTCCGTAACAGCAATCGTTTAGATTTTTGCGCCTGAACACCAATATGAGCCCTTTTAGTAACTATGGAGTTATAAGTATATTTTAAGTTTTTGATATCTTGTAGGAGAGACTTATCTTTAGAGCTTCAATATAAGATTTCTTTACTTTTAATATCATCCCCCAAAGCAGTGAGTGTCCTTCTAATATCGGCATTCCTCTTCGCCATTTTTTTGATAATATGACCTCTAATAGTACACTTAAAGGCATCCCACAAAACTACTGGGGAACTTACGGAAGACACGTTGTCTTTAAAAAAATTGTGAATATCGACGTTCAGTTGTTCAACTTCAACACTATCATCCAAAAGTTCTGTATTCAGGCGCCAAGTACGCGGTCTGCTATTATCTGTAAGATTGAGGAGAGTGAACGAGACCGCTGCGTGATCAGAGACAACTATTGGATGGATCGTAACATTTGTAGTATGCTTTAAAAGCACCACTTCAACAAGAAGATAATCAATACGAGAAAAACTAGAGTGTGGAGAGGAGAAAACGGTGAAGTCACTGCCGGTAGGATTATGCATTCTCCAGACGTCAATAAGCTGATGAGAAGAGCACATAACAAGCATTTGTTTATGTGCCCTAGGAGGGCGAAATTTAAAAGCAGAATGTCTGTCTAAAATGGGATCCATGGGAAGGTTGAAATCACCGCCAACAATCATTTTAGCATTCCGAGGAATAGCAGAGAGCTTTTTATTTATTGCACGCCAAAAAGAATGATCATCAATATTAGGGGCATAGATATTCATAACATATATATCAATCGAACCATTGGACAAACGAGAAAGCAGCCACCTACCGTCCGAATCATGTTTTGCAGTAACAATAGATAGACCCGAGTTTTTGGAAATCAACGTCACAACCCCGTTCCTTTTACCAGAGGCTTCAGAACAAGCTACATCAAGGACCCACTCCTTTCGTAAAAGTAAGGCCTCTCTATAAGCTACCTTGGTTTCCTGAAGTAAAACAATATCACCCGATAGGCTTTTGCAATAATTTAAAATCTTGGCCCTCTTAACCGGATGATTTAGGCCTCGCACATTAAGCGTAAGCACATTCAGACCAGACATAGTGGACAGAAATCAATCACAAAAGACAAATTTGGTGTATGAAAAAGAGGAAAACACAGTAACTTTAGTTCAAGTTTAGTACTGAATGGAAGATAATAAAAACAAAGAGAACAGACCGAAGCAGGAGTCCCCAAGGAAGAAGAGATAAAGAAAGAACAAGCAAAGACAGGAGGAAAGAAAAGAGCAGAAAAAGAAAGTACAAGAAAAAGCTGAACGCAAAAAAGAAAGAACCCCACCAGGGGATGTCTGTAATAGACAAAATGCATGGGGGGAAAACAAAACGTGGATGGACAACCACAGTGGCCAGAACTCTCAGTTCAGCCCGCTCAAAAAAGATAATGTATTAAGCAACGGAATATCGATAGTGAATAAATACGTATACTATAAACCTTTTAATGACCAAAAATGTTAAGTTATCCATGTGTCAAAAGACCTAAACATTTTATAATAAGATAAGAACCTGTACAATTTCATTTCTTAAATAAACAGAAGCACAAAATTACCTAAGTATCCAATTAAAATGTGATAAATAGCAATAATGAATAAATATAGGATCGCATAAGGCGAAACAAATACACATACGTATTGTAGTGAATAAGTAATTGATAAGTATAAATATTAAATAAATATGAAGATTACGAAACAGGAATGATAGAAACATTATAAAGATTAAAACATGTGGGAAACAGTGCTCAATTCATAAAACAGGAAGGAATGAATTAATATCTTCCACTACATAGTAAGAAGAGAGAGAGAATTCTATGAAAGATCATAAACAATAAGAAATATCTATCAATACAGTAGATAATATGTAAACTAAAAGAGAAACGTTATCAATTGATGAGTACCAATAACAACCCTCTGGAATACAAGTTAATGCGTGTGACAGACAAAAAGGATAAATACCGCGCAATACATAACAAGTAATTCATAATTCATGCTTGAAGATATCAGAAGTAAGGTAGCAATTAAATAAGAAAAATTCATTTAGTAAAACATACACAGAAAACCAAAGAGACGAGAACGACTAATAACAGAGAAAGGACAGATAAATAAAATAACACTAGGCAAAAGAAAAACTTTATCAACAACATATAGATCATGAATAATATAAAGAAACGTACAGTAAGAATTTGGACAAACCAGAAAGATTATGACTGGTTAGAGCAAATACAAACCAGTATCAAGTGAGAGGAGATATGAATCAAAGGAAATTAAAAATATCAAAAAGAGGACAGGAGGGAGAGAAAAAAAAAAGAATTACATAAAAAGGAAGTTATGGAAAGGAGAAACGCAAAAACACAATTATCACATGCTATAACACTTAACACAAAAATACTGTTGTCCTGGGAGTAGACGATGATACCTGTAAAGGAAAAGTTAGTAAAGACACAGGAATGAAACAGCAACAGCCCAATAACTTGGGTTAAATATAATCATCTCTACATCAAGAATCTCGAGAGAACCTTAAAATTTACAAATTCCTGGAAAGGCACAGATAAGCATTAAACCAGCCACCTAAAAAGAGAGGTACTTAAGAGTTAGAGGTTCCCGGGGTGACTCCGAGTCCATCTGAGATTCAGTCTGGTTATCCAAAAAGGTGGACAGGTCAGATGGTTCATGGAATATCTGGGTGCGACCTCTGAAAGTTATTTTGAAGCGTGAGGGGCCAGCAAAGGCGAACGGAATGTTCATCTCTAGAAGACGTTTACGTAGATTTAGAAAGCCTTTTCGACGAATGACAGTATCTCTGGCAAAGTCTTGAGATATAGCAATTTTGTGACCTTCCCATTGCAGCGATCTAATTTTCCTCATTTGAGCCAAAATTTGTTCAGAATGCTGGTGTCTCAAAGGTTTAAAAATCACAGGTCTAGGGTACGTCAGAGACTTAGGTTTAAATGTAGGAACTCTATGGGCACGTTCGATTTCAAGCTCCTTTTGGAAAGAGATATTCAGCACCGAAGGAATCCAATTGAGCAAAAAATCCAGCATTGAAGGAGCAGTTTTTTCGCAATCTTCTGGCAGACCAAAAATACGTAGGTTACTCCTATGATTTCTGTCCTCCTGTTCAGTAAGGTCTCTCCGCAATGAAACCAAAGAGCGCTCCATGTTCTGCATGTGTTTAGCGTGTTTGTGCGTGGAGTCCTCAACTGAGCTTATACGAGATTCTGCATTATAGACACGTAGAGACAAGTTCTTCATGTCGTTCCTGATTGCCGCCACTTCAACCTGAAGTAAATCAGTATTTGTTTTTGTGCTCTGCGCAATATCATGTACTGAATTGAGCCGAGAGAGAATAGTATCTAAGGTAGCGACAGAGTCTAAATTGCCTTTAGGTGCTAATTCCGGAGTGGGAGAGGCTTGCTTAAGCCTCTTCAGATTTCCTTTAGAGTCCTTATCTTTTGAGGAGCCAACCATCCTTTCTGCCATTGGAGCAAGACAAAAAATCTAGTGTAATTAGAAGCTATGTATATTTTGCGCTTCCCGAAGAGTATCTCCAATCTTCACACAGCGGAGCAATGAACCATGCGTGACACCTTAGGCAGTTTTAGGCTAAAGGGTTCTTGTCAGTGGAGCCCATAGGGTGTGAATACCAAT
This sequence comes from Calotriton arnoldi, assembly GCA_963921515.1. NCBI lineage: Eukaryota > Metazoa > Chordata > Amphibia > Caudata > Salamandridae > Calotriton > Calotriton arnoldi. The sequence continues at coordinate 1,542,290 of CAWUFW010004089.1, read as the reverse complement.
AACAGCAGAACCTTCCTCAACACTCGTCGTGACTCCTGATATTAAAAAGCACACAGAGCCCACAGTAAAGTGCCAACAGCAGCATGGACATAATAGTCAAAAAGCCACATACGCAGGAAAAAGATAGCACCGTAGTGAAAAGAAAAGTAAGTTAGCAAGACATCTGTGCAGACACCATTGTATGATATACACTTTATGAGCTCACGAGTAGCAGCGCCAAAAAATAAACATCCAGCAGTCGAGCATTGAATATTAATTCGCAGTGGAAAGCGCCCGCTGGAGCTTAACTGAGCAGCTGTAAATGAGTATGGCGACAGCATTCAGTGTTAGAGAGCCCATTTATGTAGGCATAGCGTAAACACCGCGCCTCTTCACAGGACCTCTCATTGTGGCGGGGGAAATCCAACAGACAAGCACCATACCTCATATGCTGACTGGAATGTAAAGAGCCAGGCTCGACAAACCATAGAATTCTCCTATGAGGCAGCGTCCCGACAAAGTTCCACTCGCGCCGCCATTTTGTGCGTCCCGTCTGAGGAGAAGATAATAATAGCGCTCACGCGGTCAGAAGCGTCTCAAAATGTTCAAAATTCGATGTTGTAGGTCCCCCAATACTCCGCTGCAGATTCCTGTGTTCAGGTGAGCCAAAAATTACCTGCAACACATTAGGAGCCGAGTGACCGCCTCAGCGATCCGCCGGAGCTCAAAGCAGCGCGGCCATCTTGGTTGCGCGCAAACCATGCCCCCCAGGTGTTGGTAAAATCTTAAAGTTTTGCGAGAGGGTTTTGGTTGTGAAACATTAGTACATACCATAAAAAATATGTATTTGGAAGAGTCGTCCTAAACACACCGCTTCCAAATACCGATTTGGTATGGTTTCCAAAGCCCATTTAACGACCGTTAAATGGGCTTAGTACTTTTGAAAAAGGGTTTTAGAGTTCGCAAACCCTCTGATTTGCGTATCAGTGGGTTTGCAAACGCTAAAACCCCTTGTACATCTGACCCTAAAATCTAAATTTATTGTTGTGTCCTTTATGCCATTGCCTCTCCTTCAGAAACAAGAGTCTGACATATAAGTATGTTTCTCTTACGTACATGCACCATGGATACTAATAATGAAAATTAAGGTTCCTTGCTTATTAAGGAAGACTTTATGAACCATGCTGTTCCACAAAGGCAATGTCAGCAAAAGCTGACATCCATTGCAAGTACTGTCAATTCTTATTTAGAAAATGGTGTGCTTTTTATTTCTGCGCATAAACACTTTCTTGTTCACATACAACCGTAGTTTGTTTAATCTTTGGGTCATTAACACGGTGGGCCACAAAAAGGCGAGCGTCAAACCTCAGGATGTGCGTCATCAGCTTCTTACACTTCAGAGTCACCCACTGAAACAATCTGCTTGAGTGCTTTCTTTAAAGAAACTTGCAAACCTGTCCTTCTGTGCAGGCTGCACTTGATCCTTTACAAGAAGGCAAGCACAGATAAGAAACAGGACATAAAATAAGAAACCGGAACCATCGGAATTATAAACATTTTTTTCACACAGAGATTTCCGTGCTGTGTTAAACTCTGGGGAAAACATGCAGAAATCATACGCAGATTCCCTTGTTGTTTGTTCCCATGTTGTTCCCAAAAACTCGTAATCTCTGTTATTTCCCTTCCTCTGCAATTAATAGGTCCTAGATAATAGTAATTCTGGGACAGGGAGTTTAATAGGGCTCTGTTTCTGAGGACCTTAATGCTTACCCTTTTCTTTACCTTATCAGGTACATGGTCCCTATATTCTGAAAGTGTTCATTACAATCGTGATAGGAGGAGGCAGTCACTCTTGGTCTGAAAAGGTGATATGGTGGTGCCGATTTAAAAAACAGGAAAAACAAGAAAGGCTTGGGTCCTGTCACTACCTGGCCTGGACCACTCAAATCTTATACAACAAAAAAATGGCCAGATAGGTTATTGCTGATTACTTGTGTATGAGCTTAGACAAACAGTTCTAAGTTCATGTGATTTATTTCACATCACTTGTGACTTATTTCATGCACATGTAGATTCAAACATTCATTAATGTCATAAAATGGATAACACATCATTCAGTATGCCATGCTTATGAAAACATAACAAAAATCGACAATACAAAAAAACACACAATTTATAAACATGAAAAGAAACATAAACGCCAATACAATTATAAGTGTCCTACAAATATCCTACAAACAGCCAGTCCATGTTTAACACACAAATAACAGGCGGGCCATTGACAGTTCCAGAGGTCCTGCCTGTGTGTAGGGCAGAGGGCTACACAGTTGTCATGAGGGTTGTCTGCCCACTGGGAAAGAAATTTCTTTTGACCAATTCCCATACAGCACCCCCAAGGATCATTCGCCTTTGCCCAGATGTCAAAAAAACAAGCACTGCAAAAGGCAATATGTATGGCTTTAATGAGCCAACTCAAGCAAAACATGGCAAGAACAAAGGCTATTGTGGCAGTGTCTCAAAGCAATCTGCTTTAATATGTGCCTCCCTACTTCTGTGTCCTGTTTTAAAAAAAATATATTTGCAACCTGTAGCTGCAGTTCTAAAAGTGGAACTAATTAAACCTTTGTAAATTGTGCAGCAAGTTTGACAAAGTGTATAACATCCCTCGAAATTTCGTGAGGAAAATTACGGGGCATATTATCAACGTGATTATCGCCGCTTTAGCGGGACTTTTTCCCGCTAAAGCGGCGATAATTCAATCGTCCTATTAGCAAGCTGTCGCTAACTGCTGTTAGCGACAGCTTCTAGGCGATACCGACCGGGTTGGGTGCCGCTTTGCATGCCAGCGATATTTATCGCTAATGGCATGCAAAGTAGGCGTTCCCAACCTAAAAGCGACTGGAAACAGTCGCTAAGGTCGCTATCGCCTATTAGCGAGGCAGGGGAGGTGATTAACGAACCAGCGCTAAACACGTTTAGCGCTTGTTTGTTAACGCCTGGTCCAGACCTGACTTAGCCATGTAATCCAATGGGAGGTGGATTACATGGCTAAATCCCCTCGCCCTATTAGCAAGCTAACACTGGTCACAGTGCGAATATCGCTTGTTTTCAAGCGATATTCACACTGTTCTCCAGGGTTTCTATCGCTTTGGAGATAAGCGTTGTTGATAGCACGCTATCTCCGCGATAGAAACCTGCGATAGCCGGCGATAATTATCCTGGCGCTAACTGCGCTTAGCGATAATTATCGCCGGTTATTGCTAATAGGCCCCTACATTTCAGCTGCTGCTTCGTATGAATATAGTTTCAGTTTATCAGTTTTCACAAGTTCACTTTGCATACGTCATGGTTCACCAGTGCCCCCAAAACGCTTACAGACGTTTATGGGGTTGTCATTTTTCATGTGTTTCTTTTTAATATATCTGATGGAAGTCATAATTTCGAAGGGAAAGTAAAATTACATTTTTACAGATTATGAGTCATGGGGATGGAGTAGACGTGATAAAAATAACTTGCTCAAGTATTATTCCACGCTACTGTGAGAAGGGTCAGGGATGTATTTGAAAACACGTTTCACTTATGACATACAAAGAGTAAACTAAACCACCCGTTCAGTTCCAAACAGAACTGAAACTTTTCTTAGGAGCCCGAGCATGTTTTCTGGTTAGCTAGTTTCTGTAAGCGCCTTTTCAGTTATAATGTGAGAAACCTCATTTCATTTGCCAAATTTCACATCTTGCTGTAAAACCTGAGAGATGCAGTTCACAGCGTGGAGCGTGGGAGTTCTTGTGTTGTGTATGGTCTTGCCCTGCTGCCTTCTAATGATATTGTAAAACATTGAGGCAGATTTAAAAACCTTTCACGAAAGCAGCAAAGCAAGGCAACTTACTGCGTTCCGCTGCATGAAAGGGAGAGGTAAGGAATGCAATATTTACTAATGTCGGTTGCATGCATTCCTACTCCCTCTATGCGCTGGCGTGCTGTGTGCTGCCTAGTGCCAACACAGGCACCTTTGCACCGTGGTGTAAGCGTGCCTGAATTACAGACAGGATTGTTTTTGTGCAGGAAGGGACACCTTCCTGCACAAAAACAATCCCTATAGATGTTTTCCTCAAACAATCCTTTATAAATGTTTTCATCTTTCTATGTGTGCTGCATAATATAGCATGCTTAGAAAGAGGATAAAAACCAGACGAAATAAAGATATTTATTCTCATTGCGGCTCTAGTGGGAAGGCGTAGAATGATGATGCATTCCCAGGTTTACTACTCTTAGCAAATCTGGGAATGTGCCAAAAAGCATGGGTGGATGCGTGGGAACACCCACTCTCCACCCATGTAACACCTTCCGGGTGCAGAGTAACGCAAGGCAGCAACTTGCGCTGCCTTGTGATACTTTGGATTTACCAAGCCACGCAAGTTGGCTTTGTGTGACTTAAGCCATTGTATTGTCTTGAGTCACCTTTCATGATGCATTGGTAATGCAAGGGCTTACTATATCTGGCCCATTGTTTCTGTTGAGCTACACAGTAGGATCTAAAGACTCATGCTTCCAGAGGGGATCCCTCATTTGAATGCAGGTGATGTCCATCTGGGGTCAGCGACCCAGAAGCACGTTAACCCTTTCACTCGTGCCACGGAGCCCTCACCTTCTGCCGTTAGCAAAGCCCACTCCTACAGACTACGCGGAGTCATTGATGGACAAAAATGGGACACAGTTTAGTAACAAACAGTCACAGCAAAGATACACCCCCGTAGGTGACATGCTCATTGATAAGAACTTTAATATCAGTAAATCAATAAATTGGGGGGGCATTCTACAAGTTTGCAGATTAATTTTGCTGCAATACAACAAAAGCCCTTGTTACTCGTCACACATTTAATGGATACTTTTAGGGTTCCCCTTTTCTTGTTCAATTTCCAGCAGGAAAAATGTTCTGGTACATATCTATGAACTGCACCTTGTGTGTATTTAATGAAAGCCTGGTCCCATGCCTCATGGTGAATACTAAATGCAAGAAAAAGTGTATGTATAGGAAGTTCCTCACGTAAGCTGCCACTGAAGAGCGATTGGCAGGTTCTCACCAACTTGCTCACTCTCTCATCATCTGCAACTTTCTTATACAGGGAACGGAACCAACGCCCAAGCAAGTGCAGAAGAATGTTGTGTGTTTGAGTAACCTAAAAACCTCTATCATGTGTGGTACACATCTCAACAACTCCCTATGGATCCCCGTGAAGGGAGGAGAAACTTCTTCCTCACTAGCAGAAAAAAGTTAAAAATGATTTGCAGATAGCATACTGCATACATCTTTAATTTGTTGTGCCCGCACTCATGCTTAAAAAACACATACCATGTTTAGACCATTTTAAGCAGAACGGGCAACATGTTTCATTGCCATTTTACTTTCTGGCAAATCCGCCAGGGTATGGGGATCCCATTCCACCATTAAGTGCACTGGACCATGTGGATACCAGGTGCGAGCCTACCAGGAGACCATAGGCGGAAAACAGGAACAGGTTTGGTGGACAATACTCAGTCGCCACCAAGCTCGGCGTTTCAGCGTCTAAGTAACACATTTTGCTACCAACATCTGATTAATTGCTGCTTCTGTCCCGTGCCAGGTCACAAGTTCTGTGCCTTGCCCTGTGTCCTCTCTTACTTCCTTCACTGCCGGAGACCCTGCTGACCAGCATCCCAGGGTCCCATGGGTCAGAGCACACACCTTGTTTACTCTCTGGGTGCCTACCCCTTGTAAAATGATTGTCCCTCCTCCACCACCCTGGTGACTCCCCCACTCCATGCTTTCTTCCCCACACCTCACTGACAGCTCCCACCCAATGCCGCATGGATCCTACAACTCACAACATATCACATCAGCAATGGAAACCATGAATGCCACTACTGACAACCATATTCCAGCGACAAAAACTCGAAATGATTGTCTCATCCTTTTCTCTGCAGACACTAAACACAAACTTGATAACCTCATCTTGACAGTCTCCCAACTTGATATAACTATATCCACTTAAGCTGTAGGCTATCTTCTGTATTCGACTCTCTACTCCTCTAACAGAAGGCACATTACCCCAGACACTCAATACCAAGAAGTAGTCATTCCAACATTGTCAACACCCCCCTACTACCACTACTTCTGACAACTCAAACCATCGCCGATTACCAATTATTTCCCTGTCATGGTCCAAGCACCAGTCTCTCCCAAAGCTGGCACTGTACAACAGAAACATCCTTCCTATTACAACCAAAACCCTGTACACCCCTTACACCAAATCAAGCACATCGGCTTTACAGTGCATGCTTCATACCTGCAGATCCGCAATGTAACACAAGCTTCAAATTTCTGAGACTATTACATACTATAACGTAGACCTAATAAATCTCTCAGAGATCTGGTTTAATGACACATGCCATACTGTATTTGACCTTCTTCTTTCTCTGAACCACTCCATCATCAGAAACGACAGAGTAGGTAGAGTTGGGTGAGGTGTTGCTGCCATCTTCAGAGATAATAAACAAAAGCCCTGAGCAGTGGTGTCGAGTATAGGTGAATGGCGCCACAAAGAAGAATCACACAATCAAATATCTAGTTCTGCCAAAATTTACATGACGGTGCTGTAGGGTGAGGAGAACCACCAACCTCCCCAGAATAGGCAAAAGCCAACAAGAACAAAATCTACTCCCCAGCACACGTCGGATACAAGTATGGTTTACAGTTTAAGCAATGTACATAGTTCGTAAAACATATATAATAGACTCGATTCTTCTCTCTTTTCTTCTCGAATGTTTATTAACGTAGATCTTCACAAACAGCTCCCAACAGCCAACACGTATTTCGTCGTGTACAGGGAGATTATCCCACGACTTTCTCAAGGCTGTATAAGTACAAACATAAAAGGATATATGCTATTGTATTAATTTAGATTCAGTAGTCCATTAGTTAAAAGGACCCAAAACAAGACCACTTTATGAGAATACAGATCCATGCACAAGGTGGATTAATCACGAAGAAAAAAAAAAAAACAAAGCAAGGCCAATGAGACACAACGTTGAGTGAACAAAAGTGGAAGCCTGAGTTATTCTATAACCCAATGCAGACGGAGAGACGACAAACATTCAGCCCTGTAATATAAACCGGTGCAAAATACCTCACCAACCGTGATGATTCAAACTCTCATGAGTGTTTGGACGTGGATAAGTGAAGCCAAATCTCAGTAGCCCACTTAAGGCTAAAAACCCCTAGAAACACCCATCTAACAAGTGTGTCTAATGTGAGTAGTGTGGCGGTGAAAGACGTGAGAAGTCACCATCAAAAGTCAGAGAACACCTATGCTTCATAAATACCTATAGTTCCTTGGTAGAAGACTCCTGTAAATCAAAAACGGGCATAAACGCAAGTGAGCCAACCATTCTTCAAACCATTACATCTTTGACCTCTTATGTTTATGTCCCACTTGTACCTACTAAGTTTGTGGTGATATTTCCAACCCACAAAGGGTTTCTGTCCAGGCGGCGTCAAAGTCCCAAATCCTATCAGTTTCGCGGGTTCTCAGTAATGCCCGTGTTCAAAAATCTGTAAAGTGTCATATTGAAATAATCACAATCATTGTCGTTAACGATCTCCTGTTATATTTTATTAAATAAATCTCCTGTTTCAAATCGCTAAGCTGACAGGTGTCAAATCTTCCCTCAGCCCTCGTATGGTCTCACTCCTCATTTATATAAAAGAGAATACTGCTGTAATTCGATCTATACTTTTACTTAATCTAGCCAATGCCCCGGTGATCACCAGAAGTCTTGATGAGGCATAAAAGTATTTTTTCAATCTTTCTTTTGAAGATTGGCCGCGCCGTCCTAAAAAAACGGATCGGTGCGTCTCACTCCGTGACCTATTAAGTCAGAGAAAGAGTGCTGCCCTGATTTTATTGTAACTCACAGAACAATGCTACAGCAAAAACAAAGCTAACAGAGTTTTTTGAATATCTGAATGAGAACGAACACAACATTCATTTCACCCATGAACAGAGCCAATGCAGAATTTCCTTTCTAGATGTTGAATTCTATATAAGGAATAATCGCATACAGAGTAGACTCTTTCGGAAAAAGACAGCATGCAATTCTCTACTACACGCATCTAGTGCGCACCCCTCTCACCAAATCCGCTCCATCCCATATGGGGAGCTTGTCAGAATCAGGCGTAACTGCAGCTATGAACCTGAATTTGAAGAAAGCAAAAAGGGAGTTCTGACGAGGTTTAGGAACAGGGGATATGACAAGAAGACACTGACAACAGCCGAGCGCAGGATTGACAAAATCAAACGAGAGGACACACTGAGGGAACGGACACAGCCTGACAAAACTGATGGCAAGATACGAATGACCATGGGTTTTAATAACTGGTCTCGGGTGCTGAGACGGAGTCTAAATAGACACTGGCACTTACTGAAGGCAGACAAATCACTTAAGGACTTAATTACGGACAAACCCAACATCACATACAGACGGGGGGTGTCGCTCAGGAACTTACTTAGTCCAAGTTACCCCAGATTGGAGGTCCGTGAAAATTGGATGAGCAGACACACAAGGGGTTTCTTTGGCTGCGGACATTGTAGTGTGTGTAAATGGGCATGTGCCAAAAAGACTGAGGGGTCGATTCCGATTCGGGCCGGAAAACGTACCGACCGACTCGGTTCGGGAATTAATTCCGACCGACACGTACCGGTGCTGCCCGATCCGCCTAGTACGATGAAATGCATGCGAATTACGACCGAGTAGTACGGAACACAAGCCGAACGACCGAACCGCATGGAAAACAGCGATCCGGCTGGAAAATCACGCGAATCGAACCGACCGACACGCACCAGGAATGAACACGAACGAAACGTACCCGCGAACTCCGACCCGCGCAGTACGATGCAATGCGTGGAAAACCCGACCGAGTCGCACGGAGCTCAAGCCGTTCGACCGACACGCATACAAAACAGCGAGCCGAACCAACACAATACTCCGCGACCGACGCGTACGCCGCACATGAAACACAGCACAAACACAGTGTGAACGACTCGGAGAAGCTCGCACGAGACAACTGCAGCGTCCGACTCGGTCAGAAGAACGTCTCCTACATGCACAAAAAGTACAAAGGAAAAAATACAAAAAAAAGGGCCAAACAAGCAATTACAAAGCCAATAAATACTGGGGGGGGGAACAGGGAACAAAGACACACCCACAACTCCACCGATATAAAGGCCACAAATCCCAACCATGATCCTTTGCAAATTCCAATGACCTGCCAGCACAGAACACCAACAGACAGCAACCACAGACACACTCACAGCTCATCCATCACACAAGCCACACACCATCAGCACCCCAACAAATAGCACCCTCACATACACCCACAAAACCTACACTCACACACCCTCACTTGCACACACACACACACACACACACACACACACACACACACACACACACACACACATCAATCACCACCACCACCCATCACCATGCCCCCAAAGAAGAATCCAAAGTTCCTAGACAGTGAATTGGAAGTCCTGGTAGATGAGATCCTCAGGGTAGAGCCACAGCTGTTTGGTACATTGGTCCAACAGACCCCCATGTCGCAGAAAACCAAGATGTGGGAGAGGATCGTCGACAGGGTGAACGCACAATCACCATGTTTGCGCACAAAGGAAGACATCCAGAACAGGTGGTATGATGTGCGCAGGAGGGTCAAGGACCTACTAAAGAAGGATTATGCCTTGAGCCAACACACCGGCAGTGGCCCTCCTGCCAAACCAGTATACCTCAGGCCCTGGGAGGAGAAGGTGCGGGCCATCCTACCACCAGTGAGCGTATATGGACTATCAAACATCCCAGAGCCTGGTGAGTACACAACCAATATACCAAATATCTTGTGACAATACACACACATCACTGTCAAGGGGATAGTCAAACCATGCACCCTTAGCAAATTCACAGCAACCAAAACAGAATCATCCCAAGATGTGTATGTCAGTCAGATAAACTCAATACATGCCATTTCATAGTGATATGTAACTGTGTCATGACATGTACAAACCCAACAACAAATAGAGTTAGGCAGTGGCACAAATCTAACCAACAAACACAGTCAGATATGTAGCCACCACTAGAACACCACCTCACAGGGAAGCTCACTGAAAGGAAGGAATTCTGTGTATGCTGGTCAAGTCAGTGTAGCCAATAGCATGATGGGAGTTGTAGTCACAGATATTGCTCACCGTCACAATTCGCCCATCAACACCACTCTGAACCATGCTCACATCACAGGGAGTGGAAAACAACTGACAAGATGGCTGACACTGGGTACTGCTGTGGGGGGCACAAGGCCCTGCTGGGAACTGTGCACCAACAAACAACAGGATCACACTGTCAGCCATCTTGCCATTGCTGTCACACTCACACACAGTGAAGTCCACTCAAAAGGAAGGAAGTATGGGCATGCTGGGAAGGGGGGGTGTAGGCAATAGCATGATGGGAGTGGTAGTCACAGATATTGGTCACCCTCACAATTGGCCCATCAACACCCCTCTGAACCATGCTCACATCACAGGGAGTGGAAAACAACTGACAAGATGGCTGACACTGGGTACTGCTGTGGGGAGCACAAGGCCCTGCTGGGAACTGGGCACCAACCAACAGCAGGACACCACTGACTGACATCCTGAAAGCAAACTTGCACTCCCTGCAATGGAAGCACGTTCCATGGTGGGATATCTGGCTGGGTGGGAAGGAGGACTGACAGCTCTGACCATAGTTACCAGCAGCTGTTCTCACACACACCCTCAACACAAACTCCACACAACTCACCTGGGAGAATGCATTGCCTTACACTCTAATTAAATATCCCACAAAGAACCACCACCCTGGGTTATGCTGTGTGAAGCACAGGGACACTTTTGGGACTTGTAGCCAAACTAACGCCAGGAAAACACTGTCAGCCATCCTGTCAGCACAGGCACACTACCCCACAGGGAAGCAGAGTCAAAAGGAAGAAAGTATGGGCATGCTGGGAAGGCGGGTATACGCAATAGCATGATGGGAGTGGTAGTCACAGCCCAACACCCCCCACCCACATGGCCCTGCAAGCTCACACTGAAGCATGCACACCTCACAGGGAGTGAAAAGCCACTTCAAAGATGTCTGACAATGGTGCTCTGTTGTGGGGAGCACAATGCCCTGCTGGGAACTGGGCACCAACAAACAACAGGACACCACTGTCAGCCATCTTGCCATTGCTGTCACACTCACATACAGTGAAGTCCACTCAAAAGGAAGGAAGTATGGGCATGCTGGGAAGGGGGGTGTAGGCAATAGCATGAGGGGAGTGGTAGTCACAGCTCAACATCCCCCACCCACATGGCCCAGCAAGCTCACACTGAAGCATGCACACCTCACAGGGAGTGAAAAGCCACTTCAAAGATGTCTGACACTGGTGCTCTGTTGTGGGGAGCACAAGGCCCTGCTGGGAACTGGGCACCAACAAACAACAGGACACCACTGTCAGCCATCTTGCCATTGCTGTCACACTCACACACAGTGAAGTCCACTCAAAAGGAAGGAAGTATGGGCATGCTGGGAAGGGGGTGTAGGCAATAGCATGATGGGAGTGGTAGTCACAGATATTGGTCACCCTCACAATTGGCCCATCAACACCACTCTGAACCATGCTCACATCACAGGAGTGGAAATGAACTGACAAGATGGCTGATACTGGCTACTGCTGTGGGGAGCACAAGGCCCTGCTGGGAACTGTGCACCAACCAACAGCAGGACACCACTGACTGACATCCTGAAAGCCAACTTGCACTCCCTGCAATAGAAGCACGTTCCATGGTGGGATATCTGGCTGGGTGGGAAGGAGGACTGACACCTCAGACCATATTTACAAGCAGCTTTTCACACACCCCCCTTAACACAAACTACACACAACTCACCTGGGAGAATGCAATGCCTCTCACTATAATTAAATATCCCACAAAGAACCACAAGCCTGGGTTATGCTGTGTGAAGCACCGGGCCACACATGGGACTTGTAGCCAAACAAACGCCAGGACAACACTGTCAGCCATCCATTCAGCACAGGCACACTACCCCACAGGGAAGCAGAGTCAAAAGGAAGGAAGTATGGGCAAGCTGGGAAGGGGGGTGTAGGCAATAGCATGATGGGAGTGGTAGTCACAGCTCAACATCCCCCACCCACATGGCCCAGCAAGCTCACACTGAAGCATGCACACCTACCATGGAGTAAAAAGCCACTTCAAAGATGTCTGACACTGGTGCTCTGTTGTGGGGAGCACAAGGCCCTGCTGGGAACTGGGCACCAACAAACAACAGGACACCACTGTCAGCCATCTTGCCATTGCTGTCACACTCACACACAGTGAAGTCCACTCAAAAGGAAGGAAGTATGGGCATGCTGGGAAGGGGGTGTAGGCAATAGCATGATGGGAGTGGTAGTCACAGATATTGGTCACCCTCACAATTGGCCCATCAACACCACTCTGAACCATGCTCACATCACAGGGAGTGGAAATGAACTGACAAGATGGCTGACACTGGCTACTGCTGTGGGAGCACAAGGCCCTGCTGGGAACTGTGCACCAACCAACAGCAGGACACCACTGACTGACATCCTGAAAGCCAACTTGCACTCCCTGCAATAGAAGCACGTTCCATGGTGGGATATCTGGCTGGGTGGGAAGGAGGACTGACACCTCAGACCATATTTACAAGCAGCTTTTCACACACACACCCTTAACACAAACTACACATAACTCACCTGGGAGAATGCAATGCTTCACACTATAATTAAATATCCCACAAAGAACCACAAGCCTGGGTTATGCTGTGTGAAGCACAGGGACACACATGGGACTTGTAGCCAAACAAACGCCAGGACAACACTGTCAGCCATCCATTCAGCACAGGCACACTACCCCACAGGGAAGCAGAGTCAAAAGGAAGGAAGTATGGGCAAGCTGGGAAGGGGGTGTAGGCAATAGCATGATGGGAGTGGTAGTCACAGATATTGCTCACCCTCACAATTGGCCCATCAACACCACTCTGAACCATGCTCACATCACAGGGAGTGGAAAAGAACTGACAAGATGGCTGACACTGGGTACTGCTGTGGGAGCACAAGGCCCTGCTGGGAACTGGGCACCAACAAACAACAGGACACCACTGTCAGCCATCTTGCCATTGCTGTCACACTCACACACAGTGAAGTCCACTCAAAAGGAGGGAAGTATGGGCAAGCTGGGAAGGGGGGTGTAGGCAATAGCATGATGGGAGTGGTAGTCACAGCTCAACATCCCCCACATGGCCCAGCAAGCTCACACTGAAGCATGCACACCTACCAGGGAGTGAAAAGCCACTTCAAAGATGTATGACAATGGTGCTCTGTTGTGGGGAGCACAAAGCCATGCTGGGAACTGTGCACCAACCAACAGCAGGACACCACTGACTGACATCCTGAGAGTCAACCTGAACCAACTGCAAGGGTGGCATGCTTCATGGTGGGATAACTGGGCTGGGGGAGAAGGAGGGCCGGATGTCCACCAAATACAACCAATGCTGTCCATGTACACACCTCAACATTCACATTGAAATGCTTCAAGTTTGCAGGACAATGTGCCACACCAATATCAACCCCTGACTGTGACAACTTAGGACAATGCAATGTACAGGCCTGCATCCAGAGGTACAGCCACAACTGTCAGGTGTGTGAACCATTGATGCCTGCAGAAACATAACATACATTGTGTGTGTCTCCCAAAACAGGTGATGATGGGGACACAGCAGCAGACAATGAGGAGTCCCTGTCCCAGGCTCCGGGGGACACTGAGCTCACTGGTGTGGAACAGCCTCTGCCCTCCTCGGATGGCGAAGACCTACCTGGCCCCTCCGGTGTGAGTCATCATGCAGCACCAGCAGGACCACCATCTGCACCCCCTGCTCCCACCCCTCCAACAACTGCCAACACACAGACCACCCCCGCCGACACGGACAGACCAAGGACCAACAATAACACCAGCACAGTGACCCCGGCCCAACGTGGAGCAACGGACAACAACACCAGTGACAACCCCCAAGGGGGCCTAGGGTCACCTGTGCGTGCCACTGCAGGTCCCGCACGTGTCGCCAGGGGTGGTGGGAGGGGTGGTAGACATAGGTCGCTGTTTGCAGATGGGTCTGGACTGCATGATGACCCACAACTGGTACGCATTGCTGATGCGTACCAGAATAGCACTGGAGAGGTCAGCCAGGTAGTGGGGATCCTCAAGGACATTCAACAACAGCAGGCTGCCCATCATGCCCGCTTGGACTCACACATGTCACGTGTGGACTCACACATGTCCCGTATGGAGACACACATGTCCCGTGTGGAGACACACATGGCTGGCATGGAGTCCAAGTGGGACACATTGCAAGAACTGACAGCGGTGCATAGGGACATATTGACATGCCTCCGCCAGATTAGCACCAACATGGCCACACCTCCCTGTGTGCCCACAACATCTGGTGCCGCAACAACTGCAACTGCCACAGGGAGGGAGGATGACTCTGGCGGAGAGTCCCCTGCACCGCAGCAGCCTGCACGTGAGGGTCCCCCCCAAAGAAGAGGGGTCGTCCGAGGAAGGACAACTGAGAGGCCGATGGCCATGCACATCCCCCAGGAACCCAACACCTGTTCTGGAAATCCACCTTTGTGTGCAAACTGTTCACCCTGTCGCATGCAACCCAACTCTCTCACATGACATGGGGAGTTTAAGTTGGACCAATGTATCAGATGACTGTTGACTTTACTCAGGACATTTCTGCTACCAAGACTTCCAACTCATCTGGGAACTTTGGATTACAATCCCAATGTACAGCACCCACCATCCTGTGCACTATCCTCACACATGTATGTAAATAAACTCACCAATACACCATACTTGCCTCTGTTGTGATTCCAACGTGGTTTCTGTCATGGAGATGATGATCTGCTAAATGACACTGTGCATGCTAACTGCTACAGCAAGTACAACATCGTCATGTGAGTCATGGCGACGTGACACATATGAGGGAGACACACCACTAGGGCTACACAACACATACACACCAGGGCCATCTGACTCATCGCCTACACTGATGTTGCCAGGAAATACAGTGCAATGCACAGACACCACACCTATTCACAGTCTGTGTTAACTAGCCCACTAGTGCAGTAAGCAAATGTCAGTCAGATGTGTGACCACAGACAACGCACATCCCAAAGTGAAGCACAGGTTTATTACACATTTGCAACATGTTGTTTCCACTACAGATGCAAGGTAATCCCATGTGGCAGTGGCCACACAGTCAACAAGTGTAGAAGAAAGGAAGTCCAGGGGTGTGGGGCACATCACCTGTAGGGAAACAACAGCCTCCACCCTGGAAGTTGAATCACGGTGTCGGGGGATCAGAGTTGACCAAACAACTCTGAAAGTACCCTGTGAAGGACAGAAATGACACACAGTCAAAAGCACTGAAGAACAGGACAGAACTGCAATACTCATGCCCAATACATGTCACAAGATACCTACACAAAACCAAGTTAGCATGTCAACACTGTTGTGGAGTACAGACTACCTGTAAGGACACATTGCTGCACGCATACAGTCAAGTAGCACATGGACACACTCAAACAGCACCAGAGCACCACCAACACATATCACGCAAACTCACATCATTGACATGACATCTCCGGATACTCACATTTAGCTGAAGAAGTTGGTGATGAGCTGTGTGCGGACATCACCCTCATCATCATCACCATCACTGGCATCGTGGCCCAGGCCAGGATCCTCCACAGGTGGCGGATGTTGTTCATCGTCATCCAGGATGAGAGGCAACTCCTTCCGCACTGCCAGGTTGTGTAGCATGAAGCAGACGATGACAATCTTGCACACCTTTGCTGGGGCATATGGGAGGGCCCCTCCTGTCTTGTCCAGGCAGTGAAAGCGGCTCTTCAGGAGACCAAATGTCCGCTCAATCACTCTCCTGGTCCGACCATGTGCCTCATTGTAGCGCATCTGGGCTGGTGTCACAGGGTTCCTGAGGGGCGTCAGCAACCACGGCATGTTGGGGTATCCGGAGTCACCTACATACAGACAATTGCACATTAGCTGAGTTGGAAAAGAGGGTGGAATACTACATTGCAGAACACACACAATGGTACAAAGTCAGTACACACCGACAAGCCAGGCACGCCAGTTCCGCATCTGTGACATCATCCTCGGGATGCGACTACTCCTCATTACATAGGCATCGTGTGCAGAACCGGGGAAACGGGCACACACGTGTGAGATGCTCATATCTGCAAGACATACCACCAGTGCATTGACCGAATGGTAATGTTTGCGGTTCCTGTATGCCTGCTCATGTGCCTGTGGTGGTACCAAAGCCACATGTGTCCCATCAATGGAGCCAATGACATGCGGCATCCTCCCCAGGGCATAGAAGTCACTCTTGACGTCAGTGAGTTGTTGACATTTAGGGAAATAGATGTACTGGTTCAGGTATCTCAACATAGCCTCCAAAACATTGCGTAGCACACGGCTGAACATGGTCTGTGACATCCCACCAGCAGACGCCACAGTGTGTTGAAAGGTACAGGTGGCAAAGAAGTGTAGGGCTGCCATCACCTTCACCTTGGGGATCAGCGCTGTAGGGTATGTCCGGCCAGGTTGCAAATGTGGGGCCAACCGCACCGTCAATTCCTCAATCAGTGGCCTGGTGAAGCGGTACCGTCGGATGCAGTCCCGTTCAACCATGGTTGCAAGGTCAGGGAATGGTCTATGGACAGTTGGTGCCCTGCAGTGCATAGGTGAAGAAAGAAAGATTGTCAGTCACCCCACATATGTGGCATAGACCAGACTCAATATCACATGATACATCATTACGAGATACAAGTACATGATGTGTGTGCCGTTCCGTAAGGACATGTATGGCACCGAAATGGACAACATCTAACATCACAGTTCAACATGTGTCCTCAACAAGTCCCAGGTTGTGCTATGGGATATCATTAGGCTGTGTCACAGTACCCATGTACTGCTGCCATGTTCCAAACACACACCACAGTGACATGTGAGGACAGATGTGCCCCAGGCATCACAGCTCATCGACAGGTAGATTCCCAGGGACCTTGTATTGACACATGGACACTGGCATGACATGGTGCATCATGAATACCCACAGCAAAACAACCATGACCCCCACAGGTAGTGGTCTCTGTTGCCTCGGCAGGACAGACATGGACGTCTGTGACACACACACGCACAACATCAAAGTCCATGCACAAACAACGTG
The DNA here is from genome assembly GCA_963921515.1 of Calotriton arnoldi. Lineage (NCBI taxonomy): Eukaryota > Metazoa > Chordata > Amphibia > Caudata > Salamandridae > Calotriton > Calotriton arnoldi. The sequence goes on along the minus strand of CAWUFW010004089.1, from coordinate 1,524,911 downwards.
GATGTGGAGACTGTCTCCCATTGTGCACATGGAATCAGAGACATTGTAAACACAACATGCACACAGACTGTGGAGGGCCATCACTATTGTGCCAATGGGTCACCCTGTGACGTACATACCGTCCCACATGGGACTCAGGGGTATGTGACATGACATACACATACACAACCGTGAAATGTGACCATGCCACATGCTCTGAAATGAACAGTTGCACATCACAGTGGTCATGTGCACAACACACCAAGGATTCTGTCCCCATGAACACGTGCACAGCCTGGGAGTGGCTGCCCCCAAGTGCCACCCAAAAACAACATGTTGACCCCCATACACGGAAAAGGTAATGCAGCCTTACATGCCTTAGGATACAGTGTGGACAGGCTGTGGTGTTGTAGGTGTGCCCCTCACTCCCTGGGAAGTAAATGTGGCTGGCATACGTTCACCTGTGACAGGCATGGTGACATATGCCAGTGACTTGTACAGGGATCGCGTTGTACAGCAATGGACCGATCGGTGCGCACGCATTGGCCATTGCATATGATGTGAGCGGGTACGCGTTGTACAGCAATGGACCGATCGGTGCGCACGCATTGGCCATTGCATATGATGTGACCGAGTACGCGTTGTACAGCAATGGACCGATCGGTGCGCACGCATTGGCCATTGCATATGATGTGAGCAGGTACGCGTTGTACAGCAATGGACCGATCGGTGCGCACGCATTGGCCATTGCATATGATGTGAGCGGGTACGCGTTGTCATCCGATGTACGCGTTGTACAGCAATGGACCGATCGGTGCGCACGCATTGGCCATTGCATATGATGTGAGCGGGTACGCATTGTCATCCGATGTACGCGTTGTGCAGCAATGGACCGATCGGTGCGCACGCATTGGCCATTGCATATGATGTGAGCGGGTACGCGTTGTACAGCAATGGACCAATCGGTGCGCACGCATTGGCCATTGCATATGATGTGAGCGGGGACGCGTTGTACAGCAATGGACCGATCGGTGCGCACGCATTGGCCATTGCATATGATGTGACCGGGTACGCGTTGTACAGCAATGGACCGATCGGTGTGCACACATTGGCCATTGCATATGATGTGACCGGGTACGCGTTGTACAGCAATGGACCGATCGGTGCGCACGCATTGGCCATTGCATATGATGTGACCGGGTACGCGTTGTACAGCAATGGACCGATTGGTGCGCACGCATTGGCCATTGCATATGATGTGAGCAGGTACGCGTTGTACAGCAATGGACCGATCGGTGCGCACGCATTGGCCATTGCATATGATGTGAGCGGGTACGCATTGTCATCCGATGTACGCGTTGTACAGCAATGGACCGATCAGTGCGCACGCATTGGCCATTGCATATGATGTGAGCGGGTACGCGTTGTACAGCAATGGACCGATCGGTGCGCACGCATTGGCCATTGCATATGATGTGAGCGGGGACGTGTTGTACAGCAATGGACCGATCGGTGTGCACGCATTGGCCATTGCATATGATGTGAGCAGGTACGCGTTGTACAGCAATGGACCGATCGGTGTGCACGCATTGGCCATTGCATATGATGTGAGCGGGTACGCGTTGTCATCCGATGTACGCGTTGTACAGCAATGGACCGATCGGTGCGCACGCATTGGCCATTGCATATGATGTGAGCGGGTACGCGTTGTCATCCGATGTACGCGTTGTACAGCAATGGACCGATCGGTGCGCACGCATTGGCCATTGCATATGATGTGAGCGGGTACGCGCTGTCATCCGATGTACGCGTTGTACAGCAATGGACCGATTGGTGCGCACGCATTGGCCATTGCATATGATGTGAGCGGGTACGCGTTGTACAACAATGGACCGATCGGTGCGCACGCATTTGCCATTGCATATGATGTGAGCGGGTACGTGTTGTACAGCAATGGACCGATCGGTGCGCACGCATTTGCCATTGCATATGATGTGAGTGGGTACGCGTTGTACAGCAATGGACCGATCGGTGCGCACGCATTGGCCATTGCATATGATGTGACCGGGTACGCGTTGTACAGCAATGGACCGATCGGTGCGCACGCATTGGCCATTGCATATGATGTGACCGGGTACGCGTTGTACAGCAATGCACCGATCGGTGCGCACGCATTGGCCATTGCATATGATGTGAGCGGGTACGCGTTGTACAGCAATGGACCGATCGGTGCGCACGCATTGTCCATTGCATATGATGTGAGCGGGTACGCGTTGTCATCCGATGTACGCGTTGTACAGCAATGGACCGATCGGTGCGCACGCATTGGCCATTGCATATGATGTGAGAGGGTACGCGTTGTCAACCGATGTATGCGTTGTACAGCAATGGACCGATTGGTGCGCACGCATTGGCTATGGCCTGGCATGGCAACGGACGCGTTTTCAAACCTTTAACGAGTCTGATGCTGTGAATTCAGTTGGCCACCCACAACAATGTTGCAAATTCATGGGTCTCATGAAGTTGAACTTTTGAAGGATGCTGTGGGTGTGTGTAAGTGGTGCAATTCCATGGATTGGCCAGATTCAGAAGATGCAAACGACTTGGACCTTTTGGACACATGGGACAGTATCTGCCTCAGCAGCACACATATAATGCTGGCTGTTCCCCTGAGAGCTCACTTGCCTGCACTACATGCTCCAGGATGACATCTGACACCACCACTGCTGCTGTATCTGCATCCTGCAATGGCACGTACTGTGGAGAGAGCCCCAGCCTTCACCACTGAGGAGAACCAGGCCCTGCTGGACAGCCTCCTTCCACAGTACAGCAAGCTGTATGGGAAACCAGGGGAGCAGGTGAGTGTGCTGTCCACTGCCTTACTAAATGTGCATGTTGTCTGACTAGCAAGACTTACAGTCTGCACGCCACTGGCTAGCAGGCTCACTGAGTAGTTGTCACCCCCATAGTGTGTAGTTACATGCACTGAACAGGTATAGTGCAGTAACAGTGCATTTAAACGAGGTTTTACTTCCCAGGCAATGATACCATGTAGTAACTGCTGGCAAACTGTTCATAGCCATCGTTGCACTGCCTGTATACATCATGTGCCCCTGTGATTGAGACATGTATATCCAAATGTGTGATGCACGGAAATGTTGCATGTGTAGTAATGGGCTTTTCACTTTGTCATCCTCACAGGTTGATGCCCACCAGAAGCAGAAGATATGGCTGACCATCGTCTGAGCAGTGAGATCCGTGGGGGTCTACAAGCGCCGGATCCGCAACTGCCAGAAGAGGTGGCAGGACCTTCGGGGCTGGACCCGGAGGATCGCACGGGTCCAGCTGAAGCTGTCGCCTCCTCACAGGAGGGGCGGACACCGGACCCTGACCCCCCACATGCTCAGGATCCTGGCAGTGGTCTTCCCTGATCTGGATGGGCAGCTGAAGGCCAGACAGCAGCAAGGAGGGGGTGAGTCCATAACTGCAATGTGAACTTTGTCTGACATGCTATGTGCCCTCCTCTGGCCTGGTTAAACTTCAACAGTACATCAGTCATGTGGTCCAGGACCCATGTCCCTCAATTGTGCACTGCCCACTCCTCATCTGATACCCAGGTGTGGCCCTTATAGTCAGGAAATTGTGTCACTTGGGTACTGTGTCCTTGCATTTTGCTTAGCTCAAGGTGGGGGACAGCATTTGTTCCCGTAACTCTGTGGTGGGCTTCATGGGTGGGTCCATTGCTTACACAATGCCTGAGTTCTGACATGTAATCTGCGTGTTACTTTGATATGTGGTCCAATTGCTGATCTGATTCACCACATGTGCCTGGGGTATTTGGCACACACCCATGCTGCGGGTGGGAACAATGTTTGGGCCTCAGGAGTATGTATATCAAGTGTGTCACACATACTTAGCCACCTGCCTACTGTCCAGGGCTCATCCCTCATTCACGTGGAGCAGGACAGTCATGCCTACTCCAGGCCATACAATGCACTCTGTACTCCCACTCCCGTGTATCAGCTGACACGTTGTGCTCAGTGAAATGTTCCCTCAGGTGTCTGCCTCTGTGTCATTGTGCTGTGGCTTCGTTGTCAGGACTACTGGGGTGTTTCTCGGTTAGGGCTCAGCATGCCACCGGAGATGTGCCCATAGGAGACGATACTTGTGTGACATATAGGTGTTTGATCACTTGACCGTGCAGACTGGGGTATGCGAATGTGAAGTTCAGGCAGCTGTTTCCCATTCACAGCAGATTGTGAGGAGCTCAGGTTCCGAGGGTTGTGTTTCAGGTCTCCCATATGTCCAATTGGTATGACGTGGACAAATAAGAGTTCAGATGATGTGGTTTGTGGGGGATGGACATGTGCACTTGTCAGCTCCAGGACTTGCATTCCCCATGACCTATGATTGTGACACAGTGCAGACTGTTGTTGTCTGGCTGCCCTGCCCATGTGACTGGAGACAGTGATGTATGACTTTGCAGGCATGCCTGTGCCATGGCATTAAACTTCCTATGAGTGATCCTGCAGGGCAGTGACATGTGCTACATGCACCCCATTGTGGCATTGACTATCAGGACATGGGTGCATCATGGTGTCTGGTGCTGGTATGCATCACATGATTTCAAAATAGACTCTGGCCATCCCTTTATCCGGACATCTGTACTGACTCAGTGGCAAGAGTTGTGATGTGTGCATGTTCACATACTTCACCGTGTTCTCTGCACTGTCCAACTACTGTGTAGGTGGTGCATGTGTCCACACTGGGGTACTGCCATCCGACAGACACCAGACAGATGGGTGCAAGGTCAGGAGAGATGTGAGTGCCATGGTTGACCATCAGACTGACAATTGGCTTCTCCTACTCTGTTTGGGCACTTTTGGCAATGTTCAACTAAGGATGCCAGGGCTTGCTCTGTAATGTGCTGTACTTACTGTGGTGTGTGCAGTCAGTGCAGGTGACTGATGTTTGTCTGTTTCCCTATTGTTTGCTGATACATCCACGGCCACAGGAGGGGACAGCTCCACGGACCAGGAGGAGCCGCAGAGCCAGACTGGGTCAGTAGCCGAGGAGTGGTCGGAGGGACCCAGTGGCACGGAGGGCGAGGGGAGCCACACTGAGGAGTCCTCAGCACCATCCACCTCAGCTGAGGACCACAGCAGCTCGGAGGATGACTCCCTTGTGGAGGCGGGTGTCAGCAGCCACCACACCCCAGCTAGTATTGCTGTCCCCGCCACCACCACCACCACCGCCCTCCCATCGGCTCCCATTCCAGAGGTCCGTGGAGGCTCCCGTGTTCGGGAGCATGTCTCCTTCGTGCCAGGCACCGCACCCCCTGCCCCTGTGTCCCCTGCTGCCCTGAGTGAGGAGTCTGTGTACCTACTTCGCCAGCTCCATGTAGGGCAGACAGCAATGCTGAGTGTCCTCCATGCCCACACCACTCTGTTGACTCAGCTGGTGTCGTTCATGGAGGGCATCTCATCGGGCATGTCTGCCCTACAGAGGAGCAATAGGTCCATGGACTCCTCCCTGACGGCAGCAGTGTCCCTCCTCCAACAGTCCCTCACCCCTCCTACCTCTGCCCCATCCACACTTCCTGGCACCCTACCTGTCCCAAGCACATGCACACCTGCACATTCACCCAAACACACAGACACGGGCAGCACAGACACACCCACAACAAAAACAAGACGTGCACGCAGGCATCCTCAGGGGACTGATACCACACCCATAGGGGATGGGGGACAGACACACACACAGGCATCCACAGTCACTCCGCAGTCCTCCGATACCTCTCCCTCCAAGGCCCCTTCCCTTGCCTCACCTGCAACCCCACCTACACAGCGGCTCTTCCTCTGTGACCTCGGCCTCTTCCCCTCCAATCTGGCTGATCCAGCATACAGGGGGAAGAGGAAGCCCACCCACACAGAGGGGAGTGCCCCTCACCCCCGGACACCCTCCCCCAGGCGCAGACAGACTGAGGCCCCCATCCGCAAGTCCCCCTGGACCCGGAAGAGCAAGACCCCGCCGCCGCCCTGCATCTCAACCACCAAGTCTCCTTCCTCCATCCCTCAGGCCCCCACTCCACAGGTGCCCCCACCACACCCTGCCCCAGGTTCCCCCACCCACAGATACACCATCCCCAAAATGATCCGGCCTTCTCCCCTGCCACTTGCTCTTCCAGCACCACACCCCCGCTGCGCATGTCTGTGCCACTGGTGTGGAGACGGTGTCCTCCCCCTCTGTCCTGCCCACCTTACCTGAACCCCATTCTACTCCCCTGGAGATAGGCACTGCAGTGAAGTCCACTACCACCCCGTCTGACTTGGGCACTGCAGAGGGGAACCTGTCCACTCCATCTGCAAGGCCCACTGCAGTCGTGCCGGCACCCATACCATCTGACTCATGCCCCCCAGTTGTGCCGGCACACACCATGTCAGACACCTCCACTGCAGTTGTCAGTGACTCTCCAGCACCCACCACCCCTTCCCTGCCTCCTTCTGGTGAGCCCTGATCCTGTCCCTGTGGTACCTGGCCTGCCCCCCGTATGCCCCTCCGAGGGGAATGTCCCTGGTGTGTAGCAGTGCAGGCATCCAAAGGGTGACATCTGGCACTGTCACCCTGTTTGGACTCTGAGTATGGACTGGCCATTGGCCTTTGTTGTATTTCTGGACTTTAACTTCGTTAACACACAAATGCTGAATAAAGCTACTTTCTGTTCTCTAGTGGTTTTGCTTCTGATGTACATGATGTTGATGATGCTAACCGTGCCCTTGCTGCAGTGATGGTGATTTTTGATCTCAGGAAAATGAAGTGTTACTGTGCAGGACCCCATGTGGTCCAGGGGGAATGTGTCCTATCCTGTTGTGTATCCATGTCATCCTTTGCAGCAATATGAGGGTGTCATGTTTTCAATATTTGGCAATGGGATTTCCTACTTACATTTGCAATATCACATCTGTGGCTTACACCCCTGCACATCTGTTGTGCTTGCCATTGTTCAATTAGTCTACTTCCCTGACCGTGTGACCATCTCCACTGTACATGCAAGTTTGGGCATCAATGGGGAAGGAATCATCTGTGTTATCAGTGCAACTTGCTATACATGTGTGTTGGATCTCTGCTGATGATTTCGGTGACACTCCCATGACCAGGCTGATATGACAGGAGCCTTCATTTTGTGCTAATTGTTGACTGTGTGACCAAGTGTTCTGCTGACAAGATAGAGCCCTACTGAGACAACGTATGGCACAGCTTTCCTTACACAGGAGTGGAGTCCCCTTTTGGCAGTGTGTAATTCTGTGACATTGCCTGAGCACAAGGTGTGTGTTGTGTGAGCATGTCTGTGTGTGTTCACTTCCATTTTGCTAGGCAGGCTGGGATCCCTAGTGATGTTCCTGTTTGTGATGCTTGCTGAGTTGACCTATGTTCCCCCAAAGTCATCTCCCTGGGTTCTCTGTGATGTGGGTGCATGGCACATTACTGGTCATCAGGGTGTCACCCATAGGTGTGTTTGCTGTCAGGGCTGAGTTTGTGGGCAAACGCAGATGGGACACAGTCAGGATTCCCCTTGGCACTTGTTGGTTACACCGGTCATGTAATTTCCAGTTTGTGTTGGCTTTCAGTGATTGTGACACGTTGTGTGTGTTTCTGCTGCCACTCCTCAGGGTCAGAGCTGCAATGTTGGAAGCTGTCTATGTGTATTCTTTGTGGGTGACCTTGGCTTCTTCATTGGTGTGTGTCTGTGGCCGGGATCCCATTGGTTGGTGTGGTATTGACGTCATGTCCATGTACGGCGTCCTGTGCAGTGTGTCAGACATTCACAAGTCTTGTTGAGTGGCCATGTGTGATGGGTTTCTGCACCTTAGTTCCCACCACCACCCCTGGGATTGTCATGGGTGCATGTACAATGTCACCAGTGCATGTGAGCTTCACTGCTGCACATTGGTGGAGATCATGGTGTGTGGTGTTGAGTGTGTGCAGATGAGAGTTGTTGCATGGCTAGACCCCTGCCTCCATGTTGGCCTTGGCTGACAGGCCGTGCTGATAGATTTGTGCTTGTGTAGGTGTGATGGTAGTTTGTTGCTCAGGACACATGACTGTGGTTCACAGCGTGAACGACATCTAGCTTTGTCATCACAGTGGGATTATCATGTAGGCCAGTGTCACCACAATGTGGGGACCCTGGGGGTAGTGCTGTGGTGGGTCTGTGTCTTGCTGTGTTAGTTGCTGTTCCTACAAGCCTGTGTGACATGTGTAATTTGGGCTCCCTCTCATCTAACAATGCCTGATTGCCCACAGAGGGGATTCGGATCCATGAGTTTCTTTTGTGTGGCTCTGTATGCACATCTGTGTAATTGGTATTCAGGCCTCCTCATGTGTTGTGTGGTTGCCTGGGGACACTGGCACCCCCCCCTCACCTGTTGTGTTTGATATGCAGTGTGGGGCTGCCTGTTTGTGTTTGTGCATCTGCACCACTGCATTGGCATACCTTTAGTGTGCCATTGGCTGTATGTTGTTTGGTGGGTTTCCCCTGCTGTCCCTGGGACTCCTAGGTCATCAGTCAGCACAATGATCATGGTTTGTGTGTCCCATTACTGCCATGGTATGGTATTTGTTCACCTCACATCTACAGTCTCCACAGGATATCTACATTTGTGTGCCCATTGGTGCAAAATGTGGGTCTGCATTATGATGGTCACTTCTGTCATTGTGTTATTGATGAATGTTGACAGTGTCAGCCCCCATGGGTGATGTTTGTCTGCACATGGCCAAAGGTATGTCTTATTTGCACTGCACTGTTTGCCTCCCCCAATCTATGTTGCTATGGGACACAAGCACTACTTTGCCACTGATGTGTTTGTTGTTCTGTGACCAGGAATCATCCATGCTGTTTGGCAGTTGCAGCTTTTTCAATGTCAACACTTACCTTTTGGTCACTGTGATGATGGGGGTTTAGACCCCATTGCCACAAGGTTCAAAAGGTGCTTCAGCTATGGACCCCACACTTACCTTTTGGTCACTGTGATGATGGGGGCTTAGACCCCATTGCTACAATGTTCAAGATGTGCTTCAGCTATGGACCCCACACTTACCTTTTGGTCACTGTGATTATGGGGGTTTAGACCCCATTTCCACAATGTTCAAAAGGTGCTTCAGCTATGGACCCCACACTTACATTTTGGTCACTGTGATGATGGGGGCTTAGACCCCATTGCCACAATGTTCAAAAGGTGCTTCAGCTATGGACCCCACACTTACCTTTTGGTCACTGTGATGATGAGGGTTGGACCCCATTGCCACAGTGGTCATGGTCTGCTTGCATTGTGGAGGCCACACACATTTATGTGTGACACATGTGATAGGGGGTCACATTGTATGTTCAATGTCATGTTCAGTGTTGTAGGCATTTGACACAGTCTACACACGCTTGTCATGGTGTTGGGAGGCTGTTTTTTTCTTACATTCCTTATGTTGGAGTATGCTGGTTGTGTCATGCATTACCCATCCTATGAGTAGGGGTGGTGTGGGTGGTAGGCATCCAGCCCCCTGGAGTAGGGGTGGTAGTAGTGACAGGTATCCAGCCCCCATGAGTAGGGGTGGTAGTAGTGACAGGTATCCAGCCCCCATGAGTAGGGGTGGTAGTAGTGACAGGTATCCAGCCCCCATGAGTGGGGATGGTAGTAGTGACAGGTATCCAGCCCCCCATGAGTAGGGGTGGTAGTAGTGGTAGGCATCTAGCACCCCCTGAGTAGGGGTGGTGGTAGTGGTAGGCATCCTGCCCGCTATGAGTGGGGATGGTAGTAGTGACAGGCATCCAGCCCCCCATGGGTAGGGGTGGTGGTAGTGGTAGGCATCCAGCCCCCCCTGAGTAGGGGTGGTGGTAGTGGTAGGCATCCAGCCCCCTATGAGTGGGGATGGTAGTAGTGACAGGCATCCAGCCCCCCATGGGTAGGGGTGGTAGTAGTGAGAGGTATCCAGCCCCCCCATGGGTAGGGGTGGTAGTAGTGACAGGCATCCAGCCCCCCATGGGTAGGGGTGGTAGTAGTGACAGGCATCCAGCCCCCCATGGGTAGGGGTGGTAGTAGTGACAGGTATCCAGCCCCCCATGAGTAGGGGTGGTAGTAGTGACAGGTATCCAGCCCCCATGAGTAGGGGTGGTAGTAGTGACAGGTATCCAGCCCCCATGAGTGGGGATGGCAGTAGTGACAGGTATCCAGCCCCCATGAGTAGGGGTGGTAGTAGTGGTAGGCATCTAGCACCCCTGAGTAGGGGTGGTGGTAGTGGTAGGCATCCAGCCCCCATGAGTGGGGATGGTAGTAGTGACAGGTATCCAGCCCCCATGAGTAGGGGTGGTAGTAGTGGTAGGCATCTAGCACCCCCTGAGTAGGGGTGGTGGTAGTGGTAGGCATCCAGCCCCCTATGAGTTGGGATGGTAGTAGTGACAGGCATCCAGCCCCCCATGGGTAGGGGTGGTAGTAGTGACAGGTATCCAGCCCCCCCTGAGTAGGGGTGGTAGTAGTGACAGGTATCCAGCCCCCATGAGTGGGGATGGTAGTAGTGACAGGTATCCAGCCCCCCATGAGTAGGGGTGGTAGTAGTGGTAGGCATCTAGCACCCCCTGAGTAGGGGTGGTGGTAGTGGTAGGCATCCATCCCCCCATGGGTAGGGGTGGTGGTAGTGGTAGGCATCCAGCCCCCCATGAGTAGGGGTGGTAGTAGTGACAGGTATCCAGCCCCCCATGGGTAGGGGTGGTGGTAGTGGTAGGCATCCAGCCCCCTATGAGTGGGGATGGTAGTAGTGACAGGCATCCAGCCCCCCATGGGTAGGGGTGGTAGTAGTGACAGGTATCCAGCCCCCCCATGGGTAGGGGTGGTAGTAGTGACAGGTATCCAGCCCCCCATGAGTAGGGGTGGTGGTAGTGGTAGGCATCCAGCCCCCCCTGAGTAGGGGTGGTGGTAGTGGTAGGCATCCAGCCCCCCATGGGTAGGGGTGGTGGTAGTGGTAGGCATCCAGCCCCCTATGAGTGGGGATGGTAGTAGTGACAGCCATCCAGCCCCCCATGGGTAGGGGTGGTAGTAGTGACAGGTATCCAGCCCCCCATGAGTAGGGGTGGTAGTAGTGACAGGTATCCAGCCCCGCATGAGTGGGGATGGTAGTAGTGACAGGTATCCAGCCCCCCATGATTAGGGGTGGTAGTAGTGGTAGGCATCTAGCACCCCCTGAGTAGGGGTGGTCATTTCTGCATCCCTATGTGTGTGTGTTATATGTCTGGTACGTGTCGTTTGTTTGTGTGGTGGGTGTTTGACTTACCTTCTGCGCCGTACGCGTCCGTACCAGTTCCAGTAATAGATGTAGAGTATTGGTAGGACCTGCACGATGGGATTCATGGTTGGTTCGTCTCGTTCGTCTTTCTCATTGCTTCGACTCGTACTCGTGGCTGGCGTGTTTGTCTCGTAGCCGTGGATCGTCTTGTAGCGCGAATCGGAGCTTATGTGCGCCTCTCCCGGATGCTCTGACGTGCCGTGCGTAGCGACGGGTTCGGCGCGTACGGAAGGCGCATCGTACTAGTCCAGCCGGACGGTGCTGTATTTTGGCTTCCGTGCGACTCGATTCTGCGTTTACGGATCCGGCTCGGGCGGGGAACAGGAGCTGCATTGGGTGAGTACGGCTGGGTCGGGATCGGGGCAGTTGTGCGCATCGTACTTGCTCGTTCGGACGTATGTTCGAATCGGTCGGAAAAACACGCGTTCGGCTTGGTTTTTTTCCGGACGAATAGTGTTAGGTGCGCTTCCGGCCGAGATCGGAATCGGCCCCCGAGTTTCTAGGACCTGGTGGTAAAACGTATGAGATCAAGACCAACATTAATTGCCTTACCAAATTTGTTGTCTACGCCATAGAATGCAGATGTAAAAAGAGGTACATTGGCAGTACAATTAGGACACTACGTGAGAGAATTAGCGAGCACATACGGGCAGTTAAGCAGGGTGACATGAGATATCCTCTAGCTGCCCATATGTCAATATGTCCTGCCCAGACCTCAAACAAGCGCTTTGAATTTTTCGGTATCGATTATATACCCAGACATCCAAGGGGTGGCAACAGGGAATTGACCCTGCGCAGAAGGGAGGCCGATTGGATACTAAGATTGCATAGTACTGAGCTTGGTTTAAACATCGATCAGGAATTGCATTATTTCCTGGGAGGATGAAGGCAAATAAATTCCCGCAATAGATCACAGTTTACAGTTGACTGACGAATATAGAGATGAATGTGAAAGTTTCTCTACTGTATGCTCTTTTCAATGCTGATCGACATCATTCTTATGTCTTAATATACTACAAATATAGAGAAGTGACTTATTCCTAAATGTGAGACGATCCAGATAATTAGCTCTCATAATGTATCTGTTTTGCACATTGACCTTCCTGGTTTTGTTCTCCGCGACTCCTGTGTTGCAATACGTCATTAATGTATAGAAACGACCTATTCTCATATGTGAGATGAGTTAGACAATTAATACTCATAACTGTTGTGCACAGACCTTCCGGGATTCAATTTTGTGATAACCGTCGAAAGATAGGTCTCTGCTTAATTAGTGTCGATTTTTAGATAATCTTAAAGATTTCTCTCGTTATGTACTAACCTAAATGGATGGAGAGAGAGTCTGAGTACACCACCCCATAGTGCGCACTCATTTTGATTAATCACATTTCAAACCCATACATTTACGTTTTTATTGTGTTTATAAATTCATAACAGAATAGAATCACGACAACTTTTTGGCAATCCCTATGGTCAGAACTAACTCCTAACACTTCACCTACACGACATTATTTGGGCTACGTTTTGTACTGCATGAAATACTGCATGGTTTGCACATTCAGCGATGGCCGCCACACTTGAAGGGTGTATCTTTAGTCCTTCCTCGACCTTTATGACTCATTGTGGAGACGTGAGCTGGGGAGTCTGTCACGTCCGAGTAGATGGAACTTCCGGTATTTAAACTTGCGGAACTATTGGCATCTCGTGTTAGCGTACTCGGCATGACACGAGCGGCGGCGTCTCGAAACTGGAGAGAACACGAATAAGGTAAGGGACGACGAGACAACTTTAGAGTCGATTCACGGACACAGCCTAATATACGCTGGGTTTCGAGTTTTTTGCCAGATAGACTTATTTTTGCTGTAGCATTGTTCTGTGAGTTACAATAGAATCAGGGCAGCACTCTTTCTCTGACTTAATAGGTCACGGAGTGAGACGCACCGATCCGTTTTTTTTTTAGGACGGCGCGGCCAATCTTCAAAAGAAAGATTGAAAAAATACTTTTATGCCTCATCAAGACTTCTGGTGATCACCGGGGGCATTGGCTAGATTAAGTAAAAGTATAGATCGAATTACAGCAGTATTCTCTTTTATATAAATGAGGAGTGAGACCATACGAGGGCTGAGGGAAGATTTGACACCTGTCAGCTTAGCGATTTGAAACAGGAGATTTATTTAATAAAATATAACAGGAGATCGTGTTACGACAATGATTGTGATTATTTCAATATGACACTTTACAGCTTTTTGAACACGGGCATTACTGAGAACCCGCGAAACTAATAGGATTTGGGACTTTGACACCGCCTGGACAGAAACCCTTTGTGGGTGGGAAATATCACCACAAACTTAGTAGGTACAAGCGGGACATAAACATAAGAGGTCAAAGATGTAATGGTTTGAAGAATGGTTGGCTCACTTGCGTTTATGCCCGTTTTTGATTTACAGGAGTCTTCTACCAAGGAACTATAGGTATTTATGAAGCATAGGTGTTCTCTGACTTTTGATGGTGACTTCTCACGTCTTTCACCGCCACACTACTCACATTAGACACACTTGTTAGATGGGTGTTTCTAGGGGTTTTTAGCCTAAGTGGGCTACTGAGATTTGGCTTCACTTATCCACGTCCAAACACTCATGAGAGTTTGAATCATCACGGTTGGTGAGGTATTTTGCACCGGTTTATATTACAGGGCTGAATGTTTGTCGTCTCTCCGTCTGCATTGGGTTATAGAATAACTCAGGCTTCCACTTTTGTTCACTCAACGTTGTGTCTCATTGGCCTTGCTTTGGTTTTTTTTTTGTTTTTCTTCGTGATTAATTCACCTTGTGCATGGATCTGTATTCACATAAAGTGGTCTTGTTTTGGGTCCTTTTAATTAATGGACTACTGAATCTAAATTAATACAATAGCATATATCCTTTTATGTTTGTACTTATACAGCCTTGAGAAAGTCGTGGATAATCTCCCTGTACACGCACTTGAAACACGTGTTGGCTGTTGGGAGCTGTTTGTGAAGATCTACGTTAATAAACATTCGAGAAGAAAAGAGAGAAGAATCGAGTCTATTATATATGTTTTACGTTCAGGCCCTGTGCTGTCAATCACATTCACACTATCCTGTGCATTTGTGCAAACCCAGGAATCATGGCAGTCCCCTGGCAGTGGCAATCAAGCTACATCCAGTCCGGCCCTGGTGGCAATTAAAAAAGCCATGGTAGGTGAAGAGTATAACGTGGCTTTTATCATACCAGAGTCTTTTGTGTGTCTGCTTATGTTTGTGTGTTTGCCTGCATTTGTATGCCTGTTTTTTGTAAGAAAAAAGTGAGAGAGAGAGAATCAAAACACTCAGGAGGTATTTTAAAGAAAATGGGTGGCACTTTGTGTGTACGTGTCTGCTCGGCGACAAAGATTCATAAATAACGTAGTACGGAGGGTTGGTGGGTGGATGAGTGAGTGAGTGGATGGATGAGTGAGCAAGGGTGGATGTATAGATGGATGGATGGATGAATAGATGAATGGATGAGTGAAAGCATGGATGGATGGGTGAAAGAGGGTGGATGATTGGATAAAAGGGCAGATGATGGGTGGATAAGTGAAAGATTGGATGGAAGAAAGGGAGGGAGGATGGATGAAAGGGTGGATGATGGATGACTGAAAGGAGGGATTGAGTGAAAGGGTGGATGGAATGAAAGGGTGGATGGAATAAAGGAGTGAAAGGGTTGATGGATAGATGAGCAAAATGATTGATGGATGAGCGAAAGGGTGGATAAAGAGATGGATGAGTGAAAGGATGAATGGTTAGGTTTGGAGTCAGACAACAGAATGTAATGGTTAAATGGTGGACATCAGCAGGTAAATGGTAGAATGAAAGGATGAATGGATAGATTGATGGAAGAGACAAGAGATATCTTCTGGGGAGGGTCATGATGATTTGCTTCATTTGCTTCGTGCCATAAGAGCTTTGGTTCGAAGCGGGGGTATTTTCAGTTCCTTCCTACTCATGTGCTCAAAAATATATAGTATTGTGCCGAACAACAGCAATTAACAGTATGGCATTAAGAAGGTGCAACTATTGCAAAAAAAGGAAATATTAACATATTATCGCATTTCTCTTTCATTTTGTGTAATGAGTTAACCTGCTTTGTTTATATAAACACATTTCTCATGTCTTTTGGTATGTGCTGCAACTAATATAGAAGTCGTTAAGCAGCATCATGTCTTGCCCTTGGCCCCGCCCATAGCCCCGCCCCCTCACTACACCTCTAGCTCATTTTAATGAGTACCTGCACTTATTTTTTCCCATTTAAAGCACTGAGCGAATTGGTAACAGATAAACAGAGGGGGAGTTAATCACAGGCAGAAACAAGCTCAGTGGAGAGCTTTACTTAAAACTAACGGCCCGCCCGAGTTAGCAATATCAGGGTTCCCTCTCTCTATGCAGTTTGTACTTATCGTCGATACTTCTTTGAATCACATGTCCGCGCGGCTGGCTCCTGACCTGCTAGAACGGCAACAAGTTTGTTTGCAGGCGCCGGGAATTTATACCACGCCTCTTCCAAACTGAGGGCAGATCACATGATGCGTCCCCCGGTCACGTGTAATTGCACACTAGACTCTACGTCCAGGAGGCGGCAGCGGCTCCAATGACAATGCCATCTTGGATTGGATTTTTAAAAAAAATAATATGCCTGTTCGCATTCTGGGGCACATCAGGTTGTACATGAGCTGGTCATGTACGTCTTACATTAGTCCTGGCATGCCTATTGAGCCATAAGTACCGGCAGCGTCTACAAACCGACGCCATATTTATGACACGTATAGTTCTATATGCGAAAATGTAAAATGTGTCAGTTTAAGCCGTGTGTGCCGCTACTCCACATGTGTTGTCAAATAATGAAATAAAATATAATATACTTGTACCTCGTATGCATGCTGGTCTTAGTCTAAAACCAGTACAGAGATTAGGATCTGTTCTTAGTGATAGCCACAGCACTTGTGACATGTAATATTGGATGTTGTCATCATAGAGAGGGTGTCCCATACATATGCCTCATCTATGTGTGTGTCATGTGTAGGCAAGCTGACAGGGGCCTACAATGATAATAGAGAGGCTGATATCTAAATTGCCCCTCACAGTACTCCATATCAGTGAAAGGAAGAAAGTGCCATTGTCATATGGAAATAAACCCAGAGGTGGGCAGCGGGAATCCCCTTTATGTCACTATCCACAGTATTTTCTCATTGAGGCCTTTCTGTACTGCGTCCAAAGTGAAAATCCAAAAGGTTTCCCTTTCTCTGCGGATTTTCTCAATCGTAGTTCCTGGTTTTGTTTTGATTCCCTCCAGGATTAGCGATTTCAGCTCGTCTCCAGTGTGTCTGCGATCCAGGCAGTGTCTTACCAAGGGTGCCTGCAGTTTCTGCATTCTGATCGCGGATTTATGTTCCGAGAAGCGTGTGCAAAATTCTCTTCCTGTTTCCCCAACGTAGCCTAAGCCACAGGGGCAAAGGATGAGATAGACAATGTAGTAGCTTCTACAATTCGTCATGTCGCTCAGTTGTCCTGTCTTTCCTCCATAGTCCCATTGTTGTGTAGTGATAGCGGAGTCACAGGCATGACAGTTACCACATCTGTGATTCCTTATAATGGGCGGGAGACCATCAACCGCTGTTTGTTGTTTACTTTTCTTAGGTTGAAGTCTACTATGCACTAATTTAACTTGAGGTTAGGATTCCTCCTATAGGCCACAGTGGGTTTCTGTAGTGGTCTGTCATCTGAGTTGATATTAAGAATCTTCCAGTTTTTGTCAAGGATTTGTTTTATTTTGTAGTTAAAATTAGAGTGGCTGATGACACATACTAATTTATCTTGTTCTTGTTTCACTTGACCAGAGATAAGCGCGCCCCTGTTGTAATATCTAGCTCGCTTAAGAGCTTGTCTCACTAGACGTTTGGGGTAGCCTCTAACCAGAAATAATTTCTGCAATTGCTCCGCATGTTCCAGACATTGGTACAGTTGCGTCGTATCCTTAAGAACTCCCCAAAAGGTATGGAGTCCTTCTGACAAGTTGGATGGAAACTGCTATGTTCTAAGATGGTGTTCTTCGCTGTTGGCTTTCTATATAGGCTCACCTGCAGGGTGCCATCATCGACTGTGATCCAAATATCCAAGAATTCAACCTTTTCCTTGGAGTGTTTGACCGTGAATTTAAGGTTCTCATCACTAAGATTTAACCACGTGATGAAGTTCAAAAGTTCGGTTTCCTCTCCTGTCCAAATAAAGAAAATATCGTCTATGAACCTTAACCAGCATTCTATATTTTCATAGAATGGTGCCACTTCGTTAAACATATGTTTATGTTCGTACTCTCCCATGAAAATATTCGCTACACTGGGGGCACAGGAAGCCCCCATGCTGGTCCCCTTAATGTGTTGATAAAAGGTGTCATCGAATTCAAAGTAGTTGTTGTGCAAGACAATATCTAAGCATTCCAAGATAAAAGAATCCGGTCTATCCCCAGGAATTCTAGCCAGAAGAGATGCCACAGATTCAACGGCTAGATCCTGGGGAATGTTGGTATATAATGCTTCTATGTTTAAGGTGACCAAAAACTGAAGCTCTTTGTTAAATGGCATGTGTTCTATTTTGGCTATCATGTGCCCAGTGTCTCTAATGTAGGATGCGTACTGCGTTGTAAGTGGACATAAAAAGGCATCCACATATTTGGAAAGTGGCTCTCTGCTTGAGTTGATAGATGACACAATGGGTCGTAATGGGGGATCACGGGTATCCTTGTGGGTTTTAGGGACTCCGTATAATGCAGGAGTCACCGCATCTGTCTTGTTGAGGAAGGCCCACTCTTTTATGCAAATGTAACCATCCATCAAGGCTTTAGATGTTACAGTTTCTATCCGTGCCTTCAATTGTTCTGAGACCACTCTATTTACTTTTTTATAATGCTCTGGTACTTCCAGCAATGGTCCTTTCTCCACACTCCAATGCCTACCTTTGGAACTACGAGTGCAACACAGCTCCCCCTTCAGACTTAATGTCATCTATCACTCACCAGGTGACAACTCCTACTTTATCAAGGAATACATTGATCTTGCAATGAGACACACAGACAAAGTGATCTTTCTCAGTGATGTTAATCTTTATAGGAGCAACACAGAAAATTTTGCAGTCAACCAGGTTGCCACCTTTCTCTCCACAAGCAATCTGATACAACACAATTATAAACGAACACACAAGAAAGGCTCTGTACTCGATCTAATAATCTCCAATGACAACCTGCTCTCAGTCGATAAACCCATTCCAGTAGACTGGTCAACCACTTCCTCATTCCTTTCTTATTACAGCTCTTTCACTCCGTAACCAAAAGCCAACCAAAAAGTGTGTCATCTTGATTTCGTGACATCAAAAACATTGACATCAATACACTCAGCAAATTCGCAATGAAAGTACCACCCCCATTAGTCCCGCAACAGGCGTCAGCATCTCAACTGCCCTCTGCTTCAATAATCTCTCTGTTTTGCTTGATGAGGCAGCTCCGCAACTAAGCAAAAAGAAAAGACCAACACCATCTGCTCCATGGTTTAATAAAGCCTTATACGAGGAAAGAAAAGCCTTGGGATCTCTGCAGAAGAAATGGAGACAGACACCTTCCACCACTAACCTGTTATGCCACCGTAATGCAAGTACACTATATCAAAAGCATATATTTCATGAGAAATCAAATCACTTCACATCCCTTCTTGACTCAGCCAAGAATCAATCTAAACAGTAGGCCTGTGCGGAACTCGTGGATTTTCACTCTGTGGAATACATGAAGTTACATAAAAGCTCAGAGAGAATCCGTGGAGTTTCACCAATGAGGGGAAAATGCACCTCGCACTGCTCACGCTTCGAACATCACACAGGAAAATTGAGAAAAGATACTTTAAACCCAGGCCCCCAGCCCTCCCAAAAATGTACAAATAATTTCTCCTAGAAACAACTAAAATAGTTAATGCAAAATAGGCCCCTCTGACAACTCCAGGCCATTCAGAACCAAATTCAAATTTTTAGATAAAATGAAAAAGGTAAAACAATATTGATGCATGCCCTCCATCAAACAACAAACATATCCAAAAGTTCTGTAACTTATTTGATTTTTCACACAACATTTTTTAAATCCGATGGTATATATATATTACCTATTGGTGGTCACCAGCAGGTAGTTATAGTTAGGACCTAGTTTCCATATGAAAAGCATTTTTTGACTTGGCTATAACTTTGGCATCGTTTGACCAATTTGCATGAAATTTGCCAAAAAAGTGTCACAGTGGGTACTATTGATTGGGAAAGTTTGGGGGTGATCCATGCAGTGGGGACCAAGAATTTGGGGCACGAAATAAGGTTAGGTTTGTAATGTTAATTCCCATAGGAACCTTTAGCCACCTCTACCGCTGACCAGACTTACACCAAATTTGGCAGGAAGGTAGATGTTGGTTCAAGGAAGTGCCTTTTGCTTATTTGGTGTAAATCAGTTCAGCAATTTTTGAGCAATGTAAGTTTAAAATTATAGTGATATCTCTTGCCGCGAAGCCTTCGCGAACAAAGATGAGCTCATGCCAGGAAATGCACTGCTCTGATTGGCTGCCAACACTTCAACCAGGAGGTGTTGGCAGCCATCTTGGGACCCAGCTTGAAGCCGAGTCCCAGAAAAAAAGTAAGAAATAAAGAAAAGGGGACGGGGTAGGAATACCCTGACCCCCCAGCTATGTTGGGGGTGTCCCACAGGGACCCCGCCACCTTTTAAAAGCATTTTTTTTATTTTGCCGCAGATTCGCTGTACATCCGCGAATCTGAGGCAAAATAAAAAAAAAAGATGTGCAGTCTCCCGTGAGTCTTTCTTTAAAACCCTCGGGTGGGCCAAATCCCGGGTGCATGAAGGAGGGGGGCTCATGGGGCCCTCCTCTTGGGCTTATTAGAAGCCCCGAGGACTGCCACCTCCCCAGGGCTGTAGCAATGAAAAAGTGGGGGGCCTTCTCGGCCCCCCGCAACCACAGGGACCACCACCTCCCCGGGACACACTGTACTTTTTCTTTAAATGAGGAGGAGGCCCTATGGCCTCCCCCGCTGCCCCGGGACCGCCACCTCCCCGGGGCACTTTTAATTACAAATGCTGGGGGCGCTCAGTCGCCCGCTACCCCGGGGACCAACACCTTCCCGGGACACACTATATATTTTTTTCAATGCAGGGGAGGCCCTATGGCCTCTCCCGCTGCCCCGGGGACCGCCACCTCCCCATGGCACTTATATTTACAAATGCGGGGGGCCCACTCAGCCCCCCTCCACTGCCACTGGGACCGCCACATCCCCGGGGCTATCTACAATATGGGAGGGGGCCACATGGCCCCCCTCCAGGAGCCTTGCATGTCCCTGGGGACCGCAATCCCCCAGGGAAGCTCCAGCACTGTCCCGGGGTGCCCAGCCCCATGACAATGCAGTTTGCTATGGCATGGTGGGAGCACCGCTCCCCCCATGCCATGGCAAACTCTGGTCCACTTCATGGGAGCAGAATTGCAGACAAAGAGAGTCATCCTTTCACCCCAAATCCGAATAAAAAGGAACCAAGGGATGGACAAATCAGTGAGTGGAGCCTTCTGGACAGAAAGAGGACGTTGGAGTCTCTGTGGCATTTCCTTCTTGTTAAAAAAATATAAACTTGAAATGCCCCAAACCTACCTGAAATTTATTTTCGAATTGATTTTGCTGCCGCTCGAGTAGAAAATCTACTCCTTAAGCAGCCCTCTGATCGCAACCGCTCGCGACTGCCCGCATTTGTAAAATCTCATCCAGAAGTCCTCCTAGCAACCGGAAATCACTCAAGGGGATGCCAAATCTCGCTCATCAGTTCTCATTCTGAAGCCTTGCCTTGTTTCTGTTGTCATCGCATTGTTCAAATTGCAAATAAAAATCCAGTGGCGGATTTTGGCTGCAACTCATTAAAATTCTGCCCAGCACTTCTAAACAACACTTGGATCTGATCAAAACAGGCACCAGCCCTTCCTTGTCCACTTCCATCAAATTTGATGACCATTCCAAGAAAGCAGAAGAGATTGTACAATTTTCTTTATTACAAAGTGAAATCACTCCTATGTCAAAAATGAACGTTCTACCACACTACAGTTTGTAAAGCCAAGAACACCTGGCAAGCCTTTGAATAATCAGGGAGGAAGTCTTACTTAAAAACATAATGAAAACCAAACCCTCAATTAACTTTGTGGACCCTATTACGAGTTAAATTACCAAAGACATTTACTTGTATTTGCTTCCTTAGTGGACAAAACTGGTGAATTTCTCTCTCAGCCAAGGCTCATTCCCAGATTCCCTCAAAACTGGTCAAGTCACCCCACTTCGTAAAAAAAACCCTCAGCAGATGTGAATGACCTCAACAACTTTTGCCCTATCTCCAACCTGCCTTTTCTCCGAAAATCATTGAAAGATGTGTAGTGTAGCAACTAACCTAACACATCATAGACAACAACCTCTGGACAAATTCCAATGTAGCTTCAATCAAGGTTGCAGGACTGAAACAACCTTGCTTCAGGGAGTCAACGATACTGTTTGAGTCCTAGACTCTGGCCCCTCCTGCCTCCTTATCCTTCTTGAGCTGCAAGCAGCTTTTGATAAAGTAAATCACCTTAAGCATCTTGAAACACCTAGAAATCAGATGAGCATAGATGGAATAGTCCTAAAATGGTTTGAATCCTTCCTCATGGATAGGTCACAGAAGATCAAAATTGATGACTGTCTCTCAAGGAGTCCCACACGGTTCTATCCTTGCTCCTACCCTGTTCTACCTCTATATTGAGACTCCGGGAGTCCTATTATGAAAGACTGGGATCCTCTATCACCAGTATGAAGACGACACCCAACTCTATTTAAGGGCTCATCTATAAATGACATCTCTCATCTTGCCAACGTTTTCAACCCAGTTGAAGACTGGATGACCTCTCACAACCTAAAACTGAACCCTTCCAAAGCCGAATTCCTCCTAATTTCCTCTTTGAATTCACCACTGGCTGCACAATCCTGGATGGATACACTCAACATCCTTAACAGCAAGCCCATCATCTTTGACAGGGCTAGATCACTGGGAGACACCAAGGATAAAAGGTTCAATCTCAAACCCAAATCAGCACCATGGCCAGGAGTGCGTGATATCAACTGCATCTTCTTTGAGGAATCTGCTGCTACATTCCTCAGCAAGATCTGAAATCTCTTGTTCAATCACTGTTTCTCCACAGAATTGACTATTGTAACTCTCTTTTGAAAAGTCTCCCTAAGACTCAAGTCACCCCTCTGAAATCAGTTCCAAATTCAGCGGTTCGCTTCATCTACGGGGATAAAGGCAACAACCATATCTCACCTATGCTTGCCGCTCTTTGCTGGCTCTCCATAGAAGCCAGAGGGATATATAAGACTGCCTGTATCACCCACAAAGCCTTGCATACATCCATTCCTCGCTACCTAGCAAACAAACTGACACTATAAGGAGGCACCAGACCCTCATGAAATGCTAAAGCTATGTTGGTAGAGCCTACAACCGTTAAAAAGGAACTATGTTGTATAGCGCTCTGACACCAAAATCTTGGTCTTGTTCACCTTTTATAAAACTTCATAAATAAAATAAATAAATAAATAAATAAATACTCATGGCGCAATATTTCTCAGGTAGTGCAACCAGTATATGGAACTCCGTTCTCCTGAAACTATGCACAACCACATCATTGCTGATCATTAAAACGGATCTGAAAACCCTTCTCCTACAAAGACATTTTGCCCCCATAGCCTCCCTCCACCATGAGAATGTACCCTCCCCTTGACTGAGACTAACTGCACTACTCTGTCTCACTTGATTTAACCTTGCTGCTAGTACCTATAGCACCTACATCCTCTAACAATGTGCAAGTCCGTGCATTTGTAGTGATCAAAGCAAGTAACTGTCCCTATGTATGTACCTGGAGCTTGATGCCTTTAGTAATGATTGTAACTAACAACTGTTTGTCTATTTGCCTATACAGTTGCGGGTACACCACCAAAACAAGACTTTGGCCAGAGTGCTTCTAGACAGCGCAGCAGAAGTCTCAATAGTGCATTAGACTCTACAGACGTTTCTGGTGGCAAGTTCAACTGATGAGTTCATACGGGTTGAGACTCCAGATAAACATTTAAATCCTCCTGATAGGGTTTTTAATCTAGAGATACAGACTGATGGGGATGGCGTGCATCATTAAAGCAATCTTCTGGCTGCATTTATCTGAAGAGTATGATATCATACTAGCTGAAGATGACTAGCCTTGAGTCTTTGTTAGGGAAGTGCCCCAAGGGGAGGTAGTAATCAGGGTAGCTTTTTCTCCCACAGTACCTGAAGAAATCAGGGAAAGATACACCAGTGAATGGGTTGTTGAACAGGCTCCAGCCTTATACAGAAACCAAGCAGGGTGGGATAAACACTCTATGCCTCATGTTATTCCCTTACGCAGTGATGCTCAAGTGCAGGTTCAATATCCTTTAAATCAAGAAGCAAAGTGTGGTATAAATACAATATTAGATCAATTGCAATACCAGGGCATAATATCACCTTATCTTTCACCAATGATCATTCCCCTTTTTCCTGTTTCTAAACCAGGCGGATCCTATAGGGTAGTCTTAGACTATATGCATTTAAACACACATACGCAAACATACGTGGTGCAAAATGGGCACAGTACAGGTTTAATGACGAACCTGGCACGAAAAAATATTAAACAACCCTGGACATCTCCAATGGGTTTTTAAGTCAAAACATAGCACCTGAAAGCAAGTATCTAATCACCTTTAGTTTCGACAGGGGCCAGTTCTCATTTAGACGCTTGCCTATGGGGTATAAAAACAGCCCTGGCTTATTCTCAACGCACATCTGGAGATTTCACAATGGATGTATGACACAATCACACATGCTTTTACAACGCCTGCCATTACAATGCGAGCAATACAACGAACTCGTTGTTACCACGTGTTCCATTACCACGCAAATTGTTACAACGACTTGCCTTAGGGAAGTTCTGGACTTTGGAATAGTATATATTACTATTCCAACTCCAGTCTGTGCAACAGTAGGGAAGGTGGTGGATTTAAAATCCAACAACACGTTACCTAATGCAAGTCGTTGTAAGGACTTGTATGGTAATGGAAAGCGTGGCAATGGAACGCATGCTAACAACGTGTTCGTTGTATTGCCTGCGTTGTAATGGTAGTGCATAGTTCTGGCTGCGTAGTAAAGGATGTTTCCCTCTCACAACCAGATCCAGAAGTATTATCATACATTGATAATATCTATATCACAATGATGAATTAGACTTACACCTCACTAGGGTGGACACGATTGTAGCAATATTAGCATCACATGGTTACAAGATTACTTAAAAAAGTCAAAGATTGCCTACCTTAAGATGACCTTTCTCAGGTACGAGTTATCCAATGAGAACAAGGGCTTGGCTTCTGATTTCCTTCAGAAATGTGCTACTTTGCAGGCTCCTGACACACTGAAGAAGTTATAATCCCTGCTGGGATGGCTTAATTTTGGACAAACTTACTTGTCAAGCTATGCTGAGCGAGCGAAGCCCTTGTATGACTTGATTTCTCCCACATTTTCAGCAAAACAGTGAACAAACAAACAAATTGATATCTTGTGTGCTCTGCAAGCAGACATGCTGCAGAAACAATATTTACAAACCTGGGATAGTAAAACAGACCTAGTGCTCAGAGTCCTACCAAGCCAGTCAGGTTATACTTATGTGACACACAATGAGGGTCAGACAGTTCCTATAGCATGCAAGTTACACTTTCATTCTCCAGCTGAAGCACATTTTGCTTCAAATGAAAAAGCTCTTGCATCTGTGCAAGAAGGCTAATTTGAAAGAGCACCCATTAGCGGAGGAAAAACTCATAATTGTGGTTTCTCCCGTACCAGTACTACTAGAGGCAGCCACTACAGCAAGCATTCCTAATGCTTGATCTCTACAACCAAAATGGGTGCAGTGGGCCTCTTCTTCAAGTGCAGTGGATGTAAAGTTTCAGTAGGATCCCACTCTTCATACACAAACTTTTCTCAAATACGAACAGCGAACAGAATGTTATGCCCGCTCTAAAAGCCTTACCCATGAATCCATATCAGAGTGTGTTCCATATGGATGGCTCTGCTCAACCTGCGGCTGGAACAAGATATAAGTACTCCGCAGCCTGCGTGCCAGTGCTAGTTGTAGTGAAAGATAGTAAATTCTATCTCCACACACCCACGGTACAGTTTTAGGTGACAGCACTGTGCAACACGCAGAAATTCATGCCTTGGTACTTGTTTTACATAAGGCTGACCAGTCAGTTCCCACACCAATAGTGTTTGATTCATTCTTCTGTGTGCAAGGGTACAACGTAGCTTTGAAACATTGATGCCTGAATGGATTCAAGGATTCAAAGGGGAAACCTATTAAGAACAAACAGCTCTTGGGAAAGATAGCTGTCTTACAAGATAAGCCTCCATTGGTCCATGTGACACATTCTTTGGGCCATCAGCGCGATGGGTTTCACATCAAAGGGAACTGTGTGGCTGACTTAGCTGCCAAGGCTGCCATGCAGACTGTCGGAGTAGCAGTCCTAACCAGATCTCAGACAAAGATTGACATAGATATGATAACAGCAATTCAGATAACCATGAAGGGTGGAAAGCCTCTTGCGGGCTTTCCTCCTAAGTATTCCTACACCTTTAATTCAGATAACACACTTGTGGTTACTATTCCAGGAGTGACAGACAGGATAATTCTTAATAAACTACCCAGAATAAACCTAATCAGGGCCCACATGAGGGATTTGCATCTGCCCATATTGGCAGTAATGCAACCCTAGCAATGCTAGATCAATGCTACTGATGGCCTTGTTTATAAAAACAGACTAGAGATTATGTTAGATGATGCGATATTTGTCAACAGATCAAACCTTCTACTGTTAGAATATCCCCACTAACTCCCCTCACAGTATCCAATATCCCCTTCAGGGTGTTTTATTTGGGCCATATCAGCCCAATAAATTCTGTCAACCAGTATAAGTATATATTGATAGCAATTGATTCATGTTCTCAATTCTTATGGGTGTGACCACAGAGAAATGCAAGTACTCAAGCAATTGTAAAAGATTTGCAGTGTCTGGCAGCGAAGGGAGCAGTTCATTAATTTCATTTAGACAATGATCCTGCGTATGCCTCCAAGGCTGACAGAGATTCTATGTCTGCTCTGAAGGTTTGTCTGCAATTCAGCAATTTGTTTCAAGCTGAGTACAACAAATTAGTTGAGCGTGCTACCGGCATCAGTCAACAAACTTTGACTGCTGGGGTACTAAGTTCAGGTCATAGTTGGTACCATAATCTGTATGGAGTCCAGACAACATAAATAACTTGCCTAGATAAGTTTTGGGAGGTCACACTTCGTACAAGATGCTTCTCGGAATGCCTATATAGGCACCTGGACTAGATAATTCTGGGAAGGTGGTGGATGAAAAAGGTTTGACCGGGAGCAATATTTTAATGTCTTACACAGTGTTGAAGAGGTCAGAGAGTGTTGAAGCATTGTGAAGCTGTTACTAGTGATGAAAACGTTGTACAGCATTTGCCAGGTGGGTTCCTAAACTAGGGGATCTAGTTTGTGAAAAGATCCACAACAAACAAGCTTTTGAACCATTCTACAGATCACCCGTTCCAGTCCTTAGGGTAAAAGACAAACAAACTGTCATCCTGCCTCCTTTCTCTGGTTCAAAGAGAAACTGACAGGTGTTCATTAACCACATGAAGAAGCACTATGTGGCTGATTTTGTACATCAGACCATCCTGGACCCAAGAAGGATTTAGAGTAGAACAGCTCAGCCTCTCCCTACTCTCAGTGACCTACCCTTAGAAGAGAGCAGTAAGATCACTAGCTGGCGATATTTGAGGGTACTGCATCTCCAACTTTTCACCCGTGTTTTTTTCAGTCTTAGATCTTCTCAAAGGAGACTTGAGTCTATTATAATATGGCCAGACTCGGTTAAGAGCTATAATATAATTAAACTAGGCCTTACAATCCCAGAGATCAGGTTATGTACCTTGGCAACTTTTGAACGAGACAGCTAATTTTGGAGCCCTACAATCTAACATTGACACAGAGAACAATGGCTAAAAAAAATCTACATATACTTTGTTGAGTATCGAACAAATTGAAAAAATACTGTTTTAGTTAGTGAAAGTACACCTGTTGCATGGCTAATACAAGACTTTATTCCTTTACCTAGTACAACATTTCACTTTCATGACTATCAGAAATATAAATCTTTAGGCTGGTATGAACCAATGCATAATTCACATCTGTTCCATTCATGGAAACGTCCTTTATCTTACATGTGTACTTCCAATTGCAGAAATCCTCTAGGTAATTTCCTTCTATGTTGCAATTTCCTTGGGTTAATTTGTGTCCTATCACCTACTCCTATTTCATCTATCCCCACACACTATGAACTACTGAATAACGGTCCTTATTTGATGTTAACCAACATCAGTTGTTGTGGGTTGAAACCTGGCCAACTTTATGTGATTACGGTTTCTAAAACAATATAGTGCTGTGGAAGAACCTTGTACCCACTGCCTCAACATGTAAACAAAAGGGTCTGTTGGCCTAATATTGACATGAGAGCCATGCATTTTGACGAAATTAGCAAATTAGTTGCTGTGCTACTACAAAAGTAAGTTCCTTTGACTTCTGTGGCATAAACATATAACTTGCATGCAGCCGGGCCTGCTTCAGAGATTCAGAGGTTGTTATAGACACAATACCCGACTCACATTGTTGACATTGTACATATGATGTTTAATCCGTCAATGATGACTGGTATTGTGCACTTTTTTAAGAACATTGGATTTGGTCTGGTGACTGGATTTAAAGCCGTGTTTGGACTGATACCATAATTTTTTCACTCTTTATTCTCCAGTCTTTTTAGAGGATTTCCTCTTGCTCATTGGCTGTAGTATTGTTTCTTCCTCCTGCTCCAACAAGGAAATCAGCAACATGGAGTACACATATCCGGCTGAACAGAAGTGCAGATAACCCATAGCACACTATCTGGGACATCCTTGGCTTTCTGAACTTAGCAAAAACTGGATGCTGTCTTTTCACAAAATGGATGCTATGCAAGTAAAACATGTGTTCTGGTGTATGAACTGTCCAACTGAGATCATCTTGGATCTACATATGGAGCAGCCCACAGAGGTTTTCCTAGATAAGGAAATGCTCCCAACCCATTGCAATCAAACCAAAGACAATGCCAAGCAATGCATCTATCCGTACTACAAGATGCTAATTATGATGGATCAATGACACCAGTGTCACTTTTTGACGAGAATCCTCAGGATTGTCTTGCAACATTGTTGTTGTTTGAGTCTACAAATGAAATACTCTCACCTTTACTGAGTGTTTTGGAATTGCAACCACTTGCTGATCCATCTATTTCACGAGCTAATGAAACAAGCACCCCTTGACTGTTTTTCTTCACAACCACATGAAGGGTGCACGTGAACCGGATGTCAGTGAAATGTCCTCCGATGGGGACGAAGAATAACTCTTGATTCAGCAAAAAATGTTAACAAACTGTTTTTTCTTTTTTTCTTTTTAAAGCAGCATTATTTTAATTTGGCATATTCGTTATCACAACTGCTTTATTAAATTACCAACACATATCTCTCTTAAACTGACATAATACTTTAGTATGCTTTTATGACAATGCCTTTTATATTGATCCAGCGGGTTACTAGCAACAAGCATTCATACACCAAATACTCACTTGGGCCCATACATTCATACTACGCTAGCAATTTCCGCTGGTGGGTCAGTTGTACTCTTTTTATCAAATCCCTGCTACCAATTACTTTTCTGATTGAAGAGTAATGACTTACCAATGGACCCCTTATTAATTGGGAAGTTTAAAATGAGTGACATTCCTTGCAAATCATAATCCTGAAATAATCACTGAGTCAGGAAGTTTAAAAATGTTTATCTAAAGATTTAGCAGAGTAAAATACAGAATCACATGATACTTAATCGTATATCAAGGATGAATCATTAATAATCAATTATCGATCAATGACGGTTCCTCAGAAAGAAGAAGATAGAGACAGCAGCGCAACTAAGGTTTGCATTTATATTTACCTACAAGTGCGAGAACCAAACCCCTTGGCCAAGGAGTTGGAAAGATAGGACCCAGGAAGGATGAAGAGCAAAAGACCTCCTCCAGGTTCAGGACAGGACCGGTGACCTCTCTATCAACGACGCCTGCGTCGTTCCCCTCTCTGGTACTTCACTTCTCCTCGACTTCTCCCGTGTCCTCAGGACCTCTCTGGACAGCGGTTCAGTCTGCATGGATCTCGAACCTCGAACTCCACTCCGCTTGTGCGTCCTAATGCTCTAAGCAATGCTAATTCTAATTCTATATCTATTATACCCTTCTACGCCCATGTACCTCCCCTTAATGTTGCAGAATTATGGTTCCACTACTTCTGATTGGACGGGGACAGGGGGTTGATCCTCACACCATATTGATTTAATTCAATTTCTTTAAGCCCATTGTTTTAAAATACCGCCCATCACAATTAATACATTTGCTTTATTTCCCACCCGTCTCACGACAAAGTTTATTACAATGTTTATATAAATTGTTTCTTTCCGGTAGGGACATCGTGGGTACAATAATGTTGGCCATCAGGTCATGGCCTTGGACGACGTCCAGGTTGACTTCATCCTCTCTTCTGGGTAGCCTCGCAAGGCGCATGCGCAGAACCATTGTCTCTCGAGTTTTCAGTTCAACCAACCCCGGGCCCATTTACGAACTAATAAAAGTCAAAGAAGAAAATATTAATATCACAAATAAAGTGTTTCACTGTATACCCACTCTTTCTACTCTATTCCCCTTTAGTTATAAATTCTATTCCGCATTAATAGCATTAAGATACCACAGTTTAATTGCAACATGTAAGCAAGCTGTAGCACGTGAAAACATTAAGCAGCCATTTAAATACACACTGCGCAGAAGCAAGGATTTCCCTCCAAGCAAAGAAAGACGTCACACCATGTGATATGGTTGACACATGTGCAAAGAAATTCCCGCGCTTTAGCGGCCATTTTAGATTTAGACAAGCGTTATTTGTTAGTATAAACACATAGGCAAGCTTCCTTCTACTTGTATTGGTGTGTGCATTGGTTAGTACGAACATTACAAAGATTAATAAATTAATACTGTGAGAGGATTGCTTCCGAGCAAGTCTCATTTGTGAGTCCTTGCTCCATCAATCCCCTCTCTGATGGCGTTTCTGAGCCATCAAAATACTACCCACAACCAGATGCCAACTTTTAGCATAAATTTGTCTCAGCTTCATTTTTACACTTTCTATTTTTCACATCTCCTTTCAATTTCTTGTATAATTCACTTCTCAAATCTTCTAATTCAATTTCGTCAAACTTTCGCTTCTTTCCTTTTCCTGTCACATTATACGATTAATTCTTTCTACAACATTTGCACCATATTATTATTGACAGTACTATTATTGCTATTCCTGCTAAGGGTACTAATATTTGACCTATAAGTCCTTTCCCTACATTAGCAAACCAGGTACCAATTGACGTAATACTATTTGTCAATCTTTCCCATACACTATCAACTTCCAGTGGTTTTAGTTCCTTCTCAAGTTTAGTTATATTCTGTATATATGTTCCAATTTCTGCACTTTTATCAGGTATGTAAGTGCAACAGTGTTTAGTCTTCAATAATTTACAGACTCCGCCCTCTTTTGCCAGTATTATATCAAGAGCAAGTCGATTTTGCATAACCATAGATCTAATCGCAACCATCTCCGCATTAATCATTAGAAATCCTCCAGCAGTGTCTGTTGATAATCGATCAACCATTGTAGATAATTTACATATTTTCCTTGAGTTCAGAATTATTCCCACTGAAGGTATTAATGCACCGAATATATCACCTACAATTTCAGAAAAACTAGCTCTTTTACTACGTGTTAATTCACTACTATTTTCATTGCTCCCAGTGTTTTTTTTTACGTGGTATATTTTTGGAAATACTATCCCAAAATAACAACTTCCATACCACCGTGCAGGAAGCCTAAAATAAGCCTTATTCCCACACACATAATAGATTCCAGGAAAAACTGAATCCGTTCCTCCTTTTAGTCCCCAACCTCCAAGAATTAAGAAATTATGTTCACATTCACTGGTACCGATGAAAGCATTGTTATAATCAGTCTTTAATCTATGTAGACAAATTTTCCCTGTCTTTACAAAATCTAGAGCCATAGCAGCTTGAGCCTTGCCAGGTGTGTAACTACCCTCTTTCTCAGTCCAAGGTGGCAGATGAGCGTTATGCTCAGAAGCTTTCCTTTGGAAATCTTGTCTTCTATTCTCCACTAAATTCAAAAATATCTTTTCTTCTTCATGTAATGAACATGTTAGATTGCTTCTATGTGCATGTGTTATGTCTATTGATTTTATTGTTAAGAAAAATTCTCCCATAAACTGTGCATCTTTACTACTAAGCACTGGATTCAAATTCTTTCGAATCGGAACCTCAGAAAATATCACATCTATATTTGAATAATGATACTGAAGTCGTCCTGTTCTATAAAATAAACTAGCTAATACACTACATGATATGCTATAAGTTAATGGCAAGTGATGATATGTTATTCCTTCTGCTACTGATTCAGGTAATTTCATACAGACATAACAATTACTAACCTCCATGGTATCTACATATTGAAACAATAATTTTGTGAAAACATTTAAACTAGTGTCGTTATCTGTTACTTCATGATGAAGTTCTTGTTCATCTTCTGCCTTTAGTTCTACTCTATTACCTTTCACGTTATCTGTCCTTGCCTTCGTTTCGTTGTTAATCTTTTTATCCATTATCATAAGGTAAGGAATTGCTACGATCACAACTAACCATACTATAAGCACCACTACCAGATTACATATGCATATAGCACAGCATCTTTTACAACATTTCTGTTTTGGTCTCCCAGTAACTCTATCGTCATGCTTTTTTGATAAGGAAGATTTCTCTTCTTATCGTAATTTTAAGTCTCTTTACTTTGTCAAGGTGGTTTTATTTATTTCTCATAAGTCAGTTCTGTACTTGTTCCTTCGTCACCACTTTCACTTGACTCTGAGCTTTCGTAGTCTTCAAGGATGATATAAGTCCAATCGGGACCTTTAAATTTGTTGTTCACAAGTTTCAATCTTTTGCTTTTCCGTCTTTCAATTCCACTTGTTTGTCCTGTTAGGCTTGTCACTTCATTTACTTGTTCTGGATCTTCACTTCTGGTTGTAATGTGATATTTTACTCTTTTAATAACACTAGGCCAACGATCACCTTTTCTGACCTTCCTTGTTTGCACTGTCTCTTCACTTCTTATTTCTTCTTCAGAAATTCTCTTGTTTTCCAGTTGTGGCACAATTTCGTTTTCTTCTATTTCAGTTTCTTCTACTTGCTCTTTTTCAGGTCTTATTGTTTTCTCTTCAGCTGCTTCACTGTGAGTTTCCAGTAACTGACCTTGTTCAGGATTTACGTCTTCATGCTTGTGATCCTCGTGATCTTCTTCTTGAGTGTATTTTCCTAAATCTAACTGGTTCTGATCAGGGCTTATTGCACTTTGTACATCTGCAGCCTGACCGCGTTCTTCTAGATCTGTCTGTCCCTGCTCAAATTTTGTTGATTCGTTGTTGATTTGAGCCCAATTTCCTCTCCCTATCTGATCCTGCTCAGGTTCTTTTATTGTTTCTTCTTCTTCTTCCTGAGCTTCTTCTTCTTCACCTATCTGATCTTCTTCAATTTCTTCTAAAATTGCTTGACTTCTTGTTCTGTTATAAACTTCAGATATTTCCACCACCGGTATCCAGTCCTGACTTGTGCTCGGTTGTTCTTCTTCAGCTTCCCTCGAATCTCGGACCTGAGATTCTTCAGCTGGGCAACCTTCAGCTTCCTCAGTTATCGATGCTGTCTGAGGATTTTCTTCTTCAGGGTCTGGTACTCTTTTGGTGTGGCTTACATGAATCCAATTAGGATATCCTGCACATTTCACTGCTGTGTTCGTGACTAATATGACCTGACGAGGTTCTTCCCACCTGGGTGATAGACACGTTTCTCTGGTGTGATGCTTCACAACCACCCAGTCACCGGGATTTAGATCATGCTCTTGTTCTGGCTGGCTGGAAACTGCGTCTTCCCCAACCTGGTGAGAGACAGAACGCACTAGGTTAGCCAATCCTTTGCAATAATCCAGAACCATATCATCAGTTATATTCAGCAGTTTATTTGTAGGAACATGTGCTTGTCTCATTGCTCTTCCCATGATTATTTCGTGTGGACTCAATCCGGTATTTCTATCAGGAATGCTTCTGAGTCCCATCAAAACAAGTGGCAATGCATCCGGCCAATCTAACGCTGTTGATGCACACATTTTTGCCAGTCTGGATTTTATTGTGCTATTCATTTGTTCAACCACTCCAGAAGCCTCTGGATGATATGCACAGTGCAATTTTTGCTCAATTTGGAATGCTTCACAGATTATTCTAATCACATCACTGTTGAAGTGCCTTCCTCTATCTGATTCCAAAGTTACTGGAAAACCAAATCTAGGAATGAGTTCTCGTAGCAACAACTTTGCGACTGTAATACTGTCATTCCTCCTGGTAGGGTAAGCCTCCACCCACTATGACAAGTACATATTTCAGTCATCTACATGGTGGTAGCTGAATGAAATCTAGCTGCAATCTCACAAATGGACCTTCTGCCTTTCCGATCTTCCCAAACCCAATTACTGTTTCTCTTCCTGGATTATGCATTTGGCAAGTTAGACATCTCTGGCAAAGACTCTCTGCTACCGCCCTAAACCTTGGATTGTACCAATTTTGTCTGAAGAGCCTAATCATTGCATCTCTCCCTACATGTGTGTCTCCATGATACATTCTGGCCATTTGTGAAATCAAACAGTCGGGCATGACTGGTCTGCCATCGGCATAAATCCATACATCGTCGTCTGCCCTTTGAGAACATCCCATTTTAATCCATGCATTTCTTTCACTCTCATCCGCATCATCTTGTAGTCTTTTCACATCATTCCATGTTTCAGGAGGTGCATACAGCATAAGTTGGCAGCTGATTCCCATTCTTTCAACCCTTTTATTAACTGACAACCTGTTTTTGGCACAGTGTTGCGCCACCAAATCTGCATATCTGTTACCGACTACCACCCAGTCATCTCCTGACTGGTGTGCGGCACATTTCACCACAGCCAATTCTTTTGGTGATTGTATTGCTTCCAATAATTCTTTTACGAACTGTCCATTTTTAATGGGGGATCCTGAAGAAGTCATGAAATCCCTCTGCATCCATAATTGGCCAAAATCATGCACAACCCCGTAACCATATTGGCTATCTGTAAATATAGTTACTTTCTGGTTCTTCCCAATTTTGCAGGCTTTTATCAAAGAAAATAATTCAGCTACTTGTGCAGATTTTACTCCTGGTAAATAAGATGCTTCGACTATTCCAGTTAATTCACATACTGCATATGCTGCAGTTAGTTTACCATCTTCATGCCTTTGGCACGAGCCATCAACAAATAGTTCCCTGTCTGGTTTCCTGAGGGGTAGTTCTTGTATGTCAGGGCGTGGTTTTGTGCACAATTCTGTGACTTGTAAACAATCATGTTCCTCTTCATCATCTTTAACTTCCTCATGATATGGGTCTGGTAGTAAGGTAGCAGGATTTACTATTGTGCACCTTACAATAGTCACATTCTCAGCACCTAATATTATTCTTTCATATTTAGTCAGCCGACTAGGAGTAAGATGCTGAGTTTGGGTTCTTGTCAATAGAATCACAACTGAATGTGGAACAAATACTTTGACATTATGTCCCATTACAATTGATTCACTTTGCTCAATGCTCAAACATGTAGCCGCTACTGCTTTTAAGCAGCCTGGCAATGCTGCTGCCACTGGGTCCAATGTAGCAGAAAAATATGCTATAGGACGTCTGTCCAAACCATGTCTTTGGGTTAGGACTGAAAGTTTACAATTTTCTCTTTCATGACAGAATAATGCGAATTTTCTTTTATAATCAGGCATGCCTAGGGCAGGTGCTGCACACAAAGCATTTCTCAATTTTACAAAAGCTCCTACGCTCTCGTCATCCCACTCAACTGGGTCCTTTGCCTTCTTTTTCGTCATTTGAATTAATGGCTTTGCTAGCAGAGAAAACCCTAGTATCCATTGACGACAATAACCCACTATTCCAAGGAACATTCTCACTTCTCGTTGGGAGACAGGCATTTGCATTTTCTTGATTAATTTTACTCTTTCAGAGGTTATCCTTCTTTTTCCCCTCTCAATTTGGTGTCCTAGATACTTAACTGCTGTTGTACAAAACTGCAACTTTTCAGGTGAAACTTTATGCCCTTCTTCAGCTAAATGATTTAATAATGCAATGGAGTCAACAACACAGTCCTCTCTGGTGTTAGATGCCACCAATAAATCATCTATATATTGTACTAGGACTGAGCTTCCTGGCATCACTAGTTTCTCTAGACACTTTTTCAATATCTGATTAAAGATGGAAGGACTTTCCGTGTACCCCTGAGGAACACGATTCCATACATAGACTTTGTTCTCAAATTTAAATGAAAAAAGATACTGACTATCTGGGTGCAATGGTATTGAAAAGAATGCTTGGCATAAATCAATCACGGTAAACCATCCTGCACTCCAAGGAATTTGGTATAGAATCACGGCAGGATTTGGCACTATGGGACAACAAGGTTCCACAATTTTATTTATTTTTCGCAAGCCTTGAACAATCCTATATTTTCCACTAGGTTTCTTCAAGCCCATTATTGGTGAATTACAAGGGCTACTCATTACTTCTTTTAGTATGCCTTGCTTTACCATTCTATTAATTTCTTCAATGACTCCTGCTTTTACTTCGGCACTCATTTTGTACTGTCTAGTATTTGGGAAAATTGCACCTTCCTTTACAGTAATTTTAACTGGGTCTATTTTGGCCATAAGTCCTACTTCTTTTCCCGTGAAATCCCATACTATGGAATTTACCGTTGTTTTTAATTCTTCTGGCAACTCGTCTTTTGTTATCAAAGAGAACATCTCATCTACTTCTGTACCTTGCTTTGTAATCATAAATTTATATACATGGTCTTCATCCGGGGTCTGAATTGCAACACCATCCGGTGTGCAGAAAATGGTGCAGTTCATTTTACACAACAAATCTCGGCCCAATAAATTTACTGGACTGGAATCACACACTACAAACTGATGCATTTCTCTAAAATTTCCAATTTTTACTTCCATTGGTTCGGTAAGAGGTGTTCTAATCTTTCGATTAGCTACACCCACAACTTGGATAGCTTCTCCAGAGAGAGGAAGGTCTGGGATGTCTGCTGTTCTCACAGTAGACCTGGTAGCGCCAGTGTCCAAAAGGAAAGTAATATCATTACCTTTCACATTCCCTTCAACATATGGACCTGACTGATCTACCGGTAAGGATGCACCAAGTACGCACTCCTTCTTCCCCTCTCCTAGGCACCGTCATTGACTATATGGACAAAAGTCGTCCTGTAAAAGAAATTGTGAGGTTACATAATCATTCTTACCACTTCCTCCTTGATATCCGACGTCTGTACCGTGCTTTGCTCTGCTTACATTACCCTGTATAGGTGCAGGTGGCAACTGACTCTGAGGATTTACACCCTGCTGTGAGTCATTCTGCGTCTGTGGATTTAAATTTTGATTTGGGCCATTATTATTCCGCATCTTTTTACATTCATCCTTCCAATGCCCCAATTTTCCACACCCATGACATGGAAACTTCTTTTTAGCCTCTTCTCTGCTCATTCGTCCTCTTACTTTTCCTCCATTCCCAGTGTCACCACTCGTTCCAGAATCTTTTCCCTGATTATCACTTGGATTATCCAAATTAATTCCCTGTCGCTCAGCCATTTTTACCTGAGCCCACATCACTTTCTCTTGCAGTTTCTTGTGCCTATCCTCAATATCATCTCCACAATATTTTGCATATTTCAAAATCTCATCAATCGGTTTCCCTTGCCAGCACAACATGTGCTGCTTAATCATCTGACAAATTTCTGGTTTTAATCCATAAACAAATCGGTAAACAAATTGACTCATGTTTTTATCTCCAATATCCTCAAATCCACTATACTGTTTGAATACCTGCAATAAACGTTCATAATAGGCATGTACCGATTCACTGGCTTCTTGGGTAGTTCTGTCTATTTTCACCCAATCTGTTTCTTTTGGTGGTATTTTCCCTTTCAGGTAAGTTATTACCTGCTGATACTTTTTCATTACATCACTTGATGTGGCACCTGTCTTTGGATCTCTAGGATACTCTTCACTTGGCCAATCAACTGTGATTTTACAATCTGTCCATAAATCGGCAGGTACCACTATGTCGAACAAACCATCCAAGTCCTTTAACAATACCTTTGACACCTTCACAAACCTCTCAACTTGCTTGTACCATTCTATTGGCTTTTCTCTCAACTTTGGAAAATCATTCGTAAATGACAAAATATCCTGTCTGCTCCATGGGACATGTACATATCCTCCTCCTGGAACTTCTCTCATCGGGTACATTTGATCTGCTTTCCCTGTTTCCTTCATTAAATATTCTGAAGTGGTTTTACTATATCGTGCCTCTTCCTTTTTCTTTGTCCATCTACTTTTCCATTTATCTAGGTCTCCCCATTTCTGTAAAACTGTCATTAATTCCTTTACTTGTAATTTTCGACCAGAGGCATTCATGTTTTCTAAATCTTTATCAGAAAAATCTGCTCTATAGGGTTTCTGTAACACCTTTGACTTCCCTATTTCAATTCCCATCTGTAAAGCCAAATCTGATAATTTTTCATGAAATATTTTTACATTTCTAGTGATGCTTCTGCATACAAATAATAGCTCTTCTTCATCGTAAGTATTTAGACGATCTACTCCTACATTTCCTGCTATCATTTCTTCTAATTCAACCTTTAATTTGTAAATGTCCATGATCTTTGGAGGTGAACTCTGTTTGTCTGATCCTTGTGCCCATCTTTCTAAGTCTTCTGGTGTAACTACTGTGGCACTTTTGGTTCCTGATGAGGTTACTATGTTTACATCTTTGGAACAACCAGGTGTTATTCTTCTAGGAGTACTATTTATAGACCCTCGAATAGGCAAATCCATTAAAGATACCATAGATTCACAATCACTAAATTGATCATCAATTATTACAGGATCTGGTTTTGGAATTTCTACAGATGTAGGCATTGCTAATGGTTTCGGATAACTTACTTTGTCACCATATAAGGGAACCACTGGACCAATTGTTACAGGTATGGTCAGCGAATCAGGATGGACACTCAATTGTGTTATTTTCTGTATTAAATCTGCTCTGTTTTTATCTATTGCTTCCTTTTCCTTATCATGAAGTACCCTACTAACTGGGGGATTATGCAATACTTGAGGTACTAATGGTGTCTTTAATAGTGGTGCACTTGGGGTGCATCCACTTGTCCCTTCCTGATATGGTGGCGGGTTCTTTAATATTTCTTCCATAAATTCATCTTCAGAATCTCCAAATCTAGTCAAGTGTTTTGTCTTTTCTGTGCATTTATTCCCTGACGATTCTTCTGCCATTAATATTGGATATAAACCTTCTGTAAGCATCGCTCTTCTCCACTGTTTCATCTGACCGTCCCTTGATTCATTTTGGTATCTAGTGAAAAATCCCCTATAACCCCTATTACTTCTGGATCGGTCGCGTTCGAATGCCTCGGTTTCCCACTCTTCTAAGGCTTCGTATTGAGTTAATCTTGGTCTGGGTTCTAAGTCATTCATCCTTAATCTCAAATTTTGAAGAATTCTCCCATTGAAAGTACCATTTTCGGGGAATGCTAATATTCCATCATTATTGGTATATTCTATCCAATTTTCTAACCATACGCAAGTATGATAACCTCTCTCCATCATCATGAATGAAGCGGGCGTTTTAGCTGGTGGAATGATAATTCCTTCTCTAGTTTTGATTGGTCTATCCTTTTTAAAATAATTCTTAATCTTTTGTAGAAATGTCATTTTTCTCTTTTCTCCATACATTTTGGGTAAATATCTATGTATCGAATTATATTCTGCAAACCCTAGGAATCTCCTGTCTGGACGAGTTCCTATTAAAGTCGGATCGCGTTTCAACATATAATTTTCACTGTCCACTAAGATTTCGATTTCTATGCTGACAACCAATTAAATTCCAGCTAACATTTGTCTCTGAACCAATTCTAGCGCGGCCTTTCAGTGACGTTTTTTCTGGTGACCCCTCCTTTACAATCTGCGCTTTGCTGTCCTTCGCTGTTTCGACCAATCCCAGCGCGACACCTGTGACGTCAGTATTACTCCTGACTACTGACCCCTCCTTTACAAGAGTCGTTCCACGCCTGCTGTTTCAACCAATCCCAGCGCGGCGTTTTTTTGACGTCAGCTTCCTCTCCGGCAGCTGACCCTCCCTTTACAAAATCGTACGCAAAACTTTCAACGCTTCTCATTAAAATTCAGTAACAACATAAAACATTCGCTATCGTGCCAGTTTCTCTAAATTGAAAAGGATAGTTTCTCTCACTTCTTAGTAAAACTCTTCCGTTTACTAATCATACACTACAAGTAAAACACTTCCGTTTACTCTTCACTTAAGCTTCAGAAATACCTGCTACTTCTTCAATGTTACCCTTTCTAGGTGATATAACATCAAAAAATTAAATTTCACCGTATTCCTTTGCTGTCACTCATACGCACAAGAGTCCCTAACAAGTACTGATAGCCCTGCTTAACTTTTCAGTACTATTTCTGCCTGACAGATAACCTCACTGCAGTATGGCTTCCACTTACCATCCGCTATTCAAATTCCCCGGGGATTCTAGACAACATAAAACAGACTTTAAACACACGGATGTTAGTTCATAAATATAAAATTCTCATTACCCAATTAATAAAGTATAACCAAAACCATCCTCTGCTAACCAGAAAACTGATCCAGCGGGTTACTAGCAACAAGCATTCATACACCAAATACTCACTTGGGCCCATACATTCATACTACGCTAGCAATTTCCGCTGGTGGGTCAGTTGTACTCTTTTATCAAATCCCTGCTACCAATTACTTTTCTGATTGAAGAGTAATGACTTACCAATGGACCCCTTATTAATTGGGAAGTTTAAAATGAGTGACATTCCTTGCAAATCATAATCCTGAAATAATCACTGAGTCAGGAAGTTTTAAAATGTTTATCTAAAGATTTAGCAGAGTAAAATACAGAATCACATGATACTTAATCGTATATCAAGGATGAAGCATTAATAATCAATTATCGATCAATGACGGTTCCTCAGAAAGAAGAAGATAGAGACAGCAGCGCAACTAAGGTTTGCATTTATATTTACCTACAAGTGCGAGAACCAAACCCCTTGGCCAAGGAGTTGGAAAGATAGGACCCAGGAAGGATGAAGAGCAAAAGACCTCCTCCAGGTTCAGGACAGGACCGGTGACCTCTCTATCAACGACGCCTGCGCCGTTCCCCTCTCTGGTACTTCACTTCTCCTCGACTTCTCCCGTGTCTTCCTTCTAATGGATTCCGCCGCCCCCACCTCAGGACCTCTCTGGACAGCGGTTCAGTCTGCATGGATCTCGAACCTCGAACTTCACTCCGCTTGTGCGTCCTAATGCTCTAAGCAACGCTAATTCTAATTCTATATCTATTATACCCTTCTACGCCCATGTACCTCCCCATAATGTTGCAGAATTATGGTTCCACTACTTCTTATTGGACGGGGACAGGGGGTTGATCCTCACACCATATTGATTTAATTCAATTTCTTTAACCCCATTGTTTTAAAATACCGCCCATCACAAATAATACATTTGCTTTATTTCCCACCCGTCTCACGACAAAGTTTATTACAATGTTTATATAAATTGTTTCTTTCCGGTAGGGACATCGTGGGTACAATAATGTTGGCCATCAGGTCATGGCCTTGGACGACGTCCAGGTTGACTTCATCCTCTCTTCTGGGTAGCCTCGCAAGGCGCATGCGCAGAACAATTGTCTCTCGAGTTTTCAGTTGAACCAACCCCGGGCCCATTTACGAACTAATAAAAGTCAAAGAAGAAAATATTAATATCACAAATAAAGAGTTTCACTGTATACCCACTCTTTCTACTCTATTCCCCTTTAGTTATAAATTCTATTCCGCATTAATAGCATTAAGATACCACAGTTTAATTGCAACATGTAAGCAAGCTGTAGCACGTGAAAACATTAAGCAGCCATTTTAATACACACTGCGCAGAAGCAAGGATTTCCCTCCAAGCAAAGAAAGACGTCACACCATGTGATATGGTTGACACATGCGCAAAGAAATTCCCGTGCTTTAGCGGCCATTTTAGATTTAGACAAGCGTTATTTGTTAGTATAAACACATAGGCAAGCTTCCTTCTACTTGTATTGGTGTGTGCATTGGTTAGTACGAACATTACAAAGATTAATAAATTAATACTGTGAGAGGATTGCTTCCGAGCAAGTCTCATTTGTGAGTCCTTGCTCCATCAATATGTTATAACGTTTTGAATATTTCTTTGTTTGAAACATGCAAGGCTTAAGAAAAATATTCATGCACAGCTTATTGTATTATTTTTTCTATTTTATGTGATCATGCCTTTTATGAAGCTACATTTATGTATATTTAATTTATGATTTATATATGTATGAAAGATCTTATGAAGTTGAGTTATAGAATTTTATATCTTACTGCTTTGAGAGCATAGATTTTTATACAAATGAGATAAATCCCTAGATATAACTCTGCCCCTATTATGTCACAGTGCAAACGTACAAGCTGAGGATGACGTAAAGTCTCTAAGGCCAGACTCCATCTTGAACAGACCGAGATTCCAATTTCTCTGTTTTGTCTAATCATCAATGTCAGCCTTTGACACAGATATCGTCGGTCCTCATCTTTCCAAGAAACTGTGAAAGTGTCAAGCCACTTAGAGAATGACATCAATAAAAACCACTGATGCAACATCAGTCTGGGACAAGTGCCTTCTTTTCTCTATCTCAAGGTCAGATAATAATAACATAAGCAGTGTAGTCTGAATTGATGCATTTTTACCCTTTTTATAAGAATACTCCTAAGACTAGCATGATGAGGCACAAAGGTTATGTTAAACATTCCTACGGTCCTGTCAAAAATTCCCATCACACTCAGATAAGATACAGTATAAAAGGCTTGTGCCTGATATTAGACCACCTTTCAGGAGAGGTTTCTCACCTTAGATTATCTTGCAACATACATCCAGATGATCTTGACAGAGACTGCCAGACTGCTTTGATGTCGCAGCATGCCATTTGGCACTGAAAGCGGATCCCGAGCCCAGTCTGGGAAGAAAGAAGCTGATGCCAATGTGTGTTTTTCTTTTGAGGGAACACTTTCCCCGACTGTTGATAACTACAGCGTTTTGCTGTAAACAGGTATGCAATTTATGCTGTTCCATGCTCTCATGGTATAGCATGTAGAAGGAGGTTTATGCTGTTAAGTTGCTAGGTGATATTTCTAATATGGTAGGAATGTTAAATGTATTCTTGTTGTACGCAACATGCATTAGTGCAGTTTAAATAATATATTGCGTTGATATTTTAGATGTGCTAAGCAACAGGATGAGACTGTTGAAATAAACACTTTTAAGCTTAATGTGTCCTAGTGCAGTTCTTGTGTGTAATATTATAAAGAACAAAATTGGGTTTTCAAATTTCCACTGCGTCCTTGGATCCCTGTTTGGACGCTGTTAGTAATGTAAAAACACAAACACCCCTTCAAATATGTATTGAGTGGGGTTGTGTGGGTATACAACAACCTACTTCTTCACATTCAGTTGCTGGTGC
This sequence comes from Calotriton arnoldi, assembly GCA_963921515.1. Classification (NCBI taxonomy): domain Eukaryota; kingdom Metazoa; phylum Chordata; class Amphibia; order Caudata; family Salamandridae; genus Calotriton; species Calotriton arnoldi. The sequence continues at coordinate 1,481,480 of CAWUFW010004089.1, read as the reverse complement.
AATGAACTAAGTTCACTTGTGGCACTTGTGAACATGAAGGCACACCTTGCAGAGCTAAGCAAGTCTTAGTTTACCCAACATGACCTTCGTGCGCAAATAGCCACAGTTTGTCCATCTGTGCCAAGACTAAATCCCCCACATATGTTCCTGTATGGTATGGTACTGTTCTCTGGTGCCTGCACCAGAGAACAGTATATATAAGTTGCCCATTTTATCAATAGCTTCTACCCTAGGGACCCGCTTGCCCCATCAAGGTTGGGTTGTACACCAAATTCAGCCCTGCCAAAAAAGCTCAATCCGGCCCCATACTGCAGGAAGGTGCAGCTTGAATAGGGCATGATGCATGGCAGCAGCATGACAGCCCATCCTGCTCTGAAAGCAGCCCCCTCGCCTTCAGACTTCTGAGAAAATTCCAAAGTGGCAGAATCACCAGTCGGGCCCTGTGCCCCATGTACCTCCTTTTCAAATAGTTCCTGATCCTTCCAGAACATTAGATCCTTTCCTCTGATATTGATTAGATACTTGAGTCTTTAACACCAGTGAAGGTATGTTTCCCATGGTCTCCTGGCTAGACAGTCAGAAGCAGGAAGAACTGCCCTAACCAAAAGATGGCTTATGAACGCATGAATCTGATAATATATGGTTTTGTTACGTTTTTCTGTATTCCTTGGGCTGGTAGCTCTCAAAATTGATATCTGTTCAAATTAGAGTTTTCAGGAAACTGTCTAGATTAATGCCTATAGACATCACACCCTATGAGAAACCTTCAAATGTCTGCTATCCCTACAGTCAGGAGAAACATAGGGATTCTTGTCTAGCTCCAGTTTTTCAAGTCACCTGGTTCGGTGTATGGCAGGCAGGAGACATATGACATATTTTTTGACGTTTCATAAAGAAATATCAGAAAAGCCATTTGTCACAAGGTATCTAGGCCACTTTATCAGGAAGGGAGTTTGCCATGCCATTTGCAATGCTTATCATTTCCAAAATCTGTAAAAATATAGGACCTCATGTACAAAAACCTTTTATGATTACAACGCCTACGAGTTCCACAAAAACAGGCTTAGCAAGTGCAAAAGAGTATTTTGGTATATACAAAAGACCTTTTACAAGTCGAAGATGTCTTCCTGATTCAAGCAAGGAATTTTGCAACCCATTTTTGACTTTTGAAGGTGGGGGTGTAAGGGCCACCCCTCTCCAATTTAGGAGTTGCAGTACTGTATATCAATGCTTTGCATTGACCAGATACTGAGACTGAGTTGGGGAGGTATCTAATTTACAAAGGGAAACCTGCCCTGACGGCAAACATCCCCTTTAGAAATCGTATTGTGTGGCCTAAGGGGGAGCAGACAGTGGTCAGGGGGACACTGCATACTCGCACATGATTAGTCCCATTGGGAAACCTTTTACAAATGTTTTTAAAAGCAGCATCTATCCCTTTATTGTACACAACATACTTTAAAATGTTTCTCATTTGGGAAAGCTTATGTAGAGTAGGGTCTGCTGTGTCTATCTAAAGGCTGCTGTCCTTGCACGGCAGCCAATAACAGACAGTCAAAAATAGCAACTTGCCTAATTTGAAACCCCCAGTGAATGGGCTTTTTCCAACATGGCCTATTAGTACATAGGTTCCTGTTAGAAGGTGGTTCTGACACTATGGGCCGCCCAGATGTTTCGCTTTTTGAGCACCTAATTGTTGAGCTTTTACTGTGGGGGAGCCTCATAAGTTGGGACTCACCCACAGTGAACTCACAATGAAAGAGACTGCATGGGGATTTTACTGGTGTCCCCCTGGCTTGACCAGGACCGGCCTGCAAGGGCAACCAGTGTTTTTCTCTGCTTGTGGTGGCCCCAGGAGAACGGGGTCACCACCACACGGGTGCAAAGGTGCCGGGGGAGCTGCTGGAGAAGCGCAGTCTCCCCCAGCACGAAGAGGAAAGTCCCCCCCTAAGTTTCTAGAGGACCTAAAAGAATAACCCCTCAAGGGCTCAGCACAAGCGTTAACACCTCCTGGGCTGGAACTTTCGTTCTACAGCTGGGGGTGTACTGAGAAGTGCCTCAAGGAGTGAAAGGCTGAGCTGGGGATGTTTGGAGAAGGGCATCCCCTGGAGGTGAAGAGGTGTGATTGCACCAGAAATGCATTTACTAACCTTGTTTCTTTTAGAAGGACTGAGAGTCACATGTGTAATGTGAAGTACCTGTAGAAGGTGATGGCATAAGCAAAGTGGGGTTGTGTTGCCAGACATTCCTGCTAGGGTGTCTGGCTGTATATGCGTAATCCTGTGATTTCATCTGTGATGCCTTTAGGGGCTGTAATTGCAACGCATTCTAATGTCCAACAAATGGGATGAGTACTGTCATTCTAAAGTGCTGCTTAAACATGTATTCTTGCTGCTGCGCTTAAGTGAAGAACAACCCAGACTGTTAGCCCTGAAGATGTAAGGGTGCAGACTGCATGGTCAATATGAGATGCTCAGTCCGGGTTATGTGTCACTGGGGCAGGTGAACCTATTTTTAATGCTTGTTGAGATGATGGGGTGGGGGAGCCCCTGGGATGGTGCCAGTTGCCTAGGCCCTCGCTCCAGGTTGTGTCAACCCACTGCCTTAGAGGGCAAGATGACGTGCAGGCATGGGAGTGGTGGTACTAGACCCCACCCCCCTGCGGGAGGGGTGGAGATGTTATGCAATGTCATAAAGTAATTCCAACAGCTTATGTATATTTGTAAATTGGTGCATAGTATTGAGTAGTGTGTGTGTTTCATAAATGTACTCTTACTTTTATAAAGCAAAGTACAGACTGGACAATCAATTATTGAGTGTTATTTCTGCGCACCTGTAATGGCGATTACTAGCCCACACCACCTCCCTTGAGTAAGCCTCAGACTGCTCTGCAACGCTACCCTCTGAGAGTCAGGCGCTACAATTGGGTGTTTGGTTCCCAGTGAAGGACAAATGTAGTCATGTTATTTGTGCAGGCCTCACAGATACTGCCTCGTTTTCCAACAGTTCCATTACAAAATACATACTCATTCACAAACCAGGGTTATAGTCTGGAATAGGGAACATTGTTATACTTTGATTTTGTAGCCAAAATATTGAGGTCAAACATATTGAAAGGTAAATGCACATAAGGAATTGTAGATTTACTATTCTTAACTCCATATCTACATACCTTCCAGATATGTATATCATCAAGGTACATATATGTGGGGTTAAGTAGAGAAAATATATACATATTTACCTCAGTTGGTTTGCAAATAGTGCATCCTGGATTGTGAATGGGTCTTTGTTCATCGGGCCCTAGTTCTAATTCCTTGGACACAGAAAAGGGCATCTGCCCTACTGTGGTTTAGTTGGTCAAAATTCAGAATTTCAGGGAAGATGAGCATCTCTTTGTCTTGCCTTTGTCTCTCTCTTTCTCTTCTCATTATCTCTTTCTTTCTCATAATTCAGGTTAAAGATGTTATCTGTATTTATATTTGTGCATTCTGTGCAAATCCATTCTGGGTCTAAATTTGATTGTAAAGGTCACTGTAGCAGGCTTCAGACTAAAACAACACAACACATCTCTTCAGCATGCTTCTATAAATCTCAGTAGCAAGCTGCAGAAGATCCAGAAAACATACTGTGCCCCAGCAAGCTTACTCAATTGCCATTGTTGGTTGCACTGGTTACCCCTGAAATGACACTTCACCTTCAAAGTGTTAAACCTTCCACACCCCTTTATCCGTGGAACTTGATCATATGTCAGAATATTGAGGCCATAGATACTGACCACCAATAATATCAACTTCAGAATGTCGGCTTCTATATTGTCAAGTATGTATATATTGATAGGTTTAAATTTACTTCTCTTAACTCCACATGTTATTACCATGACAACACATATTGTCATACGTATATATTGACTGTTTGTTATCCATAAAAGCAGATGTCGAATTAACAATAAGAAATCTAAACTTAACTGCATTTATTTACCTTGATGACAGAATGGTAGTCAATATTCAGCAGTCAATATACTTGGAGATCAGTATCAGAAAAATGATATTTTGTTAATTCATCTTGGACTTCTCTTTGGTTCCTAAGAGCAAGAATATGAAATGAGTTGCCTAATTTACCAATTTATTACGCATAATTAATTATAGTCAATGCATGAAAAACAAGAAATATACATCATCCTAAAATACTTGAATCGAAAAGGTGCAGTCATAAGTCGATTCCCTCAGACAAGGCAATTAAAATTCATAATTTTATATTTTGGGAGCATATTATCAAGAATGGCGCTATGATTATCGCCGCTTTAGCGGCAGAAAACTGCCGCTAAAGCGGCGTATAATGGGCTTGATAATATGCTCTTGAGAATTCCAATAGAAGCCCATGTTGACACCAGAACATGGGCTTCTATTGAATTCTCAAGGGCATATTATCAGTCCATTATCGCCGCTTTAGCGGCAGTTTTCTGCCCCTAAAGCGGCGATAATTTTAACGCCGTTTCTTGATAATATGCCCCTTCATTTTGTACTCAACCCTTAATAAAACTTTGTAAGGCAGCAACTTAGGATTGTGTCAATTGGATTGAAACAAGCAAGGACTGCTTGCCGGTCAGGGAGAATGCCATGCTGGTTGAAGGCAGCCCTCAGGAGTTCACTCCTATTCTGCAAATGTGCCAGACAGATGTATACCTGATGGATTATGCATCTTTAAAAGTCCCGCATAAATGACAATTGTTTGTCTCACTATTCCATTTCCACGGCAGGCTGTGCATGAGCAGAGGTAGGTGACTAAAACAAAAGTTCATAAACTTGCAGTTTTTACAAATGCTGGATAGATATGCTCAAAATAGTGCTGCAGGGTGACTTAACACCTTAAAAAATGAAAAGACACAGACTCCACTTTGGCAACGTAAAGACAGCTCTTTGCTGTCGCGACAGGAAGACTGACCCTCCTCACAAAGGTAGACAGCCGGTCTCAATTTTGATGTTGCACAGATAGTTTCTTTTATAAAAAACTAAGCAATACTTTATAAAAAAACACCAAATAATAATTGACGTGCCAGTTACAGATTGAAAGTAGGATGACACTAAAATGCCTGTGACACCGTAACCCCAAACTCTGGCCTAATCCTCTACACATACTTCATTGCAGTTCTGACTATGCTTAACAAACCAACCATTCTTCATTCTTGAATGCCTATACATTTGTAGTAAATACAATTTTAGTGGAGTGTGTGCCATTTTCATTGTGCACCTAAGACTTCCGTGTGTTCTAAGCTAATTGGATTTCCTGCACCCATTGTCTAATCAAGTTACAATCTATTTGGAAACATGAAGTGCAAAAGGGTGGACCAGTGTGCTAAAGCCATAAAATACCTTCTGTTGTATTCCGCTTTAGGTGTCCGTACATAGGCTTTCCTGAAACATGTCCTTATATAGGCACAATTCGCATTGCCCTAATATAGGCATAGAATCCCAGTCCTTATTTAGGCATTAGCCGTGCACTCCAAATACAGGCATGGTCACCGACATCCGTCCACCCTAACGTCACAACGAGTTCTTAGAAACCAGACCCTTAAGCTCTTGGGAGTTCCCCTAGCACAGGATTATTGATTTCTCCAAGAACTCATTTATTATGCATGAACCGCTATACCTTAAGGGTTCATTCCTGACGTCTTCCTCTGTCCGACTTCACGTCAATGCTAACATTCCAAGACACCTACCAGGTATAAATATACCTTCCCTTGCCCAAGCAAGTTAGGAGGAGACCTCGACTTTAGAGGAGCCCGTGTCCCGGCCTGACGCACTGAGAAGACGCTGTCATCCCTGCTCGCAGAGAATCCAGCTTCCAGTGTTCTGACTCCCTTTGCGGGGTGCTAGAGTTCCAGATCCGGAAAGAGATTCCCACCTCTCTCATTCTCAAGGTATGGAGCTGACTAGAACCTAGAGGGACTCTTGGCATACCAGACTCTTAGTATATCATACTATAGAATACTCCACCTACTTCTTACCTTGCACTACACTTAGGTTAGGTACACTGGGGTAGAACTAGCTTAGAGAAGCATCTTATGAGTACTCGCGTTTTTAGCTCATGTTATTTATGTACGTGAATATATGCTAAAAGATAATGCTAGCGCAGTATTATTTCTTTCTACTGCTTACGCTGTACATTATATATCTTGCATATTGTCTTGTGATCATAACAGCTCATATCTCTTACACGAGAAACAAGACTGTTCAATAAATCCTTTTATTGAAACGCCCGTCTATTCTTTCTGTGTAACTCTGAAGAAACTAAGCATGCACGATTAGCTGAGTGAAACTGTTATCTGTTGTTTCCACGATTCTGAGACGTGTTCCGATTCTAAAGGGAAACAAAGTTGTCATGTTTATGCGGTTGCCAGAAACTACTCCCTTCTTGTTTACAAGGAGTTTCTAGGGCCTCTGAGTTAGCTGGCACAAAGTAATTAAGTTTAATATACTCGATAGGGACATACTGACCTCAGTCCTATGTCAAGTCTATAGGGTATATTATTCCAATGCGCAGAGCCTATTAGGGAAATAGGAACTACACTACATGGCGCCCAACGGTTTGGTAAGGCAGTAATTTAACGCTAGATACTGAGTAACTCAGTCGTGCTTTTCTCTCAGAGACCCCTACTCACATACTCCATAAGACGTCTGGAGTGGGTAGGGTTAAATATCCGCCAAAGCTAAATAGGACAAAAACCATATATATTAGCTATTTTGGTTTGTTCAACGTTGAAGGATACAGTGTTCCAAAATATTGTGCACCTTATCTTTTGTTTCCTTGAAACTTGTCCTACATTTTTCAAAAAACAAATGTCCAATCACGGGGACAATGACACCGGGAATGGTGTAGCTGCGGCTGATCCAGTCGTAACAGCTTTTAATTTTACCGGTTTAAATGAAACCGAGGAGGGTGTTATAGACATCGCTCCAAACTTAAGAAGAGCCATCACTCTAAAACTTATAAAACACGGCCTACCACCCAGAGGGGGTAGAGCAGTTTTCGTGATAGAGGCACACGAATCCTTTCAGACAGAGGTATTCTATTCATGGATCGTATTCCCAGAATCAAACTAGTAACAAAAGTGTTTCACTTCTACAAAGAAGATGAACCACCAGAGGAATATATTCCTTTAGAGGATATTGAAATTCCACTAACATACCAGGAGCATCAGCTCTGGTTTAAAGGCGCCCTAAAACATCACAAAAACATTACCAGGCTCGGTCCACTAGGTAGACCAGGAGCAACATGGCCGATTCTAGCCGGCTACACACCTCATCCTGACATCGAAGTAATGTCAGACGAGGAATTACTTACTCAACTACAAGAGTTAATAAAAATTTACAGACAATTAGTCCAATATGTCATGCAGACTTTCACAGTCCAACCACCATTGACCATTCCAAATCAAACCCCTCAACAGGGGAATACACTAACAATTACTCCACAGACTTTACACGCAGTCATGGGTAAAATGCCCACAAACGTGAGCAAATTCCATTCTGGATAGCTCAAAAAATTACTCAAATCGAAGCAGTATTTCCTAATACTAGCCCTTATGAGAAACACAGAATCCTAACAATCTGTTTACCAATGGGGATCACACCACAACTGGAAGATTGCACCACTTAGGGCGCAGTCTTTGCTGCCATCTATACTAAAACACATGGGGGCATATTTACGTTCCCTGGCGCATCCATGCATATCAGCAGGGATGCGCCAGGGAAAATGCGTCACGCAAGTTTACCCTTGCGCCACGTCCGATGCGCCGCATTTACAATGCGGCGCATCGTGGCGCAAGGATAAGCAGATGCGTGACGCATCTGCCGGCGGAAGGTTGGCGCAGTGCTGAAGTTGTGTCGCAAGCGCGACGCAACTCCAGCACTGTTCCAACCTTCCCTATCCCTAACATGGTGCGTCAATCCTTACGCCTGCTTGAAGCAGGCATAAGGATTTGACGCACCAGCGCCAGAAAGGGACTGCGTGAAATCTTGTAGATTTCACTGCGTCACTTTTCCGAGGCGTTCCTGCACCGGAACGCCCCCCCTGCGCCGGTACGCCCACATGAAACCTGACGCAGGTTTCATGTGGCGCAGGGGTTTACTACGTGACGCATCTCCCTAGATGCATCACGTTGTAAATATAGCGCAACGCGGCGCATGGTTTGCGTCGCCGCTGCGTCACATGCGTGACGCAACGGCAGCACTAAAGTGGCGCAAGGGGCTTGTAAATATGCCCCACGGTGTTCCATCAATTGCGGTAATACCAGATGTCCTGAAACAAATTCAAAACGAATACGGGGCAGAGCCTGCTCTGAATTTAGGTATGAAATTACTGAAAAACTTCGACCAGGTCTCAACAATAATATTATCTAATATTAAAGGGGAGGCAGCATCAGTGGCGATCCGCCAACACTTAAGGAATTTGATGTAACAGAACATCAACATGAACTACCCAGAATAATAGAACAATCTTATGCAGAATTAGGCAGAGATAGTTTGGGTGGAAAACCTTTGAAGCCAAAACTATCTGAAAGTCCTGAGAAGGACTCTATTAAACAAACTCCTACATCTTCTAAAAAGAAGTGGGAAACTAATAAACAAAATTCAAACGAGAAACGTTCTCAATCCCGAGGTAGGTCTCCTCAAAAGGAGCCCTCTGAAAGGAGGTATAACCTCAGGAATAGGGATAATTTAAGAAAACCTGACAGGTATCAAGATACTGATACACGTTCCTCTCGTACCTTTCAGATATCGTCACAGAGATCGGAAAGAAGAGGACGGTCAGAACATAGAGAAGAACGCGTGAAGTCCAAAGACGACAAACACGTTCAGAAAAATAAATCAAAACCTCAATTCACAAAAAAGAAGGTAGCAGGTGTGAAGATCAGACATGCCGAGAATACTGAGAACACAGCTCAAGAACGGAGAATGGGCTCAGACAATGCTGGACAATGCAGCAGAAGTCACAATACCTCGCCAGAACCTGAAGGAACTTCTGGAGATAGTGGACTTGAATGAGTACATCACAGTAGAGACTGTAGACACCAGGGTTAGTTCTCCACAAAAGTTATATGAAATAACACTCCGAATGGAGGGAGACATACCAAGAAAAGTGAAAGCACTCTTTTGGGAAAAACTTTCAAGGGGTTATGATATACTTCTAGCAGAAAAAGACTGGCCACCACAGTTTGTCAGGGAGTGCCCACATGGCGAGGACATTATTATGCCTGCCTTCTCCAACCATATTCCAATTCACCTAAAATATAATTATGCCAGGAAATGGGCAGTTGCCCAGGCCCCAGCATTATATAAAAATCATGTAGGATGGGATGAGGACTCACCTCACCACAAAATACAGTTAAAAATCAACCTACTGCACAAAGGCAGTACCCAATAAAGCAAGAAGCTAAAAAACAGGTCAGGGAGATCTTAGATCAACTTGAATACCAAGGGGTGATTGAAACATGCACCTCCTCAATGAACAATCCTTTGTTTCCTGTATCCAAACCAGACAATACATATCATCTAGTTTGGATTACAGACACTTGAACACTTGTTCTAAAACATTTGCAGTGCAAAATGCACATAGTACAGCATTAATGAATAACATTGTGCGTAAAAAATATAAAACCACCTTGGATATTTCAAATGGTTTCTTTTGTCAAAACATAGCACCTGAAAGCAGGTACTTAACAGATTTCTCAATAATGGGGACCCAGCGTCAATTTTGTAGACTCCCACAAGGGTTCAAAAATAGCCCGGGGTTATTCTCAGCGAGGGTAACAGAGTTACTACAAATTTATGATAATGAGGCATTGTCATATGTCGATGACATCTATCTGACAGACGATGACCTGGATAGGCACTTGAACAGGGTGAGTACCATTATATTGGGCTTCGCCTCCGAGGGCTATAAATTCAACTTTAAAAAATCTAGAATTGCCCATCTCAATGTCCTTTTCTTAGGATATGAGCTTTCAAGTGAAGGCAAGAGCCTAGCAGCTAACTTTTTAGAAAAGTGCGCGCTGCTCCAACCTCCAAAAACGCTGAAAAATTTACAATCTATCTTGGGTTTCCTAAATTTTGGAAGAACTTACATTCTAAATTACGCAGAAAGGGTTAAACCTCTCTACGAATTAATCAAACCTGATTTTTCAATCAAACATTGGACACAGGAACACACAGAAATCCTGTGTTCACTCCAAGCTAACATGTTAGCAACAAATCACTTACAAACACGCGTAAGTAGACGCAATTTGGTGATCCGAATAATTTCGGGTCAATGCGGATTCACCTATTTAACATTTAATGAGGGTGAAAAAGTACCAATAGCATACAAATCACATTTGTATACACAAGCAGAAATGCGCTTCACTTGAACAGAAAAAATACTGACAGCAGTTCAAACCGCAGTAGCAAAAGAAAGAACTCTAGCCCAAGGGAAACGCATTATTGTCGTAACCCCAGTACCAGCCTTAGAGGCGGTTACAAAATCGAGCATTCCAAATGCAAAAGCTTTATATCCTAGATGGATACAATGGGTTAATTATCTTGCTGCAACAGATGTTGAATATGTTTTTGATCCTGACTTAAAAACACAAGCGTTCCTGCAATATGAACATGAATATCCTCTGCCCACTGAAATTCTGCCTCTCGATCAGTATGAGTTTATAATTTACACTGACGGATCCGCACAACCCGCTACAGGGAGTAAGCAAGCTTACAGTGCAGCGTGCGCAATCGTTAAAGGTTGCATGCAAGATGGTAACTTCAGACCAATGGTCACTAAAACTCAATCTCTAGGAGATTGTACAGCTCAGCGAGCTGAACTACAAGCATTCAAACTGGCACTTGAAAGTACAGATCGCGAATTTCCCACACTTATAGTGTGCGATTCTTTTTACTGTGTTCAGTCGTATAATGAATATATGTAAAAATTGGCTTGAAAACGGGTTCAAAGATGCAAAAGGTGGCACAATAAAGCATAAAACGCTTTGGGAACAAGTAGTTTGGTTGAAAAACGAACTACCAAAAGCTCACGTGATACACACGCTGAGTCATCAACGTGATGGCGTTCACGTTGCAGGGAATTCATTGGCTGACGAAGCCGCAAAGGGGGCTGTTCAGACGGCTTCCGTAGCTGCCATCACTCGTTCAAAAACGAGAATAGACAGTGAGATATTGTTGGCTGTCAATGCTACAAGCAAAGGCAGTGGTGCAGCGTTACCTAAAAAGTTTCCACTCAAGTACTCTTATGTAATTGATGCGAACAACGTTCCTTTTGCTTGAATCCCTGGAGTGGGGGATAGGGTAATTCCAAACATGGAACGTAGAGCAGCATTGATTTATGGAGCACATCTGGGGGAGGGTCTGTCACATCAAGGGATCTCTAAAACAATATTAACATTAAAAGAGATGTACTGGTGGCCTGGAATGAATACACAGATTCACATCTTCATCGATGACTGCATAGAGTGCAATAAACAGCGTGATGCAGAATGCCACCAGACACCATGCTACGAAGTAGCCTGCCCAGTACAGACACCATTGTTAGACAGCATTAGACTACCTATGCGCAGGCGTCCTTCTGGACAAATGCAATCCCACAAATACTAAGTCAAGGTTCCTATGGATATGGCCTCAGCGCTCGGCTGACGCTCGAACTGTTATAAAAGATTTGCGAGTCTTTATCTGCACATACGCAATAGGCACGCTACACTCTGACCAGGGCCCTGCGTTTAGCTCTTGGGCTTACAAAGAAGCCATGGCCAGTTTGGGCGTTGCATTGCGGTACTCCTCTCCGTTTCATCCTGAGGGAAATTCTGTTGTGGAAAGTAAAAACCGGGACATAAAGCAGTCTATAACAGCTAGAGTATTAGGTTTGGGTGATGGGTGGGTCAAACATCTTTATGGGGTCCAACGCTCATTAAATAATTTGCCAAGAAGTTCTCTAGGGGGGTCACTCCATATGAGGTCCTATTTGGGACAAGAATGTGGGTTCCCGATCTCGAATGTAAAATCACAGTGGTGGAAAATAAACCCTTTGATGTCAGAGATCGTTTGGCTGTTTTACAGGATCTAAATGAACTAAGATCGAAACAAAGCAACGTGTTCCTGAAGCCAACCACCACTGGGGAAAAACCGGCAGTCCCAGCAAGGCCTGTCTGGATCCCAAAAGTTGGGGATCTAGTCAGAGAGAAGATTGCGGACAAGAAGGAATTTGGACCTTCTTACAGACAACCAGTACCTGTCCTAGCCATCCACGGAACAAGAACAGTACTTCTGCCGCCCCTTGCTGGGAAAAAGGAGAAAAGATTTGTGTCAATCGACCTCATCAAACCACAGTATGTAGCCAATACTAAATAGTAGGCTTCGTGGACTCCGACCTAGGAGCAGATGCACTCCCCTGGCTACTATCCAAGAGGTTCAGACTGAAAGACTCATAACCATCGAGAATTCAGCAGTAACAGATGAAGGACTAAGCGACAATGCTATGGAACTCATCCCTCTTGAAACTCAAGTAACAGTTCATCCAAATACCCCTGTCTACACCAACGTAACAAGTGATCAACTGGTTCCAGCGATTTAAACGAATCCTGATGCAATTTCAACAATTGACCGAACTGCTTCTGGCTATTTCATTAACTTTGATACGTTTTCTGAGGATCCAAGTGAACCTGAAACGACGCCAGCATCAAAAACTTTCAAGCAACAAGCACAAGACCTTTTTCATTTCAGAGACTTATCTGGATTGAACTATGGATTATTTCTGGAATCTTTTCTTTCTGCTTTGGCTAGCTTTGGTTATGACTATCAGCATGCTCATAAATGGCAGATACATCCGTTTGGACATTGAAAGTAAAAATTTGAACTTACTTTTAAAACCACACAAATCTTCCCATCGTGAAACAAGAGACTTGTCAGCAGTGAACATCACAGCCGTTCCTATACAGGATGGTATAGTGTGGGACAAAACCGATTTCGACATATTCGGCCCTACTGAACTTTTGAACATTCCACATTTATTTAAAATTTCATTAAGTGATTTTATTACCTCCAGTACCTATTCTGATGATTGGGACTTTGAGACTGTAAATGATATGATGTCTGATCTAGAAAAGTCTGCAGCGTTCTCTAACAATGAATACTTAGAGGGTTCATCAGACTATGAACAGCTTTATTGTTATAACCACTATGGTCATCATTTCTTGCATAAATCTGCAACACATAGAAATGTGTTTATGTTTAATCAATGGGAACATTGTCCTACACCACCAAAAGGTAGTTCAAAAACGTTTGCAAAAAAGTTTCCCTATTTTTCAGGGTACAATACATCTGATCCAGAATCATTTTACTATAAAAATGTAAACAAAACAGGACAGAAAATTATGTTAACTAATACAAAACAGATTTATTCTGCAGCCTTTATTACCCAACTGTCTAGACAAGGATTTGACTTTTGGAAAGACACAATAGACACAAAAACTGTCTGGGGTTATAAAGATTGGCAAGTGCAGGGGATTGAAGCTTTGTTTAGAGCATGTATCATCCCACATCAAATAATATTTTTGAATGACACTGTGCAACAAATGTCTTGCCTTGGTTTAGCCAAGATCAAAGATATGAATACACCTTCTGTACCAACACCTGCAAGTAATAGCACTGCACAGGGAGCGGTCACAGTAGACACAATACTACAAACCAACAGAACAGATCCTGATTGGAAAAAATGGTTACTCTGGCCCACAGACAGAAACATCTGTCAAGAAAGACTCCTGAACAAAACACAGGGGTTTACAATCCATAGGCCAGACCCACGATATGTTCAAAGACAACATCCAGGGGTAGTAACAACATACAGTGTAGGGAAATTGTGCCTTGACTGGTTACAAAAATCTACACTCGAGGATGTGAAACAACACTTATCTTTACTTAAAGAAGACGCAGACCTTAGGGAATTCTTGCTAGGACCAAGAAAACTGCGTCAAAAACGTTTCATCTATGCTGCTTATAATGAGATATGGAAGGTTTCACAGGCAGAGGCCGCAGAAAGAATACGTGAACTTGATCGTATTAACTTAGAGAAATCTCTCACTGTGGTCGACAATGGGTTAACAACTTTGTCATCCAGAATTTATTCATTGGACAACATTGTATCCTCTGCTATTGACATACTGGAACAGGATTTAGCCATGTTACAACAAGGCCAATCTCAGTTACGTTCTATTATGTTATTAAGCTGGAAGCTGCAATCTTTGTGTGCAGGCTATGTGCCTTGGCGTTTTATCAACACGTCGTCTCTGTTTGCAGAATATAATCTAACTGATAAACAGATCGAACTGGCACAAAGGGGAGCAAAGTATACAGTGCTGAGCATTGAAAAACTAGAAAAATTACCATTTACGGTAGCAGAAAAACCAGCTACAGAATGGCTTATTCATGGCAAAATCACTCTGCCTGTCACTACTTTTCAGTTTCAGTATTGCCTCAAACAAATGCAAGCAGGCAAATATGAAAGGTTGGGTAAAGAATACATTAAGACATCCTCGGATTTACCTTACGACTACAGATGTTGGAGTGGGGATCGTGAAGTGTTTCTAAGCGGTGCACACTGTGAAAATGCACTAAGCGGTTCACTCATATGTCAGGACATTTCTTTACACGGGGCTTGTAATGGTTCTGTCGCAAACTTGCCCTGCCACCAGCAAGGTACACCAGCTGCTGTGATTAATCGAACATTTGGCCAACTTTCTAATGGGAGTTACCTCATGTTGAATGATCAGAGTTGCTGTGGCATGTTGTCAGGCATCCCATATCTGGTAACGGTCGATTCCAGGGTTACTTGCTGTATGCAAGTATTGTTCCCCCAAACAGAGACAGTCAGGGAGTCGCCTCTATGGTCTTCATTGAATGTTTCTTTTATACGATTTGATACTTTAAGCAGAATGAAAGCCATGCTTTTACAACAAACCGTGCCTTTGACCTCGGCCAAAGAAATCTATGATTTGCAAATTGCAAGGACTTCGGCTGAGATACAGGCTTTAATTCGTACAAACTGCCCTATACATTTCGCAGAAATGATGGGACGTATCTTTAACATGTCTGATACGAGCGGGATTGTTTATGTATTTAAGACTGTTAGCACCTTTTCAGGCAGTCCTCGGAATCATCCCAAACTTTGCACATTCGGTGTTTGGTGATGTGCCGTTAATTCTAGCACTTGTTGCAGGAATCCTATTTTTATTCCTACTACTACGCTATGGCAAGCCTATTCACCGGCATCACTCCCAGCGATGTGGAGAAAGCTCTCCTAGAACGGAAGTGCCGTGAGCGCATAGTGCAACTTTTTGGCATACCTCGTCTACGGGAACTTAATACAACATGGTTTCTGTCATTCAGACCAATCTGGCAAGATTGCATCTTACCTGTTCTACGCTGCCTGCTTTGCGGTGAAGAATGCGTGCTAGACACCTGTCTAACACTCCCATCATTCTTGCCAATGGATATATCGATACTCTGCTGGACCCGATAACGGCCCAGGCTCTGTGTTGTCCCCAGAGGCTACCAATCCTGATGACAGCATTCATTGAGATCTCACAGACGCTTCCTGCTGCTGCTGAGGTACGAGATGGATCAACAGGCACACAGGTAACAACGGACGCGAACATTGCTGCGGCATCCCATGCTGAAGGCGATGCTTCTCATCTCTGTGCGATTAACCTTCTGAACGAGGTGTTCCAAATGTCACCAACATCGGTAGACGATATTTTGTCTATTGAAATAGATGATTTCATGTTTACACCAGACCCATACACTGACTTTGATTCGGCTCTCAGTGTACCAGGGACGCAATGAAATTTGGCCTCCATATTTTCAAAACGGAACAAAACTTGGAACTCTTCCCAAAAAATTGAACTTTTCTTTTTTTTCTCTATTTTTTGAAAATACATGGCAAAACAATCTGCTTACAGTAGAACTATTCATATAAAACAGACTTCTTTGAATACTTCCAGGGACACATTGTCGCCTTATCTGTCTAAAAATTTCATTTAATACCATGATATGCAATGGCTTTGATTTTTGAAAACTTTTCAACCATTTCGTCATATGTATATATTTCTGTTTATTCATTCATGTGGCATTTTATTTATAATATATGCTTAAAATGAAAAAATGCTTTAAAATGTACAGTACCGATTGCATTTTTAACAGTTTACTTTTAAACTTCTTTTAAAATGCTTTTAGAAATGTTTTTAGCAACATGTGGTACTTAGTTTAATGTTTAGCATTTCATGTTTAGCATTTAGTACTATCGTTCATTCGAAAGTGGAGTGGGTGTTGTATTCCGCTTTAGGTGTCCGTACATAGGCTTTCCTGAAACATGTCCTTATATAGGCACAATTCGCATTGCCCTTATATAGGCATAGAATCCCAGTCCTTATTTAGGCATTAGCCGTGCACTCCAAATACAGGCATGGTCACCGACATCCGTCCACCCTAACGTCACAACGAGTTCTTAGAAACCAGACCCTTAAGCTCTTGGGAGTTCCCTAGCACAGGATTATTGATTTCTCCAAGAACTCATTTATTATGCATGAACCGCTATACCTTAAGGGTTCATTCCTGACGTCTTCCTCTGTCCGACTTCACGTCAATGCTAACATTCCAAGACACCTACCAGGTATAAATATACCTTCCCTTGTCCAAGCAAGTTAGGAGGAGACCTCGACTTTAGAGGAGCCCGTGTCCCGGCCTGACGCACTGAGAAGACGCTGTCATCCCTGCTCGCAGCGAATCCAGCTTCCAGTGTTCTGACTCCCTTCGCGGGGTGTTAGAGTTCCAGATCCGGAAAGAGATTCCCACCTCTCTCATTCTCAAGGTATGGAGCTGACTAGAACCTAGAGGGACTCTTGGCATACCAGACTCTTAGTATATCATACTATAGAATACTCCACCTACTTCTTACCTTGCACTACACTTAGGTTAGGTACACTGGGGTAGAACTAGCTTAGAGAAGCATCTTATGAGTACTCGCATTTTTAGCTCATGTTATTTATGTACGTGAATATATGCTAAAAGATAATGCTAGCGCAGTATTATTTCTTTCTACTGCTTACGCTGTACATTATATATCTTGCATATTGTCTTGTGATCATAACAGCTCATATCTCTTACACGAGAAACAAGACTATTCAATAAATCCTTTTATTGAAACGCCCGTCTATTCTTTCTGTGTAACTCTGAAGAAACTAAGCATGCACGATTAGCTGAGTCAAACTGTTATCTGTTGTTTCCACGATTCTGAGACGTTTTCCGATTCTAAAGGGAAACAAAGTTGTCATGTTTATGCGGTTGCCAGAAACTATTCCCTTCTTGTTTACAAGGAGTTTCTAGTGGCCTCTGAGTTAGCTGGCACAAAGTAATTAAGTTTAATATACTCGATAGGGACATACTGACCTCAGTCCTATGTCAAGTCTATAGGGTATATTATTCCAATGCGCAGAGCCTATTAGGGAAATAGGAACTACACTACACTTCAAGCTTTCTAAACATGAGTATTCCATTATATCCTCAAGTGAACTCTTCACCATTCTCACCATTCTCTCGTAAGCACAAGATTTTGGCCTACACTGTTCTTTCACTTCGTACAGCTGTTTAAGGCTTTCTGCTGGTGTCTGTCATCGCGTTATGATTTACATTTTTAAATTTTCTACTATGTGGTCATATTTTACATTTTCTATAACATTTCTCCCTCTAGTTGATATCTCAACTACTGGATCTAAACCTTGGTCTACACTTGGCACTAGATGACACACATTGACCTGAGAATCTACTACAAGTGTTGTTGTCCTAACTGGAAACATCCTTCCCACCTTTGCACCTAGTCTTCTACAGCATGCTGAGATCAACTGTACAACACAATATATTCATAATAAGACCACAATAGTTGCCAACAAAGGTCCTAGCAGTCCTGGCATCCAGAGTGGCAATAATAACAACCACCCACTAAACCAATTATCTGGAGCACCTCCTTCATCTACCATTTTCTTCTGTAGATTATGCAGTGTCTGTATGGCCTCTGATAAAGTGCCATTATCCGCATCATTCGCTGGGATGAAAGTACAGCACGAAGTTCCAATTATTTCACATACCCCTCCTTGCATGGCCATTGTAAGATCAAGTACAAAGCGGTGCTGCATTACCATCATTCTTAAAGCATGCAGCTCTTCCTTTATGGCATTAAATCCATCTTGTGTAGTAATGATAATCTTACAAAGTTCCCATCGAGTTATCTGCAACCATTGAGCTGTTGCTTTAGCCTGAACAAATGGCAGAGTGCGCCAAAAGAACAGTTGAGTGTCGTTGAACAAACTGC
Organism: Calotriton arnoldi; assembly: GCA_963921515.1. Taxonomy (NCBI): domain Eukaryota; kingdom Metazoa; phylum Chordata; class Amphibia; order Caudata; family Salamandridae; genus Calotriton; species Calotriton arnoldi. Next base: position 1,463,078 of record CAWUFW010004089.1, on the reverse strand, counting down.
ACTCTTGAGGAACATCATTCCAAGTGCTTTTACCATAATAATCTGCAGTTCTCTTCCTTCAAATATGATGTAGCAAGGTTGTTGGATGGCTCATGGGGTGTTCATACAAAGCTGACAGATTAATTCCTGGAATTACCAAAACTGGAGCGTACAAGGTGATGATGGAGTCCTCTCCAGTTTGGTGGTACCTGGGCATACAGTAGTTCTCTACACTGCCAATAATAGTCCACGAGGCTGGAGGTACCCCCCCCGCACATCGGTTTTATCTACTGTAGTCTTACAACCAATATTTCGGCCTACATTAACAGTGCCATTTTCTCTGAAACATAAAGAAACAGAAGTTAATCTCATGACGGTCTGAGGACTTATTGTGCTATCTATCCAAGTGTAACGTGCAATGTTCTTGTCCCAGATATGTGCACAATTCCCTATTGGATTCTGACTAACATAAGTGCTGTTCCATAAAGATATAACCCTACAGGAAAATTAAATATTGAAATGCTTTTGGTCATGGGCAAAGACTGACCCAGTGACTCTAAATCCTGGCCTACGAATGCAATCTGGGGTAAGGGATTCACTAAATAGCTGCTACACTCAGTGAGCGGGCATGTTACTCTTAAAAATCCTAAATCTGAGACCATCTGGATCCAATCTACAGTGGTAAGACAACCTGTCTTCATCATACATTATATCTCATCCCTAATGTCCTGTCTATCTATGAGAATGTATAACACTTAAGCTAAAGAGTCATATTTTGTGGCATTAACTAAGAAGCACACTACCTTAACATGTGTTAATTGCATTTGGGCCTTAACTCTACACAAGCAGAGATGTAATAAACATAGAGTTGTACTTGGGGGTACTTGTTTTGTTGAATGTAACCTATCTGATCCGGTGGCATGAGGAATTAGGGAATACGCAAAACAAGATTCATTAGTATTTTCTGAACCTATGTCTGACGTGTTGATATCACATGTTATCTGATAGTTGAGTATGAGCTTTACAGGTCACATTATTATTATTAGAGAGTTCTCTTTGTACATGTAAAATATTAAAAAGAAGGGGTATGTTGCTATAGAACAGTAAAAAGGATAGTATCAAAAGACAAAAAAGAAACAAGAAAACAAAAATACATATCTTTCGTGCTGTCTTTTAAAAAAATAGTCCAACAGGAGAGGTGAGCGGGATATTTGTGTGATGACAATCTTCTTCCCCCCACTTATTGATTTAGATTTACTATGATGCTTGGTGAGGTGTTGGATCCAAACCAACATCGATAAGGTGGTACCAGTGTTTCCTGCCATCCACCTTGAGGGTGGTGGGTGTCACCGTGGTCACTGTGTACGGTCCGTTGAAACGTTTCTCCTTCCCAACTGGGAGGTCGACCTCAGTGGTGGCGCACTTCTCCTCTTTAATTACCTGTTTAGAGATGAACTTTGCAGCTTTCATTAGTTCACAAAAATACATATGCATCTCATTATTTAGGATCTCTGCAGATCTTTCTCCCTGTGCATTACTTCTAGTGGCAGGGACTTGTGTATTCATGGATCTCCCTGTCACTATCTGATGGGGTGTAAAGTGATGGTCAGAACTAAGGGCCCCATTACGATGTCCACCCGCCACCGTAACGGTAAACGGGACCGACCGCCAGAGGTGCGGCGGTCCCGCTATGCCAATTAGGATACGACCGCCACCCTGGCGGTCGCATCCCACACCTTTTACATTGCGGCGGGCACTGCTGTAAGCAGCACCCGCCGCAATGTAAAATATGCATGTTGTGCATCGCATGCACAACGTGACAGGCACCGCACGGTGCCTGCCACCTTGTTCATGCCAATGAAGGGGGGTACCATGGGTACCCCCCAAGTGCAGCCATCCACCCCCCCACCCACCCGGGGGCCCGCAACGGGCCCCCAAAGTCATTCTCTGCATGCCTTTCCATGGCGGAGTCTCCTCCATGGAAAGGCATGCCCCACGCACCCATCATAATATGGATGGCGGTGCCTCCAAGGCACCGCCACCATATTGTGGGCCTTTTCCGCCCGGCAGGCAATCGTGACGATTGCCTGCCAGCGGAAAAGCGGCGGACGGTCTTTCCGTCCGCCGCGGTACCCCCGCCATGCTAATATGGCGGGGGGTAAATGGCCGTCGGGCGGTGTGTTATGGCGGGCAGATTGCCACCGCCGGTCGGGCGGTGGCGATCCGCCCACCATCATAATAGGCCCCATAGTGTATTCCTAAGGGAAAAGAGTGCTAACGGTAGGCAATACAACCACTTCCTGTGCAGTGTAGCACATAACTTACTTGATTTTAAAACGCATCCTGTTTTCCTGCTGCATTTGAAAAAAAAGATTGCTTTATTTAAAAGCAATCACAGACATGGTTGTCTGCTGACTCCAGCAGGCCACCATCCCTGTGATTTTAGCGATTCCGAGTGGGTCGCAAACCAAGACCTACCTCATTAATATTCATGAGGTAGGTCTCTTTGCAACCCACTGGGAATCGCTTTCATACATTTGAAATAGCGATTTTCTAATTGCGATTCACAGGAAATCGCAATTAGGAACTCGCTCTTTCAAACTTTCCTCCATGTGGCCCATAGAGTCTTTTTGGCACTGCTGCTCAGTAGGACTACAAGTCAATATATCATCGACATATTGCAACAATGTGCTGTCATACTGGAAATTCGACAAATTATTTTTTACCACTCTGTTAAAAAATGCTAGGGGACTCACAATACCCTTGGGGCAAACAAGAGTGCAAATACTGAGTCCTGCGCTAGGAGAACACTGTCAAATAATGGCTGTCTGGATGGAGAAGGATGCTAAAGAAGGCCTTCTTCAGATCAATAACAGAAAAATATTTAGCATTCTGAGGAATATTTGCTAAAATGATGGAGGGTTCAGGAGAAATTGGAAATTCTGGTACCATTACATCGTTCAGGGGGCACAGGTCTTGAACCATAAGCCAAGTGTTACCCTTAGAGTTCTTGACTGGGTAAATCGGGGTGTTACAAAGAGACACTCCAGGGTAGATTACTCCATGTTCTAGCAACACCTGTATAGTAGGGGAGATACCCGCATCTGCTTCTTTAGACAGAGAATACCGCCTCACTCTGAGTAGGATAGCACCTTCCTTTAATGTAATTCTGAATGGTGTAGCGCAGTACAAATGAGGCCTATATCATGGGGACCCATAATCCACAAGGTGTCTGATTCTGTTAGGGAAGCAGATCTGTCCCAAATATCAAAGGCTGTACATGGTGTGGGTGTCCTTACTTCTAACACTGTCCTCAATGGTATGTCATTTTGAAAGACTACAACTGTTTTCTTGGAATCATCACAAGATAGTTGGTCATCCAATATCTCCCTAACCATTTTTCCTGACTCAATGAAGATAACACATGCCCATAAAACATGATTATGGTCACTAGCTATTTGAGCGCCATAGGTTAGTGTTACTTCTAAAGCCTCTCTTTGCAATATTAATTCAGCATTAGGCACTCAAGAGTCTTGCCCTTACCGCCAAAAAAGGAATTCTTTAGGTAACTGAACCTCTTTTTCCAGTAGCTCTGGTGTCTCTGCTATGATTGTATACACCACTGTAGTAAATGCTTCCAGATCAGCAGGTCGTGTTCTAATCTGATCTCCGGTAGAGGAATCTACTGTTAATGCCATGATCCTGGAAGGAGAATCTCCAGGGATGGAACAAATCATAGTACCATCAGCTTCAAAATGAATAGTCATATTTAATTTGGCCATCAGATCTCTCCCTAACAGATTAGCTGCAGCGGCTGGGGAAAACAGTAAACAGCCATCAATGCACCTCCCTCCTACTTCCATCTTCACTTGTTTAGTAAACTGAACCCTCATAACTTCCCTAGAGACTCCTTGTGTGTCAATTGATCTATTAAAGATTGGAAGGTCTCCCTCTCTAATTCAGGATCTACTTGCTCCTGGATCTATGAGGAAGGCATACCTTTTGTCATTGATAGCTACCATCACAGTGGGTTCCTCATCAGGCATGTGTGTCACTGACAATACTGAACACAGAAATACTCTGTGGGCACCTTGATTGTGTATATCCTCCCACAGAATCCATCTAGAAAGGATTTCCTCCTCTCACAACTACACCACCTTGTCCACTTTGAGGTGGGGTGTTTGGTAGTTTTGCTGAGGTGGCATCTGTTGTGCCTGGGGCATTACTGCTGGCTGCATATTGTGTGATGGCGCCTGAGATACATATATGATTTGTGGATTTGATTTCAGCTCTACTGCTGTGTTTCCTGGCTGATTATAAACTCCTACCCTTCCATTTTGCTCATCCCATCTCTTAGTTCTGCAGTTTCTAATAAAATGTCAATACCTCTGGCAATAATGACATACCTGATCCAACCTTTCAGACCTATCCTATCTCTTCCTATTCCTTTTCGTGCTCCTCTACTTCTTCCTTCCCTGTATCCTTACATTATTCTTTTGTTGTGGGTATTGTTGTTGAGTGGTCCCTAGAACCAATCCCACTGACATTGCAGTCATCTGAGTGGCAGCTGTCACCTCGGCACATTCCACTGCTCATTTCTTCACCAATTTCTACTGCACTAACTTGACTGCTGCTTTCTCGGTCACCTCCTGTTTGTTCCTTTCTTTCTGCTGCTTTTTCTTGCACAAAGGGATTATGTGTACTTGTCTTTAGGTCCAGGGCTTGGTTTCTGCTACTATATTATCTAAGCTATTCTGTACATCAGAGGGGTAACCCTTTTTTCACTACTTTATAAAACAATACAGCATTTCCTCCTGTTACCTCCTAACTCTGACCAACTTCTTGGGTACATTTTCTTTCATCCTGTTAAGCAGGATCCTCATTTGGCTGCATTGACTGAGCCATGAGAGATCCAATGTCGGGTCTATCAGGGTACATTTTCCTCAGCTGATCCCAAGCTACTGTCCTAACCAAACTAAATGGAGACCCATCGTATCTAATTTCAGTGACTGTAACATTTCTCATTTCAGCCTTTTGAAAAGCATTGTCTGTTTCAACTCCTATAAGAGAACTAAGCAGACTCTTTATGTACCATACTGCTAAGATGATACCTGCAGTTTGTTTTTCAAAAGCTCTAATCCATTTCCCTGCTCCCTCTGTAAGCAGTGGCATCAATTTTCTAACATTTTCCTTGTCTATTTGTGACCAGGGAACATAATGACATGACCCCGGTCTCTTGCGTATTAGGGGTATCTAATGTAAGGGAATGGTTGAATGGTGTGGATTGTGCTGTCTAGCATATTTCTGCCATACATTCAAACATTTCCGCATGTAGGGATATTCACAGACTGGATCTCCCTCACCATGAAGAATGCATTCCTCAGCATTAACCATATCATGTGGATCAAAGGACCCTTCTTGTGGTCATCGACTCATTTTTAAGCTAAACGCTCATTCCAGTCTACTAAATTATCTACATATGTCACAACATTGTACCAGCTATTTTCTCCTTCAGCAACTATCTCACTAGGAGTCAGATCTACACTGTGCAAAATTGATTGAACACTCATGTGCTGCATTGGTCTATCATGTAGTGTCAATCCTCCCATAGCCTTACAAGATCCCATCCTGGGGTCTGGCTGGCCATGTGTTCCCTGAAATCACAACCGCTCAAGCTCTGCCGCTCGGGTTTTCCTAACTCTAGAAATCATATCCTGCTCTCCTTCTCTAATATCAATATGATTAGGTAATCCCTTGTATGTTTTGTGTGATCTAGATCAATAAGTAGTCTTTCTTGAATATCAACATCATAGGTAGGGTACCTAACTTTAGGGGATTTAAGCATTTCACTCCTACTATCCAAACATTTATGTATATAATCTATCCTATTTGTTATTGTCCCAAAACCTCCCTGCATCTGTCCTGAAAAGTCATTGTGATATCCCTCTCTCCTTACTTTACTGGCATCTCTCCGAGTCTCACTTTGCAATAGCCATTCTTGAACACTTTCTGGTGAAATTATTACATTCCCCTTCTCCTTCTGCCAAGGTGGTAAACTGTATTCAGTCCTTCCAAGATTCTCATCCCTTCCTTGAGATATTGGCCATTGTGCCATACCTACAGCCCTATCCACATAGTCACTCCCTCTTACATCATCTGAATCACTTCCGTGTAGACACTCGCTCTCTAACTACCCTTCCTGTGGTGTCCCTTCTCTGCAAAATAATGCGATGTTGCTGATGAAACACGACTGGTCATCACTATCTCCTGGACTTTGCTCTTCATTCCTATCCTTCTGGGGAGAGGCTGGATCTAAATGTAGTGTAAACTGCGCATCTAGTTGTCCTGAAATCTGGGAATCACCTATCCTTACTTGCTGCCTAGGTGTACTGGCATGTTTTGGCTTTGGCATTTGTAGGGCAACATTAGGGGTAAGTTTTGGAGATTGTGAAGGGGTCTCAATTTTTGGATTCTCAAATCCCACTGCAGCTTCCTGCAGCTGCACCAGTGGATAGATACTAGGTACCTTGGGAGATGTGCTCATTGGATCATATGGGGGTGAGGGAACAGACAGGGCTAGGGGTATAAACTTTTGAGGAGTCCTTAGATTTTTCTAAAAAAAAAACTCACCATAAAGCTAGAGTAGCTTCTTGCTTTTGTAATTTGGATTCTGTATATTTACTTCTAAGATATGTGATAACATTCTCTAGTATTTTATTGTCAAATGTCCCATATTTTTCCCAGGGATATGTATGTTTTTGGGTGACTTTAAACCATTCTAAACAATATTGTTTCAATTTTCTCTGATTATTTAGAAAAACCTTCTGCATATGTGCTAAGGGAGTCTCCTTGACTACTCATATTTCTAAAACGATCTACAATTTAACTTTTAACTATCTGGTCAAATATCATTCCTCCTTTAAAACTTACACAAATCTTTAAAACCAGGATAATTCATCAACTTTTTATCTTACCACTTATGCGATGAACGTTAAAATAACATTATGCACATTTATGCCACATTACACAACAACATCATACTGTGGCCACATTTCATCCATACACGCACTCACCATCAGCATAAAATATACAAACACTTCTACTACTTCTAAATGATAATCATTGTTATTCTACTCTAAATGGGAAATGCAACTGGCAACCCCTAGTCACTTCCCTCCATGCTCAGAGAGGACAACCTTTTCAAACCATGCGTCTTTCAGACCATGGAATGACTTCTGGGCATTAGGTCCAGGATAGTAATTTGAGTGCTCAGATTGTACCTGGAGGTAAAGTTTAGCAACATCAGTTTTTCAGCTGTCCCTCTATGTCAAACATTGGAGCACATGTTGGCACCTTCCAATTTCAAATTACCCACATTGACCACGTCCAATCTTATATTGGGAAAAACAAGTAAACCAGTTATGTAGCGGCTTTCCAGATATTGTGCAACACATGTACATTATCTTGCATGCAATACCCTTATTTCTCTTATAACCTTACATCTCTTTATCTATCTACATCTATGTTTACCAATACCAGGGGGAACAAGGCATACAGTATATAGGTGGGGACAAGAGGCACCTCTTAGGCTGGCTCACCAGCTGTTGCAGGGTGACTTAACACCTTAAAAAATGAAACGATACAGACTCCGCTTTAGCAATGTAAAGATAGCTCTTTACTGTTACGACAGGGAGACTGACCCTCCTCATACAGGCAGGCAGCCGGTCTCAATTTTGCTGTTTCACAGACAGCTTCTTTCAAACAATACTAAAGAATACTTTATTACAAAACAGCAAATAATAATTGAATCTCAGTTACAAATTGAAAGTAGGAAAACACTAAAATGCCTGTGACCAAGTAACCCCAAACTCTGACCTAATCCTCCACACATTCTTCATTGTAGGTCTGACAATGCTTAGCAAACCAACCATTCTTCATTCTTGAATGCATATACATTTGTAGTAAATACAATTTTAGTGGAGTGTGTGCTTTATCATTGTGCACCTAAGACCTCAGTGAGTTCTAAGCTAATTTGATTTCCTGCACCCATTGTCTAATCAAGTTACAATCTATTTGGAAACACAAAGTGCGTGCGGGTGAATCCATGTGCTAAAGCCATAAAATACCTTCAAACTTGCTAAACATGAGATGGCCTTTAACTGCAATCCTTTCAAGTTATTTATTCCATTATGTGCTCAAGTGAACTCTTCACCTTTCTCTGGTCTGCACAAGAATTTGGCCTACACTGTTCTTTCACTTCGTACAGCTGTGTAAGGCTCTCTGCTGGTGTCTCTGTCGTTATGCTATGTTTTTGTTTTCTACATTTTCTTCTATGTGTTCATATTTTACATTTCCTATAACAACAGGGCTGTGATTTTTAGGTTTTATAATTGTTTAATAGCATCCAGGTGTGTGATGTTTTGATAAAGTCACCTTGTCTGAGACTAGCGAGAGATTCCCAATCTTTTTCCTGTCCCCTGTTTTATTGGTGAAAGAAGTTACTACCTGCTCAGTGCACCGAGCCCTCTCTTTATTTTTTATGATAAATCCTTCTCCTCCCTAACTAATCCCCAGTGAGTCTTGACAGAAGCACTGAGAAATCCACACAAGCCAGGTGAAAATAATGCAAAGCAGTGGGATTAGTTTGAGCCCTGTGGGAAAGGGTATACCAACACACTGAAAGATTAGAGACACATAATGCTTAATGAGAAGACCTATATCCGTAGTTATTACCTGAATGTGAAGCATTCTGTTTGGGTTTTCAACTCTCAACCTTCCATTGAGGGTGCTAATAATTAATCTGAAACAGTTAATAAAAATTTAAAAACTCTATGAGGATAAAAAAAGCAAATCATATTAGCCTCAATGTCATGATTTCCTGTTTCTGTGGGGAGCTCTACATTTTATAGCAAAGAGAATAACATTATTGTATTGTACTGTAATTGCATTTATATAGCGCTTACTACCCCTGACGAGGCGTCAAAGTGATTTTTCAGCAAGTAGCATGCTACTCCAGAACCCATAAATGATTAGTGTTGAGTTAGTATAGTGAAATATGAAAATAATTTGAGTGGTGGATAGGTTAGTCAGTTGTTTGGATTCAGAAGGATAGCGGAGGGATAGAAGAGGGAAAAAGGTTTGCATTTATATAGCGCTTGTTACCCCTGATGGGATGTTAAAGCGCTTTTTTCGGCGAGTAGCATGCTACTCCGGAACCTATAAAGGATTAGTGGTGAATTAGTATAGTGAAATATGAAAGTAGTTTGAGTGATGGATATTAGACAGTTATTTGGATTGAGAAGGATAGCGGAGGGATAGAAGAGGGAAAAAAAGGTTAGCATTTATTTAGCAATTATTACCCCTAATGGGGTGTTGAAGCACTTTCTTGGCGAGTAGCATGCTACTCTGGAACCCATAAGGATTAGCGGTGAATTAGTATAGTGAAATATGAAAGTAATTTCAGTAGCGGATATTAGTCAGTTATTTGGAATGAGAAGGATAGCGGAGGGATAGAAGAGGGAAAAAAGGTTTGCATTTATGTAGCGCTTGTTACCCCTAATGGGGTGTTGAAGCACTTTCTTGGCGAGTAGCACGCTACTCCGGAACCCATAAGGATTAGTGGTGAATTAGTATAGTGAAATATGAAAGTAATTTGAGTGGTGGATATTAATCAGATATTTGGATTGAGAAGGATAGCGGAGGGATAGAAGAGGGAAAAAAAAGTTAGCATTTATTTAGCAATTGTTACCCCTAATGGGGTTTTGAAGCACTTTCTTGGCGAGTAGCATGCTACTCTGGAACCCATAAAGTATTAGTGGTGAATTAGTATAGTGAAATATTAAAGTAATTTGAGTGGTGGATATGTTAGTCAGTTATTTGGATTGAGAAGGATAGTGGAGGGATAGAGAGGAAAAAAGCTTTGCATTTATATAGTGCTTGCTGCCCCTGAAGGGGTGTTGAAGTGCTTTTTTGGCGAATAACACGCTACTCCGGAACCCATAAAGGATTAGTGGTGAATTAGTATAGTGAAATATGAAAGTAATTTCAGTAGCGGATATTAGTCAGTTATTTGGAATGAGAAGGATAGCGGAGGGATAGAAGAGGGAAAAAAGGTTTGCATTTATGTAGCGCTTGTTACCCCATATGGGGTGTTGAAGCACTTTCTTGGCGAGTAGCACGCTACTCCGGAACCCATAAGGATTAGTGGTGAATTAGTATAGTGAAATATGAAAGTAATTTGAGTGGTGGATATTAATCAGATATTTGGATTGAGAAGGATAGTGGAGGGATAGAAGAGGGCAAAAGGTTTGCATTTATATAGTGCTTGCTACCCCTGATGGGGTTTTAAAGAGTTTTTTCAGTGAGTAGCATGCTACTCCGGAATCCATAAAGTATTAGTGGTGAATTAGTATAGTGAAATATTAAAGTAATTTGAGTAGTGGATATGTTAGTCAGTTATTTGGATTGAGAAGGATAGTGGAGGGATAGAGAGGAAAAAAGCTTTGCATTTATATAGTGCTTGCTGGACCCTGAAGGGGTGTTGAAGTGCTTTTTTGGCGAATAACACGCTACTTCGGAACCCATAAAGGATTAGTGGTGAATTAGTATAGTGAAATATGAAAGTAATTTGTGTGGTGGATATTTTAGTCAGTTATTTGGATTGAGAAGGATAGTGGAGTGATAGGAGAGGGCAAAAGGTTTGCATTTATATAGTGCTTGCTACCCCTGATGGGGTGTTGAAGCGCTTTTTCGGCGAGTAGCACGCTACTCAGGAACCCATAAAGGATTAGTGGTGAATTAGTATAGTGAAATATGAAAGTAATTTGAGTGGTGGATATTAATCAGTTATTTGGATTCAGAAGGATAGCGGAATAGAATCATCATTAAAAATAAGCCAGCAATCAAGAACACCCAACAAAACAAATACAACACTGTTTCCAGAAATCCAGCACAAGTTCAGATTCAGAAGTTACCTGAGGGTTTTTGAAAAGTGCATATTTCTCTATACGTTCAACAAACACAAGTTTATTCTGACTGTCTCTGGTCCAGTTCAGTAGGTTCTCCACCAGGTTTTCATGGTCCTCAAAGATCAGCTCCATTTGAAGTTTGCATGTAGTGTATTTTAAAGCGGTGAATCTTGCGATCTTTCCTACTTGAAGCAGGGCTGGGGTGGTCCCAACTGACACAGGGAAGTTGTTCCAGATCCTAGGGCATTGAATGAAAACCTATTACTTGCGTTTTCTTTTTTGAACTTCTTCCTCTTCCGGCTGATGGTTTTCTGGCTGCAGGGGTGTGGAGTAACACAATCGATGGTGGGTGAGCTGGCCAGCCAGACAGGGGGGGATTCAATTACGATGACTTTGTAGATGATACAGCTGGTTTCAAAGATGGTGCGATCTGGCAAGGGGAGAGATCAGACTTCAATTTAAGTGGGTGTGATGTGGTAATACGTCTTCAGGCCCTTGATGAGACATGCTGTGGTACGCAGGATGTTCTTAAGGAGGGGCAGTGTGCAATATGGGAGGCCATTATGTAGTCTGGGAGGCCATGGAGCAGCAAGTTGCACATCAAGATCCAAGAGTATGAGGGCTTGAAATGCAGTTCTAAAATTGCTTTCTGAGCGTAACATACCTTCTTTGGTTAAGGAACTGAATCAGGATGTCTTGGTGTTTTTGGTGATGTGTTCGTTAAGGGTAATGTGTTATTTAGAGAGGATGTCCTTATATGTGGTGACGAGGGCATTTTCTACAGTTTAAAGTTAGCTATCTGTGTACTGCAGCAGGACCAGAGGCCAGACTGGAAGTCCTGCAGGAGATGATTAACAGTGATGTAATCATGAAGTTGTGCATAGACTGCTTGTTCAATGACTTTGCAGGCAAAGAATAGTTGAGTGATTGGCCAGTAGTTAGCGAGGTCACCAGGTTCTAGTGTGGATTTCTTCAGAAGTGGAAAGGTCTGGCCTTTGAAGAGCTTCTGGGAAGATGCCATGATTGAGGGAAGCATCAACTACGGTGAAGGGTGAGAGCCTTGGAAGAGGGTTGTTTTTTTTTAAAGTAGGACGATGGTAAAACATCTTCACAGGAAGAGCCTTCGAGATAGTTGGTGATGTCGGCAATGTCTGCAAGAAGCATACATTTGAAAGAAGATCAGTGTGCGATGCAGCACAAATTTGGTGTCAGTGAAGCAGGCTTGGTGTCCTTGATGTGCTGCCAGATACTCTGGATTTTTATGGAAGTTCAACACTTTTCAAAAGCCTTTAAATTGCCCTTTCCACTGGTCTAGAGCAGAATATCACCGAAAGTTTAAACTATGATCCGTCAGCGATGTTGGGTAAATACTCTTCCACCATGAGAGCTATGGAAACCATTGCTTACTGAGCAGAATGTGTGCCAAATCTTCTCCTGTTGCCACCTGCCATAGCCATAACCAGGTGCTCCCAATGAGCCAATGAGGCCACAGAAGCTCATTTCAGGAGCACTTGAAAAGAAACTGAAATAAGAACCTCGCCCTAACCCAGAGGTCAGTTGTGCAGCTTTTGGAAGCAGGTATGCAGAAACATAACTGCAAAGTTTAAATTGTTAAACACGTTTAGAGCTGCCAATGTTATCGAATAATTGTGAAAAAAATATGTTTTCATTCGGGGGCATGTGAATTTTTGTTCCAAAGGGTAGTGCGGCATTAAAAAGTGTGAAGACCGCTACTGTAGTGCCATGGATCAAGGGACGCACAGTGGGGCTGTGCTGGGTAGGGATAGAAACACCATGGCTTGTGATTGGGGGCGGGGGGTGCACATTTGGCTTCGATGGTGAAGGCACCATTGACAGTGATAGATAAAAGGTAGCGCTTGTGCAAGGGGTGTGCACCAAGGTGTAATGAAGAGTGAGCACAGTCAGTGGCAGCCTGAAACTGGCATTACGGACTGAGACCATTAAGTAGCACAAATCACAGACCAGGGGCTCCTGTGAAGCTGTCGTCCTCTGCTATGAAGGGAAGTGCTCTCCTCCAGTCCCCACAAACGGACGCAGGCCTCGAGGGGGGTTTCTTTCATTGAGAGTTGGTAAAAAGAAAGCAGCCCATGTGATATAAAATGAGTTGTTTTTGTTTTTATTAAAAATCGTCAATAAAAGCACAAATCTGCCCTTGCTGGACTATGGGATAAAAGAAAATGACAACAATATCTATAAAGAATAAAAAATGGTATGTACTTAATAGCATCGAGTATAGGTTATAGCGACAGTCTTCCTATCCAGGTATGAAACATTTATGAAGAGAAAACATAACTAAATTGTTAAGGAAACCCTACGTATACTATGTACATTTGTATACATTATTAATTGATTTATGTATCAAAAGTATCACAGTTAAAAAATCATCAGTCTGGCTTTATGAGACAAAGAGCACAAACGCTCTGAGCCCAAGGTGTCACTCCTCGCCTGACGTATATATCCGTCATAAATAGTGTCTCAGCACACCCTTATGACGTCTGTGGTTGTCATGGGACGTGTCACGTTTGCACATTTGCTTTTCCATTGTTTACCTGAAGACTGGGCGAGCATTAGAGAAAATATCTCCACTGGTGTGGGCTAACTTGACGGCAGCCAAGGGGTTAAAAATGAAACAGGAATTGTGTACAACGGCCAGAGGAGAAATACGAGAGATGATAGTGGTGTTCCTTGGAAGAGGTGTGTGCAAGTGGAAAGAGAGGACGAGAGAAAGAACGAGTAAGTAGGAAACTGGAAGCACACTGAAAGAGAGGAGGAGGAGGCAGAACATCTAGAATAGGAAAGTGCGAAAAAAGCGGGAGCAACAGGTGGCTGGGATGAATATACAGAAGAAGAAGAGAAGGAGGAAGGAGCTGAGGGAAAGAAGATAAAAATAAAGGGAATTAAGAAGTTGGAAAAAGAAACGGGTTACGAGGAGCGAAAAGGAAGAAACAGTGGGAAGGGATGGCTCAGAGTGTGATCATGAGAAAACGACAGCTCTTGGGTTTATGAAAAGAGAGGAAAGGTAGGGAGGTGAAGAAGGCAAAAGAGCGAAAGGATGGCAGGATAGAAAAAAAAGGCGAGGTAAAGGGGCGGTGAACGATGGGTACACAATTTGTTCCTAAGGCAATTATGCATGAAGGGAATTCCTATAAGCACGACCTTAAAGGTGAGGAAACCGTTATTACAGAGCACCGCTCAGGACGAGGAAGCTGTGGTGCAGCTGAGTGGGCTGCTGCCACTTCCGCCTGGTTTCGGCTCAAGCCGTAATGGCAGAAAGCAGAAGTGGCACCTGCAGCTATCCGAAGGCTGCTGTATTAAGACATTTCCCGCCTTATAGAGCGCAGTCAGTGTTCTGCGGCCAGAGACGTGCCCTGCTGCGCAGCCTGCTCGTGTCTGCTGCCTTTCCTGGGAGGAGGATGGCGCTCCTGCTTCTCACAGCGGCTCTCTCTCTGGGTAAGTGCCATTCCGTTGGAGCAGCAAAGTTCTTATTTAAACTTTCAGCTGGGCCCACAACAAAGACCTTATTTAAAGGAATATCAGCCCCTCCTTCTGTTTGAGTTTAATACTGGATGGGGGATAACTGTATACTAACACCTAGACAAAGCAAAGGAAGAAAACAAAGGCTCACTGTGTGTTGTCACTTCACAAGTACTTGAGAGAAACTATGATTTAAATGTAGATTTTTAACTTTGTTCAACTCCCTATGTAAGAGATGTGCTTGCACTCCAAGATTGCAAGAATTGTCTTTCTGTATGAGTAATTATACAAATATTGATGTAAAGGCACCTACTTTTTTAAATTACATTTTTTATAGTGCTGCTTATCCCAGTGTATGGTGCCACTGCGCTTTTTATCACACACAGAGGCACAATAAATTATACATGTGTAAATCAACGTACAGGAAATGTTACATAGGAGAATGAGGGATATAATTTATAAGGTGTAGGAATCACATATCATCCACACTTGTAGAGATTATAAATTAGGAGTGAATGGTCGGGAGAAACAAAAAGTCATGATATAAAACCTAACACAGTGCTTGTGGTTGTCTGTACTAATAAGATACTAGTAAGACTTTATTACTTCCTAAAATAACCCTTCTTTGCAATATTAAAAAAGACAACAGATTGAGAAAAAATAATAAGGTTCTAAGCCCATGATTTACAGTTTGTGTGCAGCTCCGTGGTGTCTGTAAATCGATCACTGTGCTATATTGGAAGACTTGCTACTTATGAACTGGTAGTAACAAAATGATCTGAGTGTCAAACACAGTAGCCCAATTATCTATATAAATAAAAAACTAATATATGATCTTCTTGTTACACAATGTGCTTTACAGCAACCTTCTATGTTACTTTTTGAGAGAAAACTGTGACTGGACAAAACACAGAACTCTACTTGAACTATGTTAACTATTAGTTCTCAGTCTTACCACTATTATAATCCCCTCAAATTGCTGGGCACACAATGATCTCTGAAGCAAGTGTCTTAACCCTGTGAGATATTTTGAAACGCACCCTCTTTGTGGCCAATTTTTTGCAGCATATTTTTAATACATAAGTTGACTGTCAGTCTGTGTTTCAAGCTCCGGCCCTAGTGGCTCCACTCTCTTTCCTCTGCCACACTTTTACCACCAATTTATGGGTTCCCAGAGTACATTTTTTCCTATTCCAGATCTGACTACCATAATGTAAATCTGATACTCTTTATACAGGTTATAGGCCTTTCATTATTTGTTTTTACTCTGAAATTGTTTTTTTTTTACACTTTCTATGGTTTGAATTGGCTGATTTGTATCATGGCTCTGTGGAGTCACAACCGTGTTCATAGAAAAAGAAAACATTTACTGAAATGCACCCAAGTGTTTATGCTCACAATGTACTTGTCTGAAATAACATGCTGGATTTGTTCCATCAAACGCATTATATTTAAAATGCGAATACTGGTAAAAAAAAAAAATGCAGAATATGTCAGTTTGAAGGTTACATATCGTGCAAAACCCATCTGATTACTGAAGGCTCTCTGGAGTGAGGAAAGTGATTCATAAATCTCCAGTGAGATAAAAGAGTTTCTGAGTCCTGTGAGGGCAAGATACAGTGATTGTGGCGGTGGGGTTCAAAGGTGTGGCTAAAAAGAAAAAAAGAATGTGTAACGAATTTGTTGGTCTTTCACTCTCATATAAAATGACTCACACATAGTAAATGAAATAAGAAACATAAGGTAAACTGATCAGTAGGAAATGCACTATTAAACACAGCATTAGATAGTCGGCCACAACACGAGCAAAAAGATTTATTTTTAGGATAAAAAGCCTTTTCAAAATATACATTTTAATATTATGAAACCAGCCTGTACCTACTGCAAACATTTTGTTACAAGTGCCCATTAAAAGCCGCACTCAAGAACTCAGCTGGCAACAAACTTACATTATATCTCAAAAACAATAAATCTGTGTCCTCGTAAAGCTTCAAGAAACTCCATCAATTACAGCGAATATTGGCTTTAAGACAGCCTCTACATTTGTAGGTTAAACAATTGGCCACAGTTCATTTTTTTTCAAGCAGCAGGCATCCTGTTGAGCAGGCTTGGTTCTTTTTTCCCTGCCTGCATCTCCCTTGGTTTACAGACCAGGAGACCCCTTCCATTTCCCTTTCAGCCTAAGCATTGCAACTTCCGGGAAGGTTGTCTATTTATAAAAAGTAGGAGAACTGTTTTTGTTCGATTAACAAAGTATGGCCATGTTGTTCCTCACAGATCCCACCCACTTCAGCCTTTGCTCTGTGCACACTGCCAATTTTTCAGTTCAGGAAACAGAGGCATGTGACCAGGATTACACAATTTTGTTAAGTTGAAACACTGGCACATCTCTTAGGTGTCCTGGGTCGCCTGCCAAGTACAGCAAAACTAGATCACAACTCTCTCCCACTCTGCACACCTTTGTGTGGGGGACAGAAAATTCGGAAAAGGCAGTGATAAGGTGTAAAAAGATATATAGGATATATGATCCTGAGTGCAATGTCTGGGGATACTGGAAGAAGTGGGGGTGTGCGCGGGGTCAAAAGCATGGTACAAAGTTGAAAATATCCTGTAATTATTTCATTGGAATTTCGCCTACAGGTAACTGCTTATAACATATTTGGTCCAACTACATACTTTTCAGAAAGTAAAAACTTAATTTATTTCATTTGCAAACCACAGATTTTTGACATTTTAACACATCTGCAAAGCACACAATGATAGAAGATAAAAAAGGGGAAGACAGGAGAGTTAAAGCAACTGCAGGAAATAGACCAAGTTTAAAATGGGGGCAGAAAAAGGGGAAACGGGAATAAAGAAAATTAAATACAGAAAACAAAAAAGTTGAGAAATGATGAGATAAAGAATGCAGAAGGGAAGAAAGAGCTAGACAAGAATAAAAAATACCAGTGAAGCGAGAGAAAGTAGTAAAAAAATAAATAAAGACAAAAAACAAAATATAAGAATCATGCACACCCTTTTTTCAATATCATGGAGCTCCAACCAACCAGTGCCAGATACCCATGCCTATCATTCCTAATGTTAGAAGCAGGGAACAAGCACCATAGACCAGGTTAGCGTCATGCAACACTGGCACTATGCAATGATGTAACTTCGCCACAGAAACGTGTGCCAATCTTTCGGCTAGGCACGGACAGAGCAGCACTGGCACTACGCATTGATGTAACTTCGCCTCCTATATTATCATATGCTTTACCCAAAGAGATAACCCTCTAGCCAAAGCGGGGCACAAACTGAGCCAAACGCACTACTTATGTATGCAAGTGTCTATATAGCAATGTACGTTTATATACAACGACACATCCATATCCATGCACACAACGTTCACTCACATCTACCAAGCAACAAAATAAAAACTAAGGGATGCAGTGACTGTCCTAGTGAGGTATGCTCTCCTATGTCACCATGCTTTGCATCTGAAACTCATGAAGTCCTCCAAGACCTCACCTAAGCCAATTAGTAGCCTGTTGTCAGTGGCACGTGCTGAGGAAAACATCATTAAATGATTCATGCTCTTTCTTTCAGAGATCTCAGGAGGCATGCCTCAATCCATATCTATCTCAAGAAGCTTTTCTTTATGTGGAGTCCCCCATAGCTCACCTCTGTCACAGCTGTGGTTTAATGTTTATCTCACTTCATTAATTGCCATCCTGACAAGCACCTTTTTGATTCTATGATATTACACTCTGAAAAAGGTGTGTTGCTAGTTGCTTTCCCTCACTGAATACGTTTAGGCCAATTTTCCTTGTACCCTTCTACTGCTCATAAGGCGTGTTGGTGGCCACAGCTGTTACTTCTGGACTTAACTACTGTTACAGCCTTTATACAGGTCTCTTCATCTCTAGGATTTCACATCTGCATTTAGCCTACAATGCCATAATCCATCTAATTGCTGGTTTTAGGAAGAAGGACCATAATTTTTAAGCAAGGAGATCACTGATTAGTTCTCAGTAAAAGTTCATATTTGCTTTACCTAAGTGTTATGGGGCTTAAATACATCAACAATGTGGCCTTGGAATACCTGTTCAACAAGATTTTTCTATGCTCTCCTCTTCTGATCCTGAGACATTAAGATAGGATGCTGCTGATCACTCAACAATGTAAGCTCAAATCTAGAGTGGGGAGCTTTCTGCGTTGTAGGGTCTAAGTTCAGGAACATGTTTCCTTCCAATAGCAAGAATTCATCCATCTTAGCTACTTTTAAAGATGCTTAAAACTTATCCATTTTAGTTAAATTTCAAGGTGCCCTCAAGCACCAATAGACTTGATAGTATTGTGTAATTTATAAATGAAGTGACCCATTTCAGATCTGCTGTATACAGGTGACACTGTCTTTATGGTGCATACACCCCTAGCGTTGCAGCATCTTTTAGACCAATTCTCCACCTTTATGGAAGGGCTGGACTTCAAAGTAAATATTAGCAAGACTTTTGTTATGTCATGCAGTCCTATACGTGCAGTTAAATCAAAAGATTTTCTGCACTCTAAACCCATTCAACTCACAAATAATTGTAGCTACCTCGGTCTTGTTTTTAACAACTCTGGGTCTTTGCACCAACAGCTATTGGTCAGAAATAGTGAGTTTGTGCGGAGTATCAACACCCTCTTCCAATTTTCTGCTAAACTAGGAAGGAGATCTGCACATCATATATTAGCGATATACCAGGCGAAATGCCTTGGTGTGGCTACTTACAGGGCTGGAGTCTTGAGCCTGAAAAAAGTAACAGGGCTAAAGCTAACTGAAAATAGCTACGCACGTTTCCTGCCACTTTTATCTGCCTGAATGAATGAAAAAACATTTGTAAAGCGGGTGGTTACCCGTGGGCATCCCAGCGCTGCCTGTGGCGCCATTTAAGCTTTGGGCAGATCAAGGGAAAAGAAAAGTTTTCAGTTGTTTTCTGAAATTCAGATTCTTCGGTTCAAGCCGTATGTGGTGGGGGAGGTGGTTCCAGAGCTTAGCCGTGTTATATGAAAACAGACGTCCTCTAGTTCGTGATCGCCTGATCTTCGGGACTGTGATTAAGCCTTTTTTGTCAGATCTCAAAGCCCTACTAGGTCGGTAGGGCTTAATCATAGGGCGGATCATTGGCGAGCCCTATGAGTTGGGGTTAATTCCTTTGGAGGATAAAATACGGACCCGCCTCCTGATGATGTGGCGACGAGTCTAGACCAATGAGGCATTGACATTAAATAGAGCAATAATTGAAGATTGCTTGTCATTGGACCGTGGCCTTGAAATCGCAGGGCTGAGGGAGATTAGGGATACGACCCTGGCTCAGCCCAGACAAGAGCTGTTCAACAATCCTTCATCCCTCTCCTCCCTCAACCAAAGGACTCTGAGGTATATGTGCTACATTAAGTATGGGGCAGAAAGGTCGGACAAAGTCAGACCCATATCCTCTGTCCTATCTTATATCTCTCTGGCCCCGTCTGATAGCCTTCAGCCATTTTTGTTACTCAACGTACAACACCACCAGAACTTTCTCCTGTTGAGGTTCCGACTCAATTTATTGCACCGGTTGGTGGCATTCCCTTATTGTATTAACTGGAAGGATAATTTGGAACCCTGTACATGTGATTCGATTTCCTAACTGAGGGGCACATGCATCAAGCCTTTTTTGGTTCGCAAACGGGCCAATTCACAGAATCGACCCATTTGTGAATGGAAAAAGGCCTTTTCCAATGCATGGAGGTTTAGTCATTCGCAATTTAAGTAATTGCAATTTTTTGCGATTACCTAAATTGCGAATGCATTTAGGGAATCGCAATTTGCGATTCCCTAATGCTGATTCATGTAGCCTTTCCTAAATGCAGTTCGCATTTAGGAAACACAAATTACCATCAACTTCAAGTTGATGGTAATATGTGCATGCTTTGAAAAATGCACAAAAATTCATTTTTCAAAGTGCCATGTAGTGCACACATGCCCTTAGGGCATGTGTGTGCTTTACATGTGAACACTTACCTTTTTTGTGGGGTGCTTCAGTGGGGCCTTAGGCCCCCGGGCACTCTTGGATTTGCATTTGCTATTTGGATTTTCAGTTGGTAATCGCAATTAGCGAATTCAATGCCATTCATTCCTATGGGCCTGTAGGCCCATAGGAATGAATGGAGTGACATTAGCTAATAGCGATTCACAATTTCCGAATTGCTATTAGCTAATGTTAAGGAATCGCAGATTTTTTGGCGATTCCTACATGCATAGGCATTTGCGATGACCAAATAGCAATTCTTTAATAATCGCTATTTGGTAATCGCAAATGGTAACTTTGATGCATGTGCCCCAAAGCACCTTACATGTAATGTTTTATTGTGGTTTTTTAAGCTCTACGAAGATCACACGCTATTACAGTTCTATTAAATAAACTCTCTCTAAGACATTGCATGCACGCACTGCATTTTCTTCAATGTCGAGCTTCTGCTGATATAATAGCAACCATTTACACTTACCTTAGGGTGGTAATAAGGATCAAAAGGAGTTTGGGGACTACAAGGGAAGCCACCTCCAGACTCTGCTTTGACAATGACTTTGGACATTACGATGATGGAGCTCCATGCTGGCCAAGTTTGTGGCCCTTTCCCCTCCTTGCCTTGTGAACACCATTGCAAAAGTGGGTGGGAATCTTTGTCTAGGGAGATTTGATTATGTTTTTTGCACTTTCACATTCTTTTTAAGGTTCTCAGATCTGTGGTCTGTCAATCGATGACCTTAAATATGTCTTTTTACACTTTTATGTATTGTGTTTTTTAGCATTGCAGTTAGCCGCCCCCTTGCAGCCTTTAATCCCACTTCTTCTATGTTTGAGTTGTGAGTTTGAGGCTCTGGCTTCGGCGTCGCAGCTCCTTGAGCAATTCTGCTAGAAGGTTGCCATCATGATTATGCCTTGCCCTTATGTCTGCTTGTTAGACTTGGCATCTTTTGGCGTGTTTCCCCTGAGTTTTTGCTTTCTGACCTTCCGGTTTTGACTCTGTTTTGCTGGTGTAACGGTTCTGCGCGCTTTTCGCACTGCTGATCAGTGGTAAAGCGCAGGTGCTCCTATGGTAAATTGTGTTATGGATTGGTGTTTCCATGATTGGATATTTGATTTACCTGTTAGCCCCTAGTAAAGTGCACTGCGTGTGCCAGGGCCGGTGAATCACATGCTACCCGGGGGCCTGCAGCACTGGTTGTGCCTCCCCCGTGAGTAGCCCTGAAAACGGTAACTCAGACCTGCCATTGCAGAGTCTGCACGCAGTTTGTAACTGCCATATCAACTTAGCCAGTGCACACACTGGCCGGTACCTAACCTTCCCTTTTCTTACATGTCAGACACCCCTCAGGTAGGCTCAAGGTACCCCTGTGGGCAGGGTGCAATGTATGTGAAAGGTAGGACATGCCCCGGTGTGTGTGGCATGTCCTAATAGTGAATTACAGCCAATTTCGTTTTTCACTATTGCAAGGCTACCAGTTTCCCATAGGACAGAATGGGAGGTTTGTTCATAACATCGTATGAACATAACTGGCCCAGGGAATTCGGTAAGAAAATGAAGTTTCGTATGCCTTAACTCAGAATCTAAAGATGCCTCTTTTAGTGAAGGTGATTTTTACATTCTGTGTTTGAAAATACCACTTTTGGAAAGTGGGTATTTTCTTGCTCAGTCATCCCGTGTGCCTCTGCTGGAATGTGGATTGCCTGTCTGGGTTTTGGATGACAGAAGGCTGGGGGAGCAGGAGGGGCGCCAGATGATATAGGTAGGTCAGGAAAGGGCTGAAGAGACCTGGGTTACGATGGGGGAAGGGGGAGGAGATTTCCTTGCACCTCAAAGGGCCTGCTCTGCCTCTGACAAATGGCGTCTCCACCTCCTGCCAGGAATTCACACCAGAGAAGGCAGAACTGGTCCTGACTGGGCACAGGCCCTCTCTGCCTAAGAGATCAAAGGATTTTTGGACATAAATGCTGGGTCCCAGACCCCTGAACTTTAGAACTCATCTGGACAAGAAGACTGCCAAGAAGAAGAGCCAGAGAAGCTGCGAAAAGGAACAACTGCTTTGCTGGGCTGACCTGCAGGGCTGCTTTTGTCTTGGGTAGTGAAAGGCCTGGACTGGACTTTCTGCAACCTAAATTTGTGAGTCTCTCCAAGGGCTTGAGGTAGAGCTTGCCCCCTGTTCACGAAGTCTCAGGAACAGCAAATTCTTCAAGTTCTTCGACCCGCAGCACTGGGGACTGTGTGTTTTGTGCTGCAACCCGAAGAACACCAACTCGACGACGTCTACGACGCCACTGCCGACTCCATGTCCTGAAAGCAACGCTGAGGGCACCGCCGCAACGCCACACCGCAACCCTGGTCTCACCGACGATGCCTGTTGATGCCGCCACCGAGCCGCGGCTTTCACCGCGACCTGTGGGCACCGCACTCCGCACCGCCTCGCTTCATGCCAAAGCTTTGGCACCGCAGAGGGCACCGCCGCAACGCCGCACCGTGACCCTGGTCTTACCGACGATGCCTGTTGACGCCACCACCGAGCCGCTGCTCGCACTGCGACCGTCTGGCTTCACGAGGACGCCTTGGCCTGTCTGATGCCGCCACTTCCCGCCGAGATCGACGCCGCTGCTTGCACCGTGGTTCGGGGGCACCGCTCATAAGTTACACGACGCACCGCCCTCATCCCACACCGCAGCCTTGGCCTACCGACGCCGGCACCATCGACTCCAGTTCATCAGCCGATGACAGCGCTTCAGCAACGACGATGCCGCTGCTTGCACCGTGATCTGCCAGCACCGTGACAAGCACCGCCTTCATCTCGCACCGCGACCCTGGTCTCACCGACGACGCCATCTGACGCCGCCACCGAGCCGCTGCTCGCACCGCGACCTGAGGGCACCGCACGCCGCACCGCTGCACTTCGCACCGCAGCACCCGACACCTGCCGACGCCAGCGTTCCTGACTCCATCAGAGAGGAGATCGACCTGCAACGCGTGTGACTTCGAAGGCCCCATCACCCTGCATTTCTGAAAGGTACTGTTTGCGGGTCTTCCCGACACCGTAGCTGGCCTGCGGCCCCGCGGTCAGCCAGAACTGTTTTGGATTTGTGTGTTCACGACGCCGTGGTAGCCCGGACGGCGCTATCCACACAAGGAACTCTTTTTAATCAGCGTACTTTTGAATTGTGAACTTTTAAGTACAGTATTGTGGTTCTTTATCCTTTTTGGTCTTGTTTTAATTATATAAAAATATTGGATATTTTTCTAAACTGGTGTGGTGTCCTTTTGTAGTGCGTACACTGTATTACTGTTGGTTATGTGCAAATGCTTTACACACTGCCTCTAAGATAGGCCTTGCTACCAAGGGGGTGAGCAGGGGTTATTTTAGAAGTGTAACTCCCTTATCCTGACTAGAGTGGTGGTTTGTGCCTGGCTTTGGCCCGCGCCCTAGCCTACCAAGAATCCCATTTCTAACACTGCTTGACTTTACATCGGTGAATATCTGGCTCATTGGCGCCCCTTTAGTATATTTCAGATTTTGTGGACTGTTAATCATGTTGAAAGGAGTGCATAGCAGACCCTTTTCTTTTTTCCTGAGGTTTTTGTTCTCCCACATAAATTGTTTTATAATGTACTTGTGAATATTAATTGTTTTTTAATGCAGTTGCTACTTTTGTCATGCACTTTTATGGTCTATTTATTTAGATCGTACAAAGTTATTTCTGATTCTGATTCATTCATACATTCAAACATGAACATGAGCACACCTTACATCTGGAAAATGGCAGAGACATCTTACCACATTATGCTTTCATCACTGCTCCCAAGATGTATCCTAACAACAAACAAACTGCACACCATCACACATAGAATTGCCACAAAAAGGTATCTGAAGCAACTTCACCTGCTGTAAGTCATGCATTCCCCTCACATACACACACACACACATACAGGTGGGCCCACATGGATAGTACAAATCCGATGTGACTCAAGCAACAACACCTTAAAACATTTAAAACAAGGTTCCATATTCACTTGGTAATCAGAAGGTTCTCAGTGCAGCAAAAGTGATAGTAATTTGATACATAAGCTCTCCATAGGACCAGAAGATGCAATTACAGCAAGTTGCAGCCACCCCGTTTCTGTCAAGCACTCTTAGCAGCAGGGGTTCAACAAATCCATGTCTCAGCCAGAAAAAGGCCTCCCGGATAGTAAGAGATGAAAGGGCTTCCCCTCTGCTTCTTTATGTTTTAGCCATCTGTCAGATTCACTCTGCCTTCAGCCTTAGCTTTGGCAGAATTACCTGTTCAGAACAGTATGGCACTGGAATTTTGATATCATGCTACCATTAAATCGTAGTAAGAACATTGATGACCAAAATATCGACAAGGTCAGTACCTATAGGTAAGTATAGGTTTTCAATACTTAATTCCCCATATTTGTGCTTTGTCGCTATATGCACCTTCACGGTATGGAGAAGTGCAATAAAAAAAATTAAGGGCCTGATTACAAGTTTGGCGGTGCGGGAGCTGGACCGCCACGCCGCATCCCTGCTCCGGCACTGCCAAACTTGTGTGCGTACCTCCTGACAGATTATGACTTTTTTGTCACTGGCAGTCCTTTGGCGTTCCCATGGCAGTGCCTATGAAATAGGTGCAGCAATGGTAACATTAAAGGCAGTACCTGCACGGCATGGACTGGTGCAGTCCTTGCCGTGCAGGTACTGGGGTGCATGCACACAGGGTGGCAAACATGTGCCCTCCTGCATGCACCCCATGGCCCTGAGGCAACAGGGGACCCTGTAGGGCCCCCTTTGTTTCCTCTCCGCCGTGCTTTTCACGGAGGAGGAACTGCCATAAAAACTGTGGCACAGAGGAAACTCGTAATATGCTTGGCGGGACAACGGCGGTCCCGCCAAGCATGTTGCGACCTCAAGACAGCCGCACCACTGCCCAACTTGTAATGGGGCAGTCAGACCACCCGGTGCAGCGGTGGCTGGACTGCCACCACTGCTCCACCATGAGTGTGGCGGTCCGTGGACTGCCAGACTCATAATCAGGCCCTAAGGGCTCGATTACAAGTTTGGTGGTCCTGGAGTGAGCCACCACCGCCCCGCTGCAGGACCGCCAAACAGGGCCACCACCTGCCCGACAGATTACGAGTTTTTCGTGATCTGGCGGCCTGGCGGTCCAGCGGCTGTGCCTTTCAAAGGAACCTATGTATACCTTAGAAAGGCCCTGCCGCAGGACCACCACAGCGCATTCCAGCACAGCATGTACTGTGAAGTCTATGCCGTGGTGCAACTGGCGGTGAATGCACACAGGGGAGCTCAACATGTGCCTCCCTACATGCACCTCCATGCATGGGGCACTAGGGGGCCCTGTAGGGCCCCCTTTGTTTTATGACCCCCAGCACTTTTCATGGAGGAAGAACCTCCATGACACGGCTGGCGGTCCTGAAACTCGTAATATGCATGGCAGTGCCGCAGCAGCACCTTCAGCATATTGTGAGCCCCTGACCGATGCGGGACTGCCAGGGTATGCGGTTCCCTGTTGTTTGCAGCGGTGTAATGGTGGTCCGACTCCCAAAGTTGTAATAAGGCGGTCTGACCGCCGATGCGGCGGTGGCTGGACTACCACCGCCGCGCCCCCCGAGTCTGGTGGTCCTCGGACCGCGAGATCGGTAATTAGGCCTTAAGTCTTTACTCAACTATATATACTTACCATCTCAGTATTTTGCTGTCAATATTTTTGCTACAATATTACAGCAGCACGATCTTATAACCTTGATATTCTGAAACACAGTTATTCAGAATATCTTTTTTAAGTATCTGAAGTGGTTGTGCAAAACAAAAAGTGTAGTAAAGTAATTTCAGGAAACGCCTTCCCAATTTGATCTCTGAGTCACGGAAGTGATAAAATGATAAGTGTCAAAGAAACAATTAGCCCATGAGTTGGTGCTTTCTAAATGTTCACTCATCCACCCACTTGCTCATGGCCTTACAGAGTCATGCACTTACTCAAATGAAAAAAAGAGAAAAAGACATAAGTAGTGAAAAATAGTGAAACAAAATGAAAGACATTTTGGGAGATTAAGCGTGGGCAAATTCGAAAAGATCTGTCGTTGGTAGAGGATTGGTGAAGTCTAAATGTGTGAAAGGTGTATAATGAGGTACTCTTTCTGAGCACATCAAAAATGTAACAAGCACTTACAAAGCCAATCTGCTTGCCTCTTGTATAGAGCATGAACATATAGGCAGATACGGGATGCGCACATGCAATCAAGATATATGCTGACATGCTTTTTCACAAAGTCCAACAAGCATATAGGCACCCTGACACACTTTAACAAACATAAAGGAATCAATGCACACACATCTAGAGCTATGCATAAGATTATGCAGCATGATGCATAGGGCAGTGTGCAGTAGTTAAGCAAAGAATGGAGTGCACTAAGAGACACAGGGAGAAGTGCAGCAAGAAAGTGCAGGATGATGTACACCATGGGAGTACAAGTCTATGGGTATTTAAGTTGCAAAAGTAATGCACCTAAGTGGCCATCAGTTAAGGTGCCTGTGACGAGCACTGGATGATATGCACCAGGGGAGCACAAAGTGAAATGCACAGAGGAAACATTGGTGATGCACCACAGGGAAACATTGATTGATGCATCTCAGCATAGTCGGCCTTTGCTAGATAGCTCCCTGGACAGAAAGAAATTTAGCACCCTCGCGACTGCTTGTGAAAAAAAAAGAGGCAGCAGGGAGCCCCTTTTATGCTCACAGGTCAGTCCATGGCTGATTGCACCAGAGCAGGGACTCGATCTCCCATCACAAATATCGCAGCACCTCCCTCAGCTCACCTGAATCACTCACAGCACAGTGCCGTCATGCTGGTGCCAAGTTGTTTGTTGGGGGATTGTTGGTGTGTGGCAGCTAGGGAGAGAGGGAGATGGGAGGGCAAGGAAAGAGACTGTGAATGACAATTCCTTACACTGAATCGCTGGAGCCAAGTGAGAAGGAGGCTTCTGTTTGCATGACCTTAAGGCAGACAGCTCTGTACCCCCTCCTGGGCCCAGCTTCCCATGCCAAACCCGGCCTCGCACCTCAGGGAGCACTAGGTCTTATGCCTAAGGTAAAAGTGGCTGCTGTGCTTACGAGGGCACTGGCTGATTGAGGACTTGTTACTGTGAATTAGGGGGCAGTGGGTACCCTACATCAGAGTAGCAATGGGAGATATACAGTTCATGGGTGGGTATAGAAGCATGTTTGCAAAAATCACAAAGTTCAACTTCAGTTTGAATTTGTGTGTGAAGTTCATTACTTCATGTGTTGCTTCATTAATGCATACCCCTCATTTCAAACATTGTTCATACAGGTGTGATATGTAATACCCTTCAATCATGCATGATTTAAAACCTACTACTACCTCCTGAGGTAAAGCTTCACTACTAACTAGTAGGACTGGGTTAAAAAAAAAGCAGCCGGGAAAAAAGGCGTCAATCCGCCTTTTATTAAAGTTCTCCGGAAGAGAAAAACCTGGATTGGACTTTGCTCCACAGGTGATTTTCAAGACAGGGCAGATTTAACTTTAGGTTTCTTGGACCAAGAGCAGTTATTAAAATATCAGAGGCAGACCCCACTACAGTCTCCAGTCCCTGCTGTGACAGGAGGGGGAGGAATCAGCAGATTTGCCATTAACTTTCGAGAAGGTAAAAAATCGTAATGGCTAATCCTTCTTACAGCACTTTGTTTAGCAAGTGACGCCACTGGGACCAGACAGTGTACCATTTGATCCCTGAGTAGCTGCATTGAAAAAATCTGCCACCGGGACGTATAGGTGGGACCTCTGTTCTATTGTTATCCCTGCCTGGCTCCCTAGTATAGGGGCTGGGCAACAGTAATTACAAGATGGAGGACTGTGATCCCCCCCATCCTTTTCCTCTTTTTATTCAAAGGTGGGATATGGATGCGAATGCAGCGGAAAATGCTCATTTTACCCATCATTTGTACTGCCCATTCTGTGTACTGAAAAAATAAATTCAGCTAGACCCACACGTTACCCCTAGAGAACAAAAAGCAGAACATACATCTAACTGAGTCTTTATCTTAAGCCATTAGATACCGGTGGTTACTGACAGAACTCATCACGCATACTGCCTAGCATAATGGGCTGCACCATGTCCCAGAGAAAAGGCCTCACGATGTCTCATATTAAGTTGATCTGAACAGCGGCAGCTCCTCCGCTCTTTGAGCAGTGCAAAAAGGAAAAATAAAATGCTAATAACACAATGTTATTATCATTTTATTTTTCCGTACTGAGCCAGTTTTATTACCTTACGGGGCGGGGCTGGGCTGTCGTCATAGCCAGCAGGAGGAGGAGTGGTTTGCGCACTTAAGTGCGCATGATGGATTGGTCGGCCGTCTTGGGCCGGTCCAACAAACACACTCACTTAGCATTTCTCCACCGGCTGTATTGCACAGCTGGGTGGAGAACATGCACAGGCTCCCACTCCCTATCTGAGAGCTGAACCAGGCCACTCAGACCAATCATGATGCTGCTGTCATGCTGGTGCCTGCAGCGTTATGATTGGTTTAGGGAGTCTGGGAGACTATGTGCGTCTGTGCGTTAACAGAAGAGGACAGAGGAGAAGCAGCAGCCGGCAGCCAGGTAGATGATGTTTTATTTTTTCTATAACCCCCCACCCCACCCGTACTATTCCGTGGCAACCGTCACTGGAACTGACAGCCCTGATTAGCAAACCAGCCTTGAAAAACGGAACCACCACATTGTTTAACGCGTATGGGAGCTGTCACTTGCATTTCCTTCATGATCACACCATCTGCTGAAACAATTACATTTGTGCCAAGATGAGAACCCTGCACTCTGAGAGCTCATTCAACATAAATTTTGAAGGCCTACTGCTTATACCTCTTTTCTTTGAACAATCCTTGCAGTCATTTAACCATGTTATCCATCTTAGATGCCCGCAGGGTTCCGTATTGAACTTATCCTTGAGGGATTTTTTTGTTTTTGTTTTTGCTTAAGTAGAATAACACCCTTCGTCGTTCTGTGCACAACATCTCCCAAGGCTTGTATGTTGCATCTATCGGTTTACTGACAGAATATCAACCTCAAAAATATAGATGTAAAAAATATAGAGGTGAAAATATAGATTGCAAAAATATCTACTCCCTATACTTAAACAAGTAAGTACAAAAATATTGGGAAAAAAATATCGATGTCAAAAATATAGTTGTACAAAATATCGATTTTTATATATATATATATAAAATAAAATAATAAATAATAAATATTAAATATATTAAATAATACAATTTATTAAAAAGATAAATTAGATTTAATATACATTTTAAGAAATATAACAAAACAACTTAATTAAAAAAAGTTAAACACATACATAATAATTAATATATATATGTAAATATATATATATATTTACTTCAAAACAATCAATAAAATATTAATTTTAATTTATTTTATAATTATATAAAAATTTACAAATAAATATAAACATCTATTCATATATCTATATATGTATATATATATATATATATATATATATATATATATATATATATATATATATATATATATATATATATATATATTACTGCTCAGTGGGGGTGTGTCCAAAGATCAGGCGGCACTCAAGAGCAGGTTCGCATTTCCCCAGCCAGCGTTTATTGGTATGGACAAAACACTCAAGTCGGTGAATTACAGCAATATGACCTGGGCCTGACGCGTTTCGAGGTTCTCTTCTTCAGAGGCCATAGAGTCAAGAAGAGCATGACGGGCTGCGTCCTCCTTTTAAAGCGTCATCATACGCCTGATTAGGCTGCTCTTATGGGTGGTAGTCCCAGAACCGTTCTTTAGTGGATAATCGCACTGTTAGCACTGCTGATAAAATAGTAAGCTACTGGATGGGCCTCGACATACGGAGTAGGTTATTAATCCAGCATGGCCTCCCACATAGAGGATTCGGCAAATTCCAAACCCAGTGGCCCCCAGGAATGATGGGGTGGTGCACTCTCGGCGGCGGAGCCACCGCCAAATATTGCATGCTCACAAGTTTGCCCTTCGGCGAGAAGCACTCAGCAGCCAGCAGCAATTTCAAGCTTTTTATTGGTTCTGGGACTACCGAATCCACAATCCTTTGCACAGTATTCGCCGAATCCTCTATGTGGGAGGCCATGCAGGATTAATAACCTACTCCGTATGCCGAGGCCCATCCAGGGGCTTACTATTTTATCAGCAGTGCTAACAGTGCCATTATCGACGAAAGAACGGTTCTGGGACTACCGAATCCACAATCCTTTGCACAGTACTCATCTGAGCAGTCCCATTCAGAGGCGTGTCATTCTAGATTTAATAAGTGGGCCGGACTAGAACAGGCACATACTTGATTTGTCCAAGCCTCTGAAGAAGGAGTTTCATAACTCGGAAACGCGTCAGGCATCGAGGACCAACAAGCTGCTTTGAATATCGACATACAGGAGGACGTTTTTACCAATAAAAAACTTGAAATTGCTGCTGGCTGCTGAGTGCTTCTCGCCGAAGGGCAAACTTGTGAGCATGCAATATATATATAGTCCAGAGGTTATATCGAAAGGTAACTGGCTGACAGACACCAAAGGATTTGTTAAATGTAATAACTGCCGGGCTTGCAAATTTGGTAAAAACATTACCCAAGTTGATTCAGCTTTCAGACAGAATCCCCTCATCATTAAACATCACCTCACATGTAAGACTGAGTTTGCTATCTATCTGCTTGTCTGTTCATGCAACCTTTGGTACATTGGTAGTACTAAGCTCCCAGTACACCAACGCATCCTACAACATCTCAGGGCCATAGTCAATAATGACTCAGCATACCCTGTAGCGAGACATTTCAAGGAAAAGCATAGCAACAACCTTAACCATCTACATTACTCAGTGATTGATTGCATACCAGCACTTATGAGGGGTGGCAACCGGGAGAAGCTCCTGCGACAACTAGAGAGCAAATACATCATTGAATTTAATACTAAGTGCCCCGCAGGACTGAACATCAGTGAGGATATGCACAACTTCCTATAAAACGGAGTTACATATGATGTTTAAACTAAAACATTCCATATCATTTAATAGCATTTAGGCCTATGGTGTCCATTCTAACAAACTAAATTCATGAACCCATTTAAAACATCTCAGATAAATCAGAACCACATCTGTCTGTAAGCTTGGCTCCCATCTCTGATACCCTGTACTATTTGTGCATTTGTGCCATGAATTTTGTATAACTTAACTTCTTTTTCAGTACACTGATTAACTTATGTTTTGTATGCATATGACTCAATATACTTTAATTTGAGCATGTCATTTGTAATCTAATACTATGAAAAGCCAGGCGTGATTGTGTTAAGTGGACTTTGTTAATAATTGAAATAATTTTATTTTCTTAATTACACATATACCCTGTGTGTGAATATTCAGTTAACATATTGGACCATACTGCTCCGCCCTATTTTGCCAATTAGTATTCACACATAGTCTCACTTTTTAATCCAACACTCCCCTCCCTTTCACACTACACACTATTAGCACCCACGTATGAATAGTACCAGTTGACTTTTTAACATTTTATTCCCACACCTGGCACCAAGCGTTAAGAAACATATTATGGCTGGCATATATATATATATTTTCTCGCGGCGCTTTTTAAACTTAAATTCAATATATATTAATTAAATATAGCGCAAACAGCATAACTCACTGAGGTATGATAGATCACCTGGCAACAGATATACTCTAATATATGAGTGTACACTTGGCAATAATTAACCTGCCCTATTATACTCAGCCTCTTTGAGTTAGATCACGCCAGACCATTGTGACACTTCATTCACACATGGGTCACTTACCGTGATCTCCGCATTTGCCGCGTATTTCCACGGGTTTAGGACTCATGAAACTTTATCGCGAACGCAGTGGCGCCACAAAACACATAGACAGGCAACTTCTGCAACATGCACAGCCGTTTTAACGCTCTTACCTTTCCACACACACAAGCGTTACAGATGTCCTCTATCTCTATGTAGATATACTGCACAGTGCCTGGTTAGTTGCTGACTCACCTGTAGCAGTAAACTATCACTACAGTAAAGTAGCTTACTGTAGTAAAAGTGCCAACTCATGTGGTAAAATGTTCAACACTGTAGCAGTAAACTATCACTACAGTAAAGTAGCTTACTGTAGTAAAAGTGCCAACTCATGTGGTAAAATGTTAAACACTGTAAAAAGACTACTACTCACCACCTATGTATATAAAGCACCCCTTCACATGCAGTGCACTATGTGAACAAGGCCGCATGTCTGGTGGCCGAAACGCGTCATTTTGGACATTGATACTTGAATAAAGATACTTTGCCATCATCACTGCCTTGGAGTCTGTGCCCTCGTGTTGCGCCGCTGTGGCTGGATACTTTGGGATTCACATGCTGATTTCTATGCAGAGTCAGGCTAACTCTGCCACACAGACCCCCTCTTCTGACATTTCTTTGGGCCAAAAGGAATCCTCAACAGCCACCGTATCGTATGAACTCCGGGAGGAGATACACAGGATCACGGCCCCCTGATTGCTGGATTTTTGCACGCCAGGAAAACCATCGTGCCTGAGGTTGAAGTTGAGTCGGAGGACCTAGCTGCACATCAAGCACCGGGTGGTGAGTAAGAGCTGCATGTAGCAACTGATCAGGTTTAAGAGGAGCACTGTTGGCGCCTGCACAAGCACACCGCATTTGCGAATCAGTTTTTGCTTGTCGGCGACCAGGCATATACATTTACAGCTAATCATCATGTCCAACGAAGCGCTGCATGAAAGGGAAGCAGCGTTAGAAGCATTATTTGACAATTTTCCCATTGTCCACAATCAGCCACGAATGGGCTAATGCGCAATATGACACAGCGAATGAAAACTACAAAAGCAAACTCAAAGTACTGGAAGAGTTGTTACGAACTGAAATCACCAAATGGTGGGAGTCAAAATCACTGCAAAAATACAGAGATGCGGGCCGAGTGCCCCGTGGACTTAGAATAATGTTGGCGCCAAGCTTTGACAACCCTAATCCTGACATGCTCAAAGAATGGGCGGAGAGCAACTTGGAGGCATCTATGAGATTGGTCAACATCCTGATCAAATACGCCGAAATTGATCGCTCAAAAACACTTATAGAGATTGAACGCATCAACGCTGAGCTCAGTAGCTGTGAACAACAGGAAGCAATAACAAAAGGCAGAGAGGAGATTGCTTCCCGCCTCAAAAAACACGAGGAAACCATTAAAACGCGAAAGGTATTTAAATTTGCCCGCGATAAAGCGGACTATGAATGCGGGCAAATATTCACCTTTGCCAAACGCTACGACAACATCAGGAAACAAAGACTCAACAAATTGCCTCAGCAAAATGCGTTAACAACAACTCTTTCTATCGTTGAAGGCACAGACTCCGCATCGATGTCAGATCTGAGGTCAGCATTGGGAAGTGGCTCAGAATCAGAGGACGGAGGGTTCAGGGGCACCACAACTAATGGAGCGGGTGCCAGCTTGGCTCAAGAACTTGATTTTTTAGTCCTGGACCGAAGGCAAACACTCAGACCAAGGGCACCAAAAAATCAAAGCACAGAGACAACCGCAGGAGGCGCAAAAGGAGAAAAATCTGAAAAACCCAAGCAAGGAAACAAGAGAAGAGGAAACTGGAGGCGTTAAGCGGCACAGACACCAAGACTATTATCAACTTGAGCAACATCAATCTCACGGAGGCGGAAAAACAACTTCTCTCACTTGGTCTCACTTTCTGTCCGGAAAGTAGCTTTGATTATTGCAGCACCCGCATTGATGTATATAAATTCATAAGAAAACTCAAGCTCATAAAATTCTTCAAACAAAAAAGTAGCGGCAACGTCCAGAATACACCCAGTACCCCGTTACCCTCTGATACAATCCTCACAGTCTCTGATATTCCAATCATACGTACTCTAATTGAGCTGGAGTCCGCTGAAGGAACAACTGCCACGCAACAAAGCTCCAGCGATGTTAGTATTACAGATACCGTGAGAGTACCAAGTCCTTTCAAACCTCACTCTACCTTTACACCAATGATGCCAAAAGATGCGATTGACATTTTCAGCGACGTCATCACTGATGAATTAAAATCCCTGCATCTCAGGAAGAAACGCAAGCGACACTTAAACACCCGCCCAGAGATTAATCAAGGTTATCACAACCTTATGAGAAAACTGCAAAAAGAGAATGAAGTGATCATCAATAAAGCAGACAAGGGAGGTAATATTGTCCTGTGGCCACGACATTTGTACCTCGCAGAAGCTGACAGGCATCTTACAAACCAACAGTGTTACAAAACTTCAAGCCATAAAGAAATAGCTGCAAGCAATAAAGATCTAAGAAAGCACCTTAACTCCTACAGAGCGCAAGGGATTATCAGTAAAGATGAATTTTCTTTCCTAAACACAGATTCCCCGGTGCTCCCGATCCTGTACTTCTTACCCAAAGTACATAAGAACTCAGATCCCATACCTGGGCGTCCCATCATCTCGGCCAAAAAGAATATGTGCGAAAACATCTCCAGATACATTGACTACTTCCTACAAGATATGGTCTCAAGCCTACCAACGTACCTTAGAGACACAAGTGACTTTTTATTGAAAATCAAAGATATCCCATGGTGCAACGATTATCTGTTCATGTCGCTCGACATCACCTCGCTTTATACAAGCATTAGCCACAGTAATGGTATCGCAGCATACAAGCACTTTCTGGATTATTTCTGATTCTGATTCATTCATACATTCAAATATGAACATGAGCACACCTTACATCTGGAAAATGGCAGAGACATCTTACCACATTATGCTTTCATCACTGCTCCCAAGATGTATCCTAACAACAAACAAACTGCACACCATCACACATAGAATTGCCACAAAAAGGTATCTGAAGCAACTTCACCTGCTGTAAGTCATGCATTCCCCTCACATACACACACACACACATACAGGTGGGCCCACATGGATAGTACAAATCCGATGTGACTCAAGCAACAACACCTTAAAACATTTAAAACAAGGTTCCATATTCACTTGGTAATCAGAAGGTTCTCAGTGCAGCAAAAGTGATAGTAATTTGATACATAAGCTCTCCATAGGACCAGAAGATGCAATTACAGCAAGTTGCAGCCACCCCGTTTCTGTCAAGCACTCTTAGCAGCAGGGGTTCAACAAATCCATGTCTCAGCCAGAAAAAGGCCTCCCGGATAGTAAGAGATGAAAGGGCTTCCCTCTGCTTCTTTATGTTTTAGCCATCTGTCAGATTCACTCTGCCTTCAGCCTTAGCTTTGGCAGAATTACCTGTTCAGAACAGTATGGCACTGGAATTTTGATATCATGCTACCATTAAATCGTAGTAAGAACATTGATGACCAAAATATCGACAAGGTCAGTACCTATAGGTAAGTATAGGTTTTCAATACTTAATTCCCCATATTTGTGCTTTGTCGCTATATGCACCTTCACGGTATGGAGAAGTGCAATAAAAAAAATTAAGGGCCTGATTACAAGTTTGGCGGTGCGGGAGCTGGACCGCCACGCCGCATCCCTGCTCCGGCACTGCCAAACTTGTGTGCGTACCTCCTGACAGATTATGACTTTTTTTGTCACTGGCAGTCCTTTGGCGTTCCCATGGCAGTGCCTATGAAATAGGTGCAGCAATGGTAACATTAAAGGCAGTACCTGCACGGCATGGACTGGTGCAGTCCTTGCCGTGCAGGTACTGGGGTGCATGCACACAGGGTGGCAAACATGTGCCCTCCTGCATGCACCCCATGGCCCTGAGGCAACAGGGGACCCTGTAGGGCCCCCTTTGTTTCCTCTCCGCCGTGCTTTTCACGGAGGAGGAACTGCCATAAAAACTGTGGCACAGAGGAAACTCGTAATATGCTTGGCGGGACAACGGCGGTCCCGCCAAGCATATTGCGACCTCAAGACAGCCGCACCACTGCCCAACTTGTAATGGGGCAGTCAGACCACCCGGTGCAGCGGTGGCTGGACTGCCACCACTGCTCCACCATGAGTGTGGCGGTCCGTGGACTGCCAGACTCATAATCAGGCCCTAAGGGCTCGATTACAAGTTTGGTGGTCCTGGAGTGAGCCACCACCGCCCCGCTGCAGGACCGCCAAACAGGGCCACCACCTGCCCGACAGATTACGAGTTTTTCGTGATCTGGCGGCCTGGCGGTCCAGCGGCTGTGCCTTTCAAAGGAACCTATGTATACCTTAGAAAGGCCCTGCCGCAGGACCACCACAGCGCATTCCAGCACAGCATGTACTGTGAAGTCTATGCCGTGGTGCAACTGGCGGTGAATGCACACAGGGGAGCTCAACATGTGCCTCCCTACATGCACCTCCATGCATGGGGCACTAGGGGGCCCTGTAGGGCCCCCTTTGTTTTATGACCCCCAGCACTTTTCATGGAGGAAGAACCTCCATGACACGGCTGGCGGTCCTGAAACTCGTAATATGCATGGCAGTGCCGCAGCAGCACCTTCAGCATATTGTGAGCCCCTGACCGATGCGGGACTGCCAGGGTATGCGGTTCCCTGTTGTTTGCAGCGGTGTAATGGTGGTCCGACTCCCAAAGTTGTAATAAGGCGGTCTGACCGCCGATGCGGCGGTGGCTGGACTACCACCGCCGCGCCCCGAGTCTGGTGGTCCTCGGACCGCGAGATCGGTAATTAGGCCTTAAGTCTTTACTCAACTATATATACTTACCATCTCAGTATTTTGCTGTCAATATTTTTGCTACAATATTACAGCAGCACGATCTTATAACCTTGATATTCTGAAATACAGTTATTCAGAATATCTTTTTAAGTATCTGAAGTGGTTGTACAAAACAAAAAGTGTAGTAAAGTAATTTCAGGAAACGCCTTCCCAATTTGATCTCTGAGTCACGGAAGTGATAAAATGATAAGTGTCAAAGAAACAATTAGCCCATGAGTTGGTGCTTTCTAAATGTTCACTCATCCACCCACTTGCTCATGGCCTTACAGAGTCATGCACTTACTCAAATGAAAAAAAGAGAAAAAGACATAAGTAGTGAAAAATAGTGAAACAAAATGAAAGACATTTTGGGAGATTAAGCGTGGGCAAATTCGAAAAGATCTGTCGTTGGTAGAGGATTGGTGAAGTCTAAATGTGTGAAAGGTGTATAATGAGGTACTCTTTCTGAGCACATCAAAAATGTAACAAGCACTTACAAAGCCAATCTGCTTGCCTCTTGTATAGAGCATGAACATATAGGCAGATACGGGATGCGCACATGCAATCAAGATATATGCTGACATGCTTTTTCACAAAGTCCAACAAGCATATAGGCACCCTGACACACTTTAACAAACATAAAGGAATCAATGCACAAACATCTAGAGCTATGCATAAGATTATGCAGCATGATGCATAGGGCAGTGTGCAGTAGTTAAGCAAAGAATGGAGTGCACTAAGAGACACAGGGAGAAGTGCAGCAAGAAAGTGCAGGATGATGTACACCATGGGAGTACAAGTCTATGGGTATTTAAGTTGCAAAAGTAATGCACCTAAGTGGCCATCAGTTAAGGTGCCTGTGACGAGCACTGGATGATATGCACCAGGGGAGCACAAAGTGAAATGCACAGAGGAAACATTGGTGATGCACCACAGGGAAACATTGATTGATGCATCTCAGCATAGTCGGCCTTTGCTAGATAGCTCCCTGGACAGAAAGAAATTTAGCACCCTCGCGACTGCTTGTGAAAAAAAGAGGCAGCAGGGAGCCCCTTTTATGCTCACAGGTCAGTCCATGGCTGATTGCACCAGAGCAGGGACTCGATCTCCCATCACAAATATCGCAGCACCTCCCTCAGCTCACCTGAATCACTCACAGCACAGTGCCGTCATGCTGGTGCCAAGTTGTTTGTTGGGGGATTGTTGGTGTGTGGCAGCTAGGGAGAGAGGGAGATGGGAGGGCAAGGAAAGAGACTGTGAATGACAATTCCTTACACTGAATCGCTGGAGCCAAGTGAGAAGGAGGCTTCTGTTTGCATGACCTTAAGGCAGACAGCTCTGTACCCCCTCCTGGGCCCAGCTTCCCATGCCAAACCCGGCCTCGCACCTCAGGGAGCACTAGGTCTTATGCCTAAGGTAAAAAGTGGCTGCTGTGCTTACGAGGGCACTGGCTGATTGAGGACTTGTTACTGTGAATTAGGGGGCAGTGGGTACCCTACATCAGAGTAGCAATGGGAGATATACAGTTCATGGGTGGGTATAGAAGCATGTTTGCAAAAATCACAAAGTTCAACTTCAGTTTGAATTTGTGTGTGAAGTTCATTACTTCATGTGTTGCTTCATTAATGCATACCCCTCATTTCAAACATTGTTCATACAGGTGTGATATGTAATACCCTTCAATCATGCATGATTTAAAACCTACTACTACCTCCTGAGGTAAAGCTTCACTACTAACTAGTAGGACTGGGTTAAAAAAAGCAGCCGGGAAAAAAGGCGTCAATCCGCCTTTTATTAAAGTTCTCCGGAAGAGAAAAACCTGGATTGGACTTTGCTCCACAGGTGATTTTCAAGACAGGGCAGATTTAACTTTAGGTTTCTTGGACCAAGAGCAGTTATTAAAATATCAGAGGCAGACCCCACTACAGTCTCCAGTCCCTGCTGTGACAGGAGGGGAGGAATCAGCAGATTTGCCATTAACTTTCGAGAAGGTAAAAAATCGTAATGGCTAATCCTTCTTACAGCACTTTGTTTAGCAAGTGACGCCACTGGGACCAGACAGTGTACCATTTGATCCCTGAGTAGCTGCATTGAAAAAATCTGCCACCGCGACGTATAGGTGGGACCTCTGTTCTATTGTTATCCCTGCCTGGCTCCCTAGTATAGGGGCTGGGCAACAGTAATTACAAGATGGAGGACTGTGATCCCCCCCATCCTTTTCCTCTTTTTATTCAAAGGTGGGATATGGATGCGAATGCAGCGGAAAATGCTCATTTTACCCATCATTTGTACTGCCCATTCTGTGTACTGAAAAAATAAATTCAGCTAGACCCACACGTTACCCCTAGAGAACAAAAAGCAGAACATACATCTAACTGAGTCTTTATCCGAAGCCATTAGATACCGGTGGTTACTGACAGAACTCATCACGCATACTGCCTAGCATAATGGGCTGCACCATGTCCCAGAGAAAAGGCCTCACGATGTCTCATATTAAGTTGATCTGAACAGCGGCAGCTCCTCCGCTCTTTGAGCAGTGCAAAAAGGAAAAATAAAATGCTAATAACACAATGTTATTATCATTTTATTTTTCCGTACTGAGCCAGTTTTATTACCTTACGGGGCGGGGCTGGGCTGTCGTCATAGCCAGCAGGAGGAGGAGTGGTTTGCGCACTTAAGTGCGCATGATGGATTGGTCGGCCGTCTTGGGCCGGTCCAACAAACACACTCACTTAGCATTTCTCCACCGGCTGTATTGCACAGCTGGGTGGAGAACATGCACAGGCTCCCACTCCCTATCTGAGAGCTGAACCAGGCCACTCAGACCAATCATGATGCTGCTGTCATGCTGGTGCCTGCAGCGTTATGATTGGTTTAGGGGAGTCTGGGAGACTATGTGCGTCTGTGCGTTAACAGAAGAGGACAGAGGAGAAGCAGCAGCCGGCAGCCAGGTAGATGATGTTTTATTTTTTCTATAACCCCCCACCCCACCCGTACTATTCCGTGGCAACCGTCACTGGAACTGACAGCCCTGATTAGCAAACCAGCCTTGAAAAAACGGAACCACCACATTGTTTAACGCGTATGGGAGCTGTCACTTGCATTTCCTTCATGATCACACCATCTGCTGAAACAATTACATTTGTGCCAAGATGAGAACCCTGCACTCTGAGAGCTCATTCAACATACATTTTGAAGGCCTACTGCTTATACCTCTTTTCTTTGAACAATCCTTGCAGTCATTTAACCATGTTATCCATCTTAGATGCCCGCAGGGTTCCGTATTGAACTTATCCTTGAGGGATTTTTTTGTTTTTGTTTTTGCTTAAGTAGAATAACACCCTTCGTCGTTCTGTGCACAACATCTCCCAAGGCTTGTATGTTGCATCTATCGGTTTACTGACAGAATATCAACCTCAAAAATATAGATGTAAAAAATATAGAGGTGAAAATATAGATTGCAAAAATATCTACTCCCTATACTTAAACAAGTAAGTACAAAAATATTGGGAAAAAAATATCGATGTCAAAAATATAGTTGTACAAAATGTCGATTTTTATATATATATATATAAAATAAAATAATAAATAATAAATATTAAATATATTAAATAATACAATTTATTAAAAAGATAAATTAGATTTAATATACATTTTAAGAAATATAACAAAACAACTTAATTAAAAAAGTTAAACATACATAATAATTAATATATATATGTAAATATATATATATATTTACTTCAAAACAATCAATAAAATATTAATTTTAATTTATTTTATAATTATATAAAAATTTACAAATAAATATAAACATCTATTCATATATCTATATATGTATATATATATATATATATATATATATATATATATATATATATTACTGCTCAGTGGGGGTGTGTCCAAAGATCAGGCGGCACTCAAGAGCAGGTTCGCATTTCCCCAGCCAGCGTTTATTGGTATGGACAAAACACTCAAGTCGGTGAATTACAGCAATATGACCTGGGCCTGACGCGTTTCGAGGTTCTCTTCTTCAGAGGCCATAGAGTCAAGAAGAGCATGACGGGCTGCGTCCTCCTTTTAAAGCGTCATCATACGCCTGATTAGGCTGCTCTTATGGGTGGTAGTCCCAGAACCGTTCTTTAGTGGATAATCGCACTGTTAGCACTGCTGATAAAATAGTAAGCTACTGGATGGGCCTCGACATACGGAGTAGGTTATTAATCCAGCATGGCCTCCCACATAGAGGATTCGGCAAATTCCAAACCCAGTGGCCCCCAGGAATGATGGGGTGGTGCACTCTCGGCGGCGGAGCCACCGCCAAATATTGCATGCTCACAAGTTTGCCCTTCGGCGAGAAGCACTCAGCAGCCAGCAGCAATTTCAAGCTTTTTATTGGTTCTGGGACTACCGAATCCACAATCCTTTGCACAGTATTCGCCGAATCCTCTATGTGGGAGGCCATGCAGGATTAATAACCTACTCCGTATGCCGAGGCCCATCCAGGGGCTTACTATTTTATCAGCAGTGCTAACAGTGCCATTATCGACGAAAGAACGGTTCTGGGACTACCGAATCCACAATCCTTTGCACAGTACTCATCTGAGCAGTCCCATTCAGAGGCGTGTCATTCTAGATTTAATAAGTGGGCCGGACTAGAACAGGCACATACTTGATTTGTCCAAGCCTCTGAAGAAGGAGTTTCATAACTCGGAAACGCGTCAGGCATCGAGGACCAACAAGCTGCTTTGAATATCGACATACAGGAGGACGTTTTTACCAATAAAAAACTTGAAATTGCTGCTGGCTGCTGAGTGCTTCTCGCCGAAGGGCAAACTTGTGAGCATGCAATATATATATAGTCCAGAGGTTATATCGAAAGGTAACTGGCTGACAGACACCAAAGGATTTGTTAACTGTAATAACTGCCGGGCTTGCAAATTTGGTAAAAACATTACCCAAGTTGATTCAGCTTTCAGACAGAATCCCCTCATCATTAAACATCACCTCACATGTAAGACTGAGTTTGCTATCTATCTGCTTGTCTGTTCATGCAACCTTTGGTACATTGGTAGTACTAAGCTCCCAGTACACCAACGCATCCTACAACATCTCAGGGCCATAGTCAATAATGACTCAGCATACCCTGTAGCGAGACATTTCAAGGAAAAGCATAGCAACAACCTTAACCATCTACATTACTCAGTGATTGATTGCATACCAGCACTTATGAGGGGTGGCAACCGGGAGAAGCTCCTGCGACAACTAGAGAGCAAATACATCATTGAATTTAATACTAAGTGCCCCGCAGGACTGAACATCAGTGAGGATATGCACAACTTCCTATAAAACGGAGTTACATATGATGTTTAAACTAAAACATTCCATATCATTTAATAGCATTTAGGCCTATGGTGTCCATTCTAACAAACTAAATTCATGAACCCATTTAAAACATCTCAGATAAATCAGAACCACATCTGTCTGTAAGCTTGGCTCCCATCTCTGATACCCTGTACTATTTGTGCATTTGTGCCATGAATTTTGTATAACTTAACTTCTTTTTCAGTACACTGATTAACTTATGTTTTGTATGCATATGACTCAATATACTTTAATTTGAGCATGTCATTTGTAATCTAATACTATGAAAAGCCAGGCGTGATTGTGTTAAGTGGACTTTGTTAATAATTGAAATAATTTTATTTTCTTAATTACACATATACCCTGTGTGTGAATATTCAGTTAACATATTGGACCATACTGCTCCGCCCTATTTTGCCAATTAGTATTCACACATAGTCTCACTTTTTAATCCAACACTCCCCTCCCTTTCACACTACACACTATTAGCACCCACGTATGAATAGTACCAGTTGACTTTTTAACATTTTATTCCCACACCTGGCACCAAGCGTTAAGAAACATATTATGGCTGGCATATATATATATATTTTCTCGCGGCGCTTTTAAACTTAAATTCAATATATATTAATTAAATATAGCGCAAACAGCATAACTCACTGAGGTATGATAGATCACCTGGCAACAGATATACTCTAATATATGAGTGTACACTTGGCAATAATTAACCTGCCCTATTATACTCAGCCTCTTTGAGTTAGATCACGCCAGACCATTGTGACACTTCATTCACACATGGGTCACTTACCGTGATCTCCGCATTTGCCGCGTATTTCCACGGGTTTAGGACTCATGAAACTTTATCGCGAACGCAGTGGCGCCACAAAACACATAGACAGGCAACTTCTGCAACATGCACAGCCATTTTAACGCTCTTACCTTTCCACACACACAAGCGTTACAGATGTCCTCTATCTCTATGTAGATATACTGCACAGTGCCTGGTTAGTTGCTGACTCACCTGTAGCAGTAAACTATCACTACAGTAAAGTAGCTTACTGTAGTAAAAGTGCCAACTCATGTGGTAAAATGTTCAACACTGTAGCAGTAAACTATCACTACAGTAAAGTAGCTTACTGTAGTAAAAGTGCCAACTCATGTGGTAAAATGTTAAACACTGTAAAAAGACTACTACTCACCACCTATGTATATAAAGCACCCCTTCACATGCAGTGCACTATGTGAACAAGGCCGCATGTCTGGTGGCCGAAACGCGTCATTTTGGACATTGATACTTGAATAAAGATACTTTGCCATCATCACTGCCTTGGAGTCTGTGCCCTCGTGTTGCGCCGCTGTGGCTGGATACTTTGGGATTCACATGCTGATTTCTATGCAGAGTCAGGCTAACTCTGCCACACA
Organism: Calotriton arnoldi; assembly: GCA_963921515.1. Lineage (NCBI taxonomy): Eukaryota > Metazoa > Chordata > Amphibia > Caudata > Salamandridae > Calotriton > Calotriton arnoldi. The sequence continues at coordinate 1,418,993 of CAWUFW010004089.1, read as the reverse complement.
GACCCCCTCTTCTGACATTTCTTTGGGCCAAAAGGAATCCTCAACAGCCACCGTATCGTATGAACTCCTGGAGGAGATACACAGGATCACGGCCCCCTGATTGCTGGATTTTTGCACGCCAGGAAAACCATCGTGCCTGAGGTTGAAGTTGAGTCGGAGGACCTAGCTGCACATCAAGCACCGGGTGGTGAGTAAGAGCTGCATGTAGCAACTGATCAGGTTTAAGAGGAGCACTGTTGGCGCCTGCACAAGCACACCGCATTTGCGAATCAGTTTTTGCTTGTCGGCGACCAGGCATATACATTTACAGTTAATCATCATGTCCAACGAAGCGCTGCATGAAAGGGAAGCAGCGTTAGAAGCATTATTTGACAATTTTCCCATTGTCCACAATCAGCCACGAATGGGCTAATGCGCAATATGACACAGCGAATGAAAACTACAAAAGCAAACTCAAAGTACTGGAAGAGTTGTTACGAACTGAAATCACCAAATGGTGGGAGTCAAAATCACTGCAAAAATACAGAGATGCGGGCCGAGTGCCCCGTGGACTTAGAATAATGTTGGCGCCAAGCTTTGACAACCCTAATCCTGACATGCTCAAAGAATGGGCGGAGAGCAACTTGGAGGCATCTATGAGATTGGTCAACATCCTGATCAAATACGCCGAAATTGATCGCTCAAAAACACTTATAGAGATTGAACGCATCAACGCTGAGCTCAGTAGCTGTGAACAACAGGAAGCAATAACAAAAGGCAGAGAGGAGATTGCTTCCCGCCTCAAAAACACGAGGAAACCATTAAAACGCGAAAGGTATTTAAATTTGCCCGCGATAAAGCGGACTATGAATGCGGGCAAATATTCACCTTTGCCAAACGCTACGACAACATCAGGAAACAAAGACTCAACAAATTGCCTCAGCAAAATGCGTTAACAACAACTCTTTCTATCGTTGAAGGCACAGACTCCGCATCGATGTCAGATCTGAGGTCAGCATTGGGAAGTGGCTCAGAATCAGAGGACGGAGGGTTCAGGGGCACCACAACTAATGGAGCGGGTGCCAGCTTGGCTCAAGAACTTGATTTTTAGTCCTGGACCGAAGGCAAACACTCAGACCAAGGGCACCAAAAAATCAAAGCACAGAGACAACCGCAGGAGGCGCGAAAGGAGAAAAATCAGAAAAACCCAAGCAAGGAAACAAGAGAAGAGGAAACTGGAGGCGTTAAGCGGCACAGACACCAAGACTATTATCAACTTGAGCAACATCAATCTCACGGAGGCGGAAAAACAACTTCTCTCACTTGGTCTCACTTTCTGTCCGGAAAGTAGCTTTGATTATTGCAGCACCCGCATTGATGTATATAAATTCATAAGAAAACTCAAGCTCATAAAATTCTTCAAACAAAAAGTAGCGGCAACGTCCAGAATACACCCAGTACCCCGTTACCCTCTGATACAATCCTCACAGTCTCTGATATTCCAATCATACGTACTCTAATTGAGCTGGAGTCCGCTGAAGGAACAACTGCCACGCAACAAAGCTCCAGCGATGTTAGTATTACAGATACCGTGAGAGTACCAAGTCCTTTCAAACCTCACTCTACCTTTACACCAATGATGCCAAAAGATGCGATTGACATTTTCAGCGACGTCATCACTGATGAATTAAAATCCCTGCATCTCAGGAAGAAACGCATAGCGACACTTAAACACCCGCCCAGAGATTAATCAAGGTTATCACAACCTTATGAGAAAACTGCAAAAAGAGAATGAAGTGATCATCAATAAAGCAGACAAGGGAGGTAATATTGTCCTGTGGCCACGACATTTGTACCTCGCATCTTACAAACCAACAGTGTTACAAAACTTCAAGCCATAAAGAAATAGCTGCAAGCAATAAAGATCTAAGAAAGCACCTTAACTCCTACAGAGCGCAAGGGATTATCAGTAAAGATGAATTTTCTTTCCTAAACACAGATTCCCCAGTGCTCCCGATCCTGTACTTCTTACCCAAAGTACATAAGAACTCAGATCCCATACCTGGGCGTCCCATCATCTCGGCTAAAAAGAATATGTGCGAAAACATCTCCAGATACATTGACTACTTCCTACAAGATATGGTCTCAAGCCTACCAACGTACCTTAGAGACACAAGTGACTTTTTATTGAAAATCAAAGATATCCCATGGTGCAACGATTATCTGTTCATGTCGCTCGACATCACCTCGCTTTATACAAGCATTAGCCACAGTAATGGTATCGCAGCATACAAGCACTTTCTGGATAAAAAACCGATAAACTGCTATAAACATAATGAATTCTTGCTCTTCCTCATTGAATGGTGTTTGTTCCACAACTACTTCCTATTCAACAAAAAAGTGTACCATCAATTAAGGGGAGTGGCCATGGGAGCATGCTTTTCGCCGAGCTACGCTTGTCTACATGTAGGAGCTTGGGAGGAGCAGACTCTGAGGGGACACCTGCACGAAACCTGGAATAACAATGTAATCACCTGGTTAAGGTTTATAGATGATGTCTTCGTCATCTGGAAGGGGGACACCATCAGTGCAAAAGCGTTTATTGAAACAATCAATTCAAACACCCTCAACCTTGAATTCAATGCCAACATCAGTAAAACATCTATTGAATTCCTTGATGTAGAGTTATTTGTGGGAGGTGGCAAACTGAACTCTAAACTACATAGAAAGCCAACAGCAGGAAACTCAACACTTCATGCCGCCAGTTTTCACCCTAAACACCTAATTGCGAGCATCCCCTACGGAGAAATGCTACGCCTGCGTAGGATCTGTAGCTCACCCGCTGATCTAACACATTGTCAGGAAGATGCATTCCAACGTTTTAGAGCTAGAGGTTACTCCAGAGCCAACATCAGAAAAGCCATGAATAGAGCCAACTTAACTCCTAGGGAAGACCTCCTTAAAGTAGGTCGCGAAGTTGACACTAACATCCCCATTCTAGAGCAGAAACAAAGCATCACTACCAGGCTTATTACAACATTCAACACAGAAGCCCGCAACATCAGATCAGTCATTAATAAACACTGGGGCATCATTAGATCAGATCCCATCTTAGGCCCAATAGTGACAAACCAGCCTGATATTACTTACAAGCGTGCATTCTCAATGCACGATGCCCTGGTGAGAAATAGTCCAGAGGTTATATCGAAAGGTAACTGGCTGACAGACACCAAAGGATTTGTTAAATGTAATAACTGCCGGGCTTGCAAATTTGGTAAAATCATTACCCAAGTTGATTCAGCTTTCAGACAGAATCCCCTCATCATTAAACATCGCCTCACATGTAAGACTGAGTTTGCTATCTATCTGCTTGTCTGTTCATGCAACCTTTGGTACATTGGTAGTACTAAGCTCCCAGTACACCAACGCATCCTACAACATCTCAGGGCCATAGTCAATAATGACTCAGCATACCCTGTAGCGAGGCATTTCAAGGAAAAGCATAGCAACAACCTTAACCATCTACATTACTCAGTGATTGATTGCATACCAGCACTTATGAGGGGTGGCAACCGGGAGAAGCTCCTGCGACAACTAGAGAGCAAATACATCATTGAATTTAATACTAAGTGCCCCGCAGGACTGAACATCAGTGAGGATATGCACAACTTCCTATAAAACGGAGTTACATATGATGTTTAAACTAAAACATTCCATATCCTTTAATAGCATTTAGGCCTATGGTGTCCATTCTAACAAACTAAATTCATGAACCCATTTAAAACATCTCAGATAAATCAGAACCACATCTGTCTGTAAGCTTGGCTCCCATCTCTGATACCCTGTACTATTTGTGCATTTGTGCCATGAATTTTGTATAACTTAACTTCTTTTTCAGTACACTGATTAACTTATGTTTTGTATGCATATGACTCAATATACTTTAATTTGAGCATGTCATTTGTAATCTAATACTATGAAAAGCCACGCGTGATTGTGTTAAGTGGACTTTGTTAATAATTGAAATAATTTTATTTTCTTAATTACACATATACCCTGTGTGTGAATATTCAGTTAACATATTGGACCATACTGCTCCGCTCTATTTTGCCAATTAGTATTCACACATAGTCTCACTTTCTTAATCCAACACTCCCCTCCCTTTCACACTACACACTATTAGCACCCACGTATGAATAGTACCAGTTGACTTTTTAACATTTTATTCCCACACCTGGCACCAAGCGTTAAGAAACATATTATGGCTGGCATATATATCTATATTTTCTCGCTGCGCTTTTTAAACTTAAATTCAATATATATTAATTAAATATAGCGCAAACAGCATAACTCACTGAGGTATGATAGATCACCTGGCAACAGATATACTCTAATATATGAGTGTACACTTGGCAATAATTAACCTGCCCTATTATACTCAGCCTCTTTGAGTTAGATCACGCCAGACCATTGTGACACTTCATTCACACACGGGTCACTTACCGTGATCTCCGCATTTGCCGCGTATTTCCACGGTTTTAGGACTCATGAAACTTTATCGCAAACGCAGTGGCGCCACAAAACACATAGACAGGCAACTTCTGCAACATGCACAGCCGTTTTAACGCTCTTACCTTTCCACACACACAAGCGTTAAAGATGTCCTCTATCTCTATGTAGATATACTGCACAGTGCCTGGTTAGTTGCTGACTCACCTGTAGCAGCAAACTATCACTACAGTAAAGTAGCTTACTGTAGTAAAAGTGCCAACTCATGTGGTAAAATGTTCAACACTGTAGCAGTAAACTATCACTACAGTAAAGTAGCTTACTGTAGTAAAAGTGCCAACTCATGTGGTAAAATGTTAAATACTGTAAAAAGACTACTACTCACCACCTATGTATATAAAGCACCCCTTCACATGCAGTGCACTATGTGAACAAGGCCGCATGTCTGGCGGCCGTAACGCGTCATTTTGGACATTGATACTTGAATAAAGATACTTTGCCATCATCACAGCCTTGGAGTCTGTGCCCTCGTGTTGCGCCGCTGTGGCTGGATACTTTGGGATTCACATGCTTTTATATATATATATATATATATATATATATATATATATATATATATATATATATATATATATTATCTACTGGCGGTCGCCAGTAGATAGTTATAGTTAAAACCTATTATCCATAGGAAATCCGCGACATTCTATTTGAAATAACGTTGGCGCCGGTTGACGAATCTTCGCAAAAGTTTCCAACTTGTTGGAGCGCTCCGGTCCGCTCCTATCCTGAAAGTCTCGGGGTGATACGTCAAGCGGGGGCCGAGAAAAAAGGGGGGTCCCAAAACGCGTTTTCCCCATTCATTTTTCCATAGGAACCTTTAGTCGCAGCTACAGCCCGAACTGCTGAACGGAATTACACCAAATTTGGCAAAGAGGTAGCCCTTGGTTCAGTGTCGTGCCTTTTGCTTAAATGGTGTAAATCCGTTCAGTAGTTCCTGAGAAAATCAAAAGTAAAGTCACATATATATCTGGGCGGAGCCTAACCACACATGTCATCGTGAGATCTGATTGGCTGTCAGCACTTCATCCTGGAATTGCTGGCAGCCATCTTGGGACCAATATAAATGATAGTACCTCATTGAAATGCATTGTAGTGAATAGAAGATTTTGAGGGTCACCAAAAGGAGAACTATAAAGGGTGATAACAGGCTTTAGTTACATTAGAATTTATTTGTTGATGGTACCATACTAATTTTAGGAATTGTGGTGTATTCTAAGGTGATTTTACCATGTGAAAAACCTTCTGCTGGGATATCATGAATCATGTTTGAGAGAACACTATTTTCTCATGCTTGTCCCATGGAGGTTTGGAAGGTGCTCCAGAAGCTAAAATGAGAGCATATTTTCTGTAAATTCACATTATCTTTCTCACTCATGTGAGAATGAAGTCTGACATTCTCAGTAAAACATGTACATCCAACAAGGGCAGAGACTGTCAGTTGATTCCTTTGTGTTCTACTGCAGCTTCCCAGAGTGTTCTAAAGAACAACTAGAGTGCTAACAGCCTTACTTATGACAAAAGTATGGCACACCTGAAGCCATCTTGATTGGAATAAACTGGTAACACTTAAAACATTTAATTTAAAAAGGAACAAAATGAGGGGGTTCATTTTGTCATAGAAATGATGGTTAGTGCTGTAGAAAGAAAAATTAGGACATATTTCAAGTGTGATCTCAAATATCTTCCTGTTATATTTCAACAGGAGCAGCCTGCCAGTTGATGCCTTTGTGTTCTACTGCAGCTTCCCAGAGTGTTCTAAAGAACAACTAGAGCGCTAACAGCCTTACTTATGACAAAAGTATGGCACACCTGAAGCCATCTTGATTGGAATAAACCGGTAACACTTAAAACATTTAATTTAAAAAGGAACAAAATGAGGGGTTTGTAGGAAGGTGGAATCTGACTATATGGTTGCCCCCACTTTTTTTATGGTGTTTTGCTGGTTTATGACTTAGTTGGACTGGGATCCTGCTATTCAGGGCCCCAGTCTATCTGCTTTCTCTGTAAAATGGTTTCCATGTGCCTTAGGCACATCGCTGATTGGGATCTGGAGTGCCTTTATAAGTCCCTAGTATATGGTATACTATGTACCAAGGGCATAGGTACCTCAGAGGCCTGCCAGGGGCTGCAGCATGTATTATGCCACCCCTGGAAGGCCATCCAAACTGACACCACAGGTCTGCTACTGCAGCCTGGGTAAGGTGGTGCATGCACCCCTTACTGTGATATAGGTTACCTATATCACGAAATACATACACACATATAAACCTATAAGTCACTCCTAAGGCAGGCCTTATCAATCCTAAAGGCAGAGTGCGTGGTTCCTATGTGAGAGGGTGCCCCTGCATGAGCAGGGCCCCTCTGCAGCATTCGGAGACCATCTCTGATGCTGTTTGTAGTGCAGCCTGACCATATACTCTTAAGCGCATTATATCCTCGCGGTAAAATGCTAACTTTGGAATGGCTGCACCTAAACATGTCGTGTTTGGTGTCAAACATCTTGGAATACTACCCCCCCGCCAATCCTGGCGGCGGGGGTAGCATTCCACCCTTCTAGAGGGAAAGACATGTTAACTCTGACTAGTCCGGTAACTTCTTTCCAGAGCCCTGGCATCACAAAATGGATGCTGCTGCCACAGATACGAGTCTGGCCTCCTGCTGCTGGATGAAACTCCGGCAGGGGAGGCCTGGACAATAGGTTTCCTGTCCCAGGGAGGTGTGACCACCTCCCCAGACAGGATAATGTGTATTGGGGCTGGGCGGGAGCACTTTCGGGTGCTTTGAAGTCCTGCACTGGGGGCACATTTGGTGTCCCTGTGCATACCCCAGTTCAAACCGGATCAGGGGCTTGCAGCCCCTGCTTTGGCGCGAACTGGACAAAGGGAAAGGGGTGTAGCCACCCCTCTGCCCTGACCCACCCATAGGTGGGGCCACAGAGTAGTCCAACCCCTATCTTTAGTATAAAGGTAGGAACCCAGTCCTTAGGACTTTAGATTATCCCTGGACGAAACTCTGAAACTGAATCCTGGACCTTCGATGCTCTACTCACAATTAGAGGACTGAAGAATCTCCCTTGGGGTCAAGGAGTGACTCCCCTGCTTGGCAGGCACCAAAGAAGCATCTGTCCGGTTCGCATTTCTGAAGCTCCCGTCGGACGCCGAAGTCATCGCATCACCAGAGGTGGATTCTCAGACTTCACCGAGGCTACCCTGAGTCCCCAGCAAAGCTGAGGCCCGTGGCTATCGTGGGTGACTTGAGACCGTGACCCCTGGACACTGAGCACATTTGCAAGTGCATCATCTTCTGGGTCTCCCAAGAAGTCGTGCTTTGGGCTCCGAGTAGCCCTAGCCTCCAGCACCACCTACACCGAAGATCACTGGCCCCCACTCCACGAGTGTTCTGTAAGCCAGATCCACGTGCGGCGTCACGAGGCTCCTTCGCGGTCGCTAGCCCGTTGGCTAGTAGCCCTTAACGAAGGCCAATCCTTTTCTTACTTAGCATCCTGGTTGCTCCAGGCCTGCCCTCACTTACCCTCGCTGGGTGAGTTCCACAGACCTTGCTGGTCTGCACCATCGACGATCTACATCTTCACCGAGACTTGCCGTGGCCAAGGCTTGTTGGGTCCAATCCGGTCGCCGACACCTCAGCACTCGACAGACATCGTGTACCAGCCCGAATCCTGCTCCTGGTTGCCGACAATGCCTCCTGGGCCTCGTGGCTGAAGAGTCAAGATGACCATCAACGCACCTGAAGCACTCGACATCGGTGGGCATCTGTCCATCGCCTTCCTGGTCACTGGCTAGTGACCCAGACTCTGTCCCCTCTGCTTTCAGGTTCTTCAGAACTCCGATCCACTCTTGGATCCACCCGGACACTTTTCTCTTGGCCGCCAGCAGCACTTTGCAGCAGATCGCCATTCGAATCGACAACGAAACCCGACCCCGAAAGGCACCTATGCACCCGGCTTCCCTGGGTGAGGTAACACGAGTACTCCGGTTCTCCCGTGGGTAGAGACTCTTCAAAGTCCTAGATCTCAAAGGGTTTTGTCCTAGTCCTCTTTTAAGTGTCCCTTTTCTCTATTTTCCCGATCCCGACTTTCTCCATAGAAGTCAACGGCGTATCGCGATTGTGTATTTACACTGCACGCGTCTCTCGTAGGTCCCCTGTGTCACTACCTTGGGTGGTTCCTTGTGGTCCAAGCACTTCTAGAGGCTCTAGGCCTAGTGTCTAGTTCAGTCGTGGTTCGCATACCACTTTATTGGTATATGGTTTGGTACGCCCCTAGGGCCCAAACGTGTATTTGTGCTATTACTGTGATTTAATAACTTATAACTTATGTACTTCGAACTCTAGCCTCATAAAGAGACTAGAGGGGTGTGTTTAGCAATAAATACATATATTTTGAATATATACCTGGTGTGGTGCTCTTTCATTTGGTCACTCAAGAGATTATAGACTGGTAAAACAAGCTGCTTTACATTCCTTCAAGACTTAGCCTGAAGGCTGCTCTCCATAGCTACCACTAGGATAGCTTTCAATAAGGTTGTCTTTAACCTATCTCCAATAAGGGGTTGTTTGGACTGGTGCAAGGTGCCCACTATAATTAGTGGACAGCATATACCAGGCCAACTTCTCACAGGGTTCTTTTTGAAATAGAAATTATGGTTAGTGCTGCAGAAAGAAAAATTAGGGCATGTTTTAAGTGAGATCTCATATCCTCTTCTATTTCATTAGAAAATTCTGACATGCAGACTGAAACAATCACTTTCAATACCAGCAGCAGACTACCAGTTAACTCCCTGGTGAGCAGTAGCTTTACTCCAGTGATCTAATGAGCAACTAGAGTGCTAACATTCTGAATTTATGGCAGATGTGAGACACATCTGAATGCCTTCTTGATGGAATCAAAGTAAAAAACTGAAAGCATTTCCTACTGAGAAGACTGCAGTAAATGAAGAAATTAGGAAACTTCATAACAAAGAAGTCTTCCAAGATGGCCACCAGTGAAAAAAGAGCCCAAATGTAGCACAAATATTACCCAGATGTAGCCCACATATAGCCCAATGACAAAAGTGTGCAAAACACTTTTTATTTTTAGTTTTTTTGCAGTTTTATGTAGTGCAGACTGGTCAGGTATTGGAGCACTGCATCTTAAAACATGACCCCCTACACTACAAAAACACCACTGCACTACCTTAAACCCTAAAACACTACCCCCAGCACGACCCCCTACACTACACAAGCACCACTGCACTATCCTAAACCCTAAAACACTACCCCCAGCACGACCCCCTACACTACCCAAACACCACTGCACTAACCTAAATCCTAAAACACTACCACCAGCACGACCCCCTACACTACCCAAACACCACTGCACTACCCTAAAACATGACCCCCTACACTACACAAACACCACTGCACTACCCTAAACCCTAAAACACTACCCCCAGCACGACCCCTACACTACACAAGCACCACTGCACTACCCTAAACCCTAAAACACTACCCCCAGCACGACCCCCTACACTGCCCGAACACCACTGCACTGCCCTAAACCCTGAAACACCAGCCCCTGCATGACCCCTACACTGCCCGAACACCACTGCACTGCCCTAAACCCTGAAACACCACCCCTAGCACGACCCCCTACACTGCCCAAACACCACTGCACTGCCCTAAACCCTGAAACACCACCCCCTTCACGACCCCCTACACTGCCCGAACACCACTGCACTGCCCTAAACCCTGAAACACCACCCCCAGCATGACCCCCTACACTGCCCGAACACCACTGCACTGCCCTAAACCCTGAAACACTACCCCCAGCAAGACCCCCTACACTGCCCGAACACCACTGCACTGCCCTAAACCCTGAAACATCACCCCCAGCAAGACCCCTACACTGCCCGAACACCACTGACCTAAACCCTGAAACACCACCCCCAGCACGACCCCCTACACTGCCCGAACGCCACTGCACTGCCCTAAACCCTGAAACACTACCCCCAGCATGACCCCCTACACTGCCCGAACACCACTGCTCTGCCCAAAACCCTGAAACACCAGCCCCAGCACGACCCCCTACACTGCCCGAACACCACTGCACTGCCCTAAACCTTGAAACACCAGCCCCTGCACGACCCCCTACACTGCCCGAACACCACTGCACTACCCTAAACCCTGAAACACCAGCCCCAGCACGACCCCCTACACTGCCCGAACACCACTGCACAGCCCTAAAACCTGAAACACCAGCCCCAGCATGACCGCCTACACTGCCCGAACACCACTGCACTGCCCTAAACCCTGAAACACCAGCCCCAGCACGACCCCCTACACTGCCCGAACACCACTGCACAGCCCTAAAACCTGAAACACCAGCCCCAGCATGACCGCCTACACTGCCCGAACACCACTGCACTGCCCTAAACCCTGAAACACCAGCCCCAGCACGACCCCTACACTGCCCGAACACCACTGCACTGCCCTAAACCATGAAACACCAGCCTCAGCACAACCCCCTACACTGCCTGAACACCACTGCACTGCCCTGAACCCTGAAACACCAGCCCCAGCACAACACCCTACACTGCCCGAACACCACTGCACTGCCCTAAACCCTGAAACACCATCCCGTGCATGATCCCCTACACTGCCCGAACACCACTGCACTGCCCTAAACCCTGAAACACCACCCCCAGCGCGACCCCTACACTGCCCGAACACCACTGCACTGCCCTAAACCCTGAAACACCACCCCTGCACAACCCCTACACTGCTCGAACACTACTGCACTGCCCTAAACCCAGAAACACCATCCCCAGCACGACCCCTATACTGCACGAACACCACTGCACTGCCCTAAACCCTGAAACACTACCCCCAGCAAGACCCCCTACACTGCCCGAACACCACTGCACTGCCCTAAACCCTGAAACATCACCCCCAGCAAGACCCCCTACACTGCCCGAACACCACTGCCCTAAACCCTGAAATATCACCCCCAGCAAGACCCCCTACACTGCCCGAACACCACTGCACTGCCCTAAACCCTGAAACACCAGCCCCAGCACTACCCCCTACACTGCCCGAACACCACTGCACTACCCTGAAACACCACCCCTGCACGACCCCTACACTGCCTGAACACCACTGTACTGCCCTAAACCCTGAAACCCCACCCCCAACATGACCCCCTACACTGCCAGAACACCACTGCACTGCCCTAAACCCTGAAACACCACCCCCTGCACGACATCCTACACTGCCCGAACACTACTGCACTGCCCTAAACCCTGAAACACCACCCCCAGCACGACCCCCTACACTGCCCGAACACCACTGCTCTGCCCAAAACCCTGAAACACCAGCCCCAGCACGACCCCCTACACTGCCCGAACACCACTGCACTGCCCTAAACCCTGAAATACCAGCCCCAGCACGACCCCTACACTGCCCGAACACCACTGTACTGCCCTAAACCCTGAAACCCCACCCCCAGCATGACCCCCTACACTGCCAGAACACCACTGCACTCCCCTAAACCCTGAATAACCACCCCCTGCACGACATACTACACTGCCCGAACACTACTGCACTGCTCTAAACCCTGAAACACCACCCCCAGCACGACCCCCTACACTGCCCGAACACCACTGCTCTGCCCAAAACCCTGAAACACCAGCCTCAGCACGACCCCCTACACTGCCCGAACACCACTGCACTGCCCTAAACCCTGAAACACCAGCCACAGCACGACCCCTACACTGCCCGAACACCACTGCACTGCCCTAAACCCTGAAACACCACCCCCAGCACGACCCCCTACACTGCCCGAACACCACTGCACTGCCCTAAACCCTGAAACACCAGCCCCAGCACAACCCCGTACACTGCCCGCACACCACTGCACTGCCCTAAACCCTGAAACACCAGCCCCAGCACAACCCCGTACACTTCCCGAACACCACTGCACTGCCCTAAACCCTGAAACACCAGCCCCAGCACGACCGCCTACACTGCCCGAAAACTACTGCACTGCCCTAAACCCTGAAACACCACCCCCAGCAAGACTACCTACACTGGCCGAACACCACTGCACTGCCCTAAACCCTGAAACACCACCCCTGCACGACCCCCTACACTGCCCAAACACTACTGCACTGCCCTAAACCCTGAAACACCACCCCTCAGCACGACACCCTACACTGCCCGAACACCACTGCACTGCCCTAAACCCTGAAACACCACCCCAGCACGACCCCCTACACTGCACGAACACCACTGCACTAAACCCTGAAACACCACCCCTGCACGACCCCCTACACTGCCGGAACACCACTGCACTGCCCTAAACCCTGAAACACCACCCCCAGCACGACCCCCTACACTGCCCTAACACCACTGCACTGCCATAAACCCTGAAACATCACCCCCGCACAACCCCTACACTGCCTGAGCACCATTGCTCTGCCCTAAACCCTGAAACACTAGCCCCAGCACGACCCCCTACACTGCCCGAACACCACTGCACTGCCCTAAACCCTGAAACACCAGCCCCAGCACGACCCCCTACACTGCCCGAACACCACTGCACTGCCCTAAACCCTGAAACACCAGCCCCAGCACAACCCACTACACTGCCCGAACACCACTGCACTGCCCTAAACCCTGAAACACCAGCCCCAGCACCACCCCCTACAATGCCCGAACACCACTGTACTGCCCTAAACCCTGAAACACCACCCCCTGCACCGCCCCCTACACTGCCCGAACACCACTGCACTGCCCTAAACCCTGAAACACCACCCCTGCATGACCCCCTACACTGCCCGAACACCACTGCACTGCCCTAAACCCTGAAACACCACCCCCTGCACCACCCCCTACACTGCCCGAACACCACTGCACTGCCCTAAACCCTGAAACACCACCCCTGCACTGCCCCCTACACTGCCCGAACACCACTGCACTGCCCTAAACCCTGAAACACCACCCCCAGCATGACCCCCTTTACTGCTCGAACACCACTGCACTGCCCTAAACCCTGAAACACCACCCCCAGCATGACCCCCTACACTGCCCGAACACCACTGCCCTAAACCCTGAAACACCACCCCTGCACGACCCCCTACACTGCCCGAACACCACTGCACTGCCCTAAACCCTGAAACACCACCCCCTGCACGACCCCCTACACTGCCCGAACACCACTGCACTGCCCTAAACCCTGAAACACCACCCCCAAGACGACCCCCTACACTGCCCGAACACCACTGCACTGCCCTAAACCCTAAAACACCACCCCCAGCACGATCCCCTACACTGCCCGAACACCACTGCACTGCCCTAAACCCTAGAACACTACCCCCAGCATGACCCCCTACACTACCCGAACACCACTGCACTACCCTAAACCCTAAAATACTCCCCCAGCACGACCCCCTACACTACCCGAACACGACTGCACTGCCCTAAACCCTAAAACACTCCCCCAGCACGACCCCCTACACTGCCCAAACACAACTGCACTGCCCTAAACCCTGAAACACCACCCCTCAGCACGACACCCTACGCTGCCCGAACACCACTGCACTGCCCTAAACCCTGAAACACCACCCCAGCACGACCCCCTACACTGCCCGAACACCACTGCTCTGCCCTAAACCCTGAAACACCACACCCAGCACGACCCCCTTTACTGCTCGAACACCACTGCACTGCCCCAAACCCTGAAACACGACCCCCAGCATGACCCCCTACACTGCCCGAACAACACTGCCCTAAACCCTGAAACACCACCCCTGCACGACCCCCTACACTGCCCGAACACCACTGCACTGCCCTAAACCCTGAAACACCACCCCTGCACGACCCCTACACTGCCCGAACACCACTGCACTGCCCTAAACCCTGAAACACCACCCCCAGCACGACCCCCTACACTGTCCGAACACCACTGCACTGCCCTAAACCCTAAAACACCACCCCCAGCACGACCCCCTACACTGCCCAAACACCACTGCACTGCCCTAAACCCTAGAACACTACCCCCAGCATGACCCCCTACACTACCCGAACACCACTGCACTACCCTAAACCCTAAAATACTCCCCCAGCACGACCCCCTACACTACCCGAACACGACTGCACTGCCCGAAACCCTAAAACACTCCCCCAGCACGATCCCCTACACTACCCGAACACCACTGCACTGCCCTAAACCCTAAAACACTCCCCCAGCACGACCCCCTACACTACCTAAACACCACTGCACTGCCCTAAATCCTAAAACACTACCCCCGCATGACCCCCTACACTACCCAAATACCAATGCACTACCCTAATCCCTAAAACACTACCCCGCACAACCCCCTACACTACCCAAAGACCACTGCACTACCCTAAACTCTAAAACAATACCCCGCATGACTCCCTACACTACCCAAAGACCACTGCACTACCCTAAACCCTAAAACACGACCTCCTACACTACACAAACACCACTGCACTACTCTAAACCCTAAAAAACTACCCCAGCACGAACCCCCGCACTACCCAAACACCACTGCACTACCCTAAACCATAAAACACTACCCCCAGCAGTACCCCTATGCTACCCAAACACCACTGCACTACCCTAAACCCTAAAACACTACCCCCAGCAGTACCCCTACACTACCCAAACACCATTGCACTACCCTAAACCCTAAAACACTACCCCCAGCAGTATCCCCTACACTACCCAAACACCACTGCACTACTCTAAACCCTAAAACCCTAAAACACTAACCCCCAGCACGACCCCCTACACTACCCAAACACCACTGTACTACCCTAAACCCTAAAACACTCCCCCAGCACGACTCCCTACACTACCCAAACACCACTGCACTACCCTAAACCCTAAATCTACCCCCAGCATGACCCCCTACACTACACAAACACCACTGCACTACCCTAAACCCTAAAACACTACCCCCAGCACGACCCTCTTCACTACCTAAACACAACTGCACAATTTGTTACAGGCGTTGCAACGCAGGCCTGTGGTGCTTACTGGAAGTACCTGGTGGGCTAGTTGGGCCCCAGGGACTCTCAGGATTCAAGGTGACCTAATCCCCCAACTTAAAACGCGCCACGGGGCGCGTTTGCACAGTGGTGAAGGGAGGGGCGGGGCCTCAGGTGACATGTGCGCAAACACGCCCTGTGGTGCGTTTTAAGTTGGGGAGTTAATTCCCTTTGAATCCTGGGGCCAACTAGCCCACCAGGTACCTTCAGTAAGCACAACAGAGTTGCGTTGCAGAGAGGTGAAAAAGGTGCGTGGCCTCGGAACGCCTCTCTGCAACTCAGCTCTGTGGTCCTAACTGTAGGTACCTGGGGGGCTAGTTGGGTCCCAGGGACCCTCAGGATTCAAGGGGACTTAATCCCGCAACTTAAAACGTGCCACGGGTGCGTTTGCACACATGTCACCTCAGGCCCCCCCTCCCTTCACCACTGTGCAAACGCGCACTGGCTCTGGTTAGTCAGAGTCAGTTACCACCAGTACCCGTCTGAAAAAGTTGTGGGCACAGGATGATTTTGCAACAAGGCCTCTTTCTGCTCCTCTGTTGGTTCTTTCTGCACATCTTTTGCTTCTTTCTGTGCGTTTTTTCTTATTTCTTCACATGTCCTACCTCTGTTGGCATAGTTAGAAACTAGCATTTAAAAAACCTTTGAAATTCACTTAAAAAATCATAGGTTTCAGGCACGTTATAGTTAGAAATTAGCATTTAAAAAACCTTTGAAATTCACTGAAAAAACCATAGGTTTCAGGCACGTTATAGTTAGAAATTAGCATTTAAAAACCTTTGAAATTCACTGAAAAAACCATAGGTTTCAGGCACGTTATAGTTAGAAATTAGCATTTAAAAAACCTTTGAAATTCACTGAAAAAACCATAGGTTTCAGACACATTATAGTTAGAAATTAGCATTTAAAAAACCTTTGAAATTCACTGAAAAAACCATAGGTTTTAGGGACAGTTATAGTTAGTTGGACATTGCACTCGTACAAAACCCGTGAAATTCCCCTGTTATAGTTAGTTCAGCTAACTATAACTCGCGCCCGCAATGCACTGCTGATGACGTCACATATTACATCACTCATGACATGGTCAGTGACATCACTGATGACATCACTGATGACATCTCAAATGACATCACTGATGACATCATCCATGTGATAATTTCATGCATCTTCTCACACCCTAATATAACTTTTGATACACCCACTCTAAATTACAGACTGCCATTCTCAAAACCATAGACACTCCAACACCAAAAACTACATACCCACTCACTGATTCTTAGGTCTACACACACATCCACTCACTCACCTGTACAGTCACTCATACTTACAGTCACTCAGTACAGGACTATCATATGCACTCATACACCTATATAAACACTCACACACCGCCACTCATCCATAGAGGTACTCACACACCTAGTCAGTCATGCAAAAAATTAATCACACACCCATTTACTCACCTATACAGTTATACACACACCAGCTCACTTACTCATACAAATACTAGCACATTCTTACGCTCTTATACAATAACTGATACAAGCACACACGCATCCATACAGCCACTCTCACAATAACACACTCTCACTTATAGCCATTTAAATACTCTAACACACATAAATACTGCCTTTTACATATGTAGTTACTCGCACATGTACCACTGAGATATACATTCACTCACTAACACACCCATACACACACTCACCCACCCAAGCAGTCCATCACAGATGCACTCTTGAAATCATGCACCCAGTGAATCACCCACTCACACATCTATGTATAGAGTCACACACACCCCACCCACACAAACACTCAGGCAGCCATACAGATACTCAGAGAACCAATCAATAACCCATATAGACACTCATGTAGCTATTCGCAAATCCATGCATCCACTTACACACCAACAAACAGACGGATACAGACATTCACACAGTTTAGTCACTAACCCATGCATTCAGTAAGATACGTTTAATCACTCACTTGTAGAGTCAGTCACTCACGTACTAAATCATCCATTCAGACACTTATACACCCACTCATTCTTCAATACGCCTTTCCCTATATATATTAAACATATTTAAACTTTACAGAAACACAGTCACTGGATGATGTCATCAGTGGTCATTTGAGATGTCATCAGTGATGTCATCAGTGATGTCACTGACCATGTCATGAGTGATGTAATATGTGACGTCATCAGCAGTGCATTGCGGGGGCGCGAGTTATAGTTAGCTGAACTAACTATAACAGGGGAATTTCACGGGTTTTGTACGAGTGCAATGTCCAACTAACTATAACTGTCCCTAAAACCTATGGTTTTTTCAGTGAATATATATATATACCAATAACATAACATCTAATTAAAAAAACATTCTATTAAACTTAAATTTCCCACTCCAGTCAGTGCAACAGTAGGGAAAGTGTTGGAT
Source organism: Calotriton arnoldi (assembly GCA_963921515.1). Classification (NCBI taxonomy): domain Eukaryota; kingdom Metazoa; phylum Chordata; class Amphibia; order Caudata; family Salamandridae; genus Calotriton; species Calotriton arnoldi. Next base: position 1,400,940 of record CAWUFW010004089.1, on the reverse strand, counting down.
ATTGAAGGGGTAAAAATTACTATTCCCATTCCAGTGAGTGCAACAGTAGGGAAAGTGTTGGATAGCAGAGGAATACAATTTACTATTCCCACTCCAATGAGTGCAACAGTAGGGTAAGTGTTGGATAGCGGAGGGGTAAAAATTACTATTCCCAGTCCAATAAGTGCAACAGGAGGGAAAGTGTTGGATATCGAAGGGGTAAAAATTACTATTCCAACTCCAGTGAGTGCATACAGTAGGGAAAGTGTTGGATAGCGGAGGAATAAAATTTACTATGTCCCACTCCAGTCAGTGCAACAGTAGGGAAAGTGTTGGATAGCGAAGGGGTAAGAATTACTATTCCCACTCAAGTGAGTGCAACAATAGGGAACGTGTTGGCTAGCGGAGGGGTAAAAATGACTATTCCCACTCCAATAAGTGTACCAGCGGGAAAGTGTTGGATAGTGGAGGGGTAAAAATTACTATTCCCATTCCAGTGAGTGCAACAGTAGGGAAAGTGTTGGATAGCAGAGGAATACAATTTACTATTCCCACTCCAATGAGTGCAACAGTAGGGAAAGTGTTGGATAGCGGAGGGGTACAAATTACTATTCCCAGTCCAATAAGTGCAACAGGAGGGAAAGTGTTGGATATCGAAGGGGTAAAAATTACTATTCAAACTCCAGTGAGTGCATACAGTAGGGAAAGTGTTGGATAGCGGAGGAATAAAATTTACTATTCCCACTCCAGTCAGTGCAACAGTAGGGAAAGTGTTGGATAGCGAAGGGGTAAGAATTACTATTCCCACTCAAGTGAGTGCAACAATAGGGAAAGTGTTGGCTAGCGGAGGGGTAAAAATTACTATTCCCACTCCAATAAGTGTACCAGCAGGGAAAGTGTTGGATAGTGGAGGGGTAAAAATTACTATTCCCACTCCAATGAGTGGAACAGTAGGGAAAGTGTTGGATAGCAGAGGGGTTAAAATTACTATTCCCACTCCAGTGAGTGCAACAGTAGAGAAAGTGTTGGATAGTGGCGGGATATAAGTTACTATTCCCACTCCAATCAGTGCAACAGTAGGGAAAGTGTTGGATTGCAGAGGGGTAACAATTAATATTCCCACTCCAGTCAGTTCAAAATTCAAAACAAACAAAATATTAACAACAAAATATTTAAAAAACAAAATAAACAAAATAATATATAAATATGTTAAAAATTAAAATACAAATTTATTTAATATTACAAATTAAAAAAATAAAAACATATTATACTATTAAATACATATAACAAATACCTACAAATATTATATTAAATAAAATAAAAAATACTTTTCAAACAAATAAATATTTTTAATTAGAAAATATTTAAAAACAAAAATATTAAGTATTACATAAATTTTGTTTTTTTATTTCCTAACCTATAACACCACTCAATTCACAACCCACATCTAGATAAAAAATGTACTTCCATAGCTAACATAATTAATTACCAATTAAAGAAATATTATTAATTAAAAAACAAATTAAAACTCATAAAAATTAATTAACTTCCCACACTTTACCCCCATGATCCCTACAACCCACAGCTCAAATTAAACTGTAAAAAATTAATTACAAAATTAAAACTTATTTTCAATTAAAAAACAATTAGTATTTAACAACTAATTATGAAGTAAGAAAATGTAATGTACTCCCCACCCTTTACGCCTATAAAAGTAAAACCCCACACAAAAAATAAACACTTACCCTTATTAAATATCAATTAATTAATATTAATGATCAACTAATTATTAATTAATTACACATAAATTACTTCCCACCATTTACCCCCATAAACCCCACAACCCACACCTAAAATTTATTACACAATTTCCATATTTAATTTTCAATTAATTCATTAATATTAATTAAAAATCTTATTAATTAATTAAAAATAAATTACTTCCCACCCTTTACCCCTACAAACCACACAACCCGCACCTAAAAAAATTACACAATTACCAATTAATTAATTAATATTAATTAACAACCCATTAATAATTAATTAATAATAAATTACTTCCCACAATTAAAACTATTAAATCTCAATTAAATAAATATTAATAAATAAAAAATAATCATTCATTTACTATAATTAAATTACTTCCCACCCTATTCTCCTGTAAACCCACAACCCACTACGGAACTAAAAACGCAAAATGTATTTATAATAAAATTGATAACTACTAAAAATGTAACACATATATTAAAAAACATAAACAATTCTTATACAAAAAATTACATCACATACATTTAAACTATATACTAAAATACATAACACTAATTTAAAAATCGATATTTTAAACAACTATATTTTTGCAAACGATATTAATGACTTCTATATTTTTAAAAACGATATGTCTTACCTTAAAATCGATATTCTTGACCACGATATTCTTGCTGTCGATATTTCTGGCTCACGATATTTAGGACTCAATATTTCTGTAGTTCGACATTTCTATCTCGATATTTTGTCTTCACACCGCATCTATCATTTGATTTATCCCTGAACATCTTTGCGAAATTCTGTGATATGGCTGCTCAGATTTGTATGCAGCTGAGGTTAGCTGTCTATCAGGGTTTAAAAAAATATATAACATCAGAAAGGCAAGATAGGAGGTCAGTCTTAGCAAGCCCTGTGTCATCTGCATGAGGCATCTCACCTGTAGGTTGATCCTGGAGATTTGGGGCCAGGGTCTTGTTTAATTTGTTGATTTGATAGAATGAGACAGGGAGGTCAGGATTGGTGCTTGAAATCCAAATGGATTGCTTCAGATGCATCTAAGGGTCCGATTACGATGCGGTTAGGAAATCTTCCCGATCTAGTGGCTCATTATGATGGCGAGCGGACATCAGTCTGCCCGCCATCATAACGGTTTTGGGACCGCCCGTCAGACGTGCCGCGGTCCCACCAGTGCAATTAGGATGCGCCCACCATACTGGCGGGCGCATCCTGGCCTTTTAACATTGTGGACGGTGCTGCTGGCTGCAGCACCGTCCGCAATGTCAAAAGAGCATGCACAGCATTTCCCTGCACCACGTGGCAGGCACCACACGGTGCCTGTCACTTGGTGCATGGAACTGCAGAGGGGTACCATGGGTACCCCCCCAGTGCACCCCTTCCCCCCACACACAGAGGGGGCCCGCAACGGGCCCCCAAAGCCAGTCTCCGCCTGTCTTTTTGCGGCGGGATATCCGCCGCAAAAAGACAGGCGGAAGGGCATATCCTAATCACTACGGCGGTGCCTGCACGGCACTGCCGCAATGTTGCCCTGGTTCTGGGTTCCGCAAGACGGGCGGAAAAGGACCGCCTTGCGGAACAATGGCGGACGGACTTTCCGTCCGCCGCGGTATCATTATGATCACCCCAGGCCATGCTAATTTGGCGGTGGGAATTTTCATTATGATGGAGGAAGGACCGCCACCGCCGGCCCGGCGGTGGCGGTCCTTCCGCCATCATAATGAGCCCCCTAATCTGTTTGGAAATGGTTTCCAACCGACTTGGATTGGGAGAGTCCGACCGACCGAGTATGATGCATCCGGATGCTTCCAGATACGATTTGGTTGGACTCCCATTGACTTCTATGGGAGCCTATGTTCCTAACCGCATCATAATCTGGCCCTCGGTCGGGAAGACACGTTCCTGATCCGATTCGGAAGGAGCAAATGCTGTTAGGAGGCCTTCCTAACCGCATCGTAATCGGGCCCTAGGTGGGAATGCTTTCCTAACTGCATCGTAATCGGGCCCTAAGTTGGAATTTGGTTAAGACTGGGACTTCCTCAAAGGAACTGCCAAAGTACCCTTTTGTGTTTTTAAAAAGTATATCTCAAAGAGGCCTTTCCACTCGCGCTTGTAAGGAGCACATAATGCTCCTCCCAGCTCCATTCTTCCTTGAGAGAGGGAGACCTGCTGTCCTGCTGATTTGAGTCACTTCTGCAAACCTTAGGAGCTGGCCTCACTGATGCACACAGCATATATATAATAATAATTCCTTTTTGTAAAGCGTGAACATATCACCCCTAAAGGTTTTAAGGCACTGGGGGCCATCGGGGATATTAAGTGAGCTATTGCCCAGCGTCACATGATGCTGACCTGAGCTTCCGCCGGCAATCGAACTGTGAGCCCCGCGCTCCGGAGTCAGCTGCCCTGGCCGCTGCGCCACACGTGTCTTGCAATGATTAACTGGGGGACTCACCCAAGGCTCCACAGTATGGCTAAATCTGTTATCGGGCGAGGCCGCCTAGACCATTTACTGTAATTTTGTGTGTGGTACTACATAAGGGGGGGGGGGTGGTGCACCCACTGGTAGACTTTGATATTTATTTTAGCCTCCAAGGTGCCTACTTCTTAATATTCCTGCAACAGGTGAGTTCCCAGTGTCATTTCCAGATTCTCCTCTGCATTATCTTTATCTGTGGGACATGGTTCACTCCACACTGCAGGTTCTCCTCAGGCTGTTCACTTACAGACTCCCATGAAGGTTTGGTGATGGATTCAGTCTTGTCTTCCTCTTAGACCTCTATCAGCGTGCCTTCATTCACAACCTGTACAAACCAGATGCCCTTTGCTTGCTGTCCACCCTGCTGCCCAATTCCAGGATGGTGGATTGGTGTAGATGCAGGCACTTTTGCAGGTCTCTCCTTTGGTGCCCTGTGGCCCAGTGCCTCGAGCCTCTATTTTTCACAGCTATGGCAGTCGAATCACTGTGCTAACTGTCTGAAAACTACCAGGTTGTTGGGGCAAATAGGATACCCCTCGCTGCAGCATCTTTCCTCTTTGTCTGAGCAGGAGGGCATGGGGGGCAAAAGGCAAATCTATGTGGAAGCAAGGAGGGGCTTGGGAATCACGTTTCACCGAGTCATTGCCCAGTCCATGCACTGTCACTACACTTTTAAAATGAAAATGTTATTTACAGTAGAACCTAAAATACCACGTTCTTTAATATCTATGGCATGCTAACACATTTGCGTTTTGTATTTTTATTTGGAGATCCCGAAAATCCAGTTGTTGCACGTTTATCTCAGTGCATTACATAATTTGAAATAATTGCACATTTTAAGTTATTCCTGTAATTTTGGGCACCAATTCATGAAAATGTCCAATCTCGCACACCATGTTAAAAATACACTTTCAGAGATTCACAGTTTGGGATGCAAGTAGTACTTGAATGGGCCATGAAAAGGTGCTTTTAGCAAAGAAAACATTTAAAAACCGAACTTCCTCCATTTTCACTACTTCTGTTCAGTGAAGATGGCGAACATCAGGAGCAACTAGAGCAGGGCGAGGGTCGCTCATACTGTCCAACACCATCATCCTGGACCCGTGCATTACGAGCTGGCAGCTTCCACCCTACAATATCATTGCCAGGTTGTAGCTGAAGATGATAAACAAGGAGGAGGAGAAAAGCGTTGAAAGGATAGAATGTTGGATAGGGGCAGAGCCGAACTGTGGAACCAAAGTAGCCCCGGGAAAGTGATCAAACCAGCCCCGCGCCCTTCATCTCCTTTGACAATCTCTCATTCCATCCACCCATTCCCTCTCTCCCTCTCTGTTTCTGCCTCCTCCATCTCTTATCGCTTTCTCTCTACCTTCCCCTTCCCTCTCCTTTTCTCTCTCTTTCCCATGCCTGCTGCAATTAAACTTGGGGAGCTGAGGAAAGTGACAGGGGCACCAGGAGCGGCTCTGTCCTGAAAACCTCTTGGGGTTCCACCCCACAGGGCAAATGCCCTTAGAATAAAAAGCCTGGCCGTCCTTGGATAGGGTGCTGACACCTGTGCAGGCACTTCGGCTTTTAAAGGCATTTGTATTGGTTTCTCTTGGAGTGTGTATATTTTGTATTTGTAGTTTTAATTTGCATTTGTATTTTGGGGGGTGATTGTAACAGGACGGGCGAAGGCTTGGGCTGGATAGGTTTAAACCTAGATGGACGTGTCCAGAGTGAAGGATCTGTCACCTAGTTCAAACCTTTTCTTAAAAATTACAAGATGTACCTGCAGCCAATGAGAGAGCACAAAGAAAAGTAGCATTGCGTGAGAGGCTTCAAGTTGTGTGGTGTAATGAGGTTTGGGCAGTACCTACCTCATTTGTGTCTGGCTTTAATCCCAACGCTTTACCTACCCTAATTCGTGTTTGGTTAGTGTAGCGATATGAGTACCGCGCAGGCGGGACCCGGATACTGGCCCGGAAGGGCTCCCATACTTTGTATCACTCTCAGGCCAGGCGTGGCCAGAGAGCTTAAATAAACGGGCAGAGGTCACTGGAGTCTTCCGGCCCACACCAGAGCACTGAGTGGTCGTGGTTGTGTCTGTTTGTGGCTCCACGCCGTAGGCCTCAACTCTAATATAGGCCAACATCACAGTTAGCCCTCCTATACTGGTTACTAGGTTACATCATCTTCAGGATCCATTTAGTATTAAGATTCCTGAAATAATCCATTATTCTCACTCAAAAAGTTTCAAGTAGATTGGTAAGACCTTGGCATAAGGTTACTGAAGCAAAGTTGGCAGCTTCTTTACTGGCCATCCCCTCATCCTCTGTATCAGGAGACGTATCCTTGTTCAATGACTGGTTATTCAAATCCTTGGGCATAATTACCCATGTCCAGATCAAAAATGTCAAAGGGCTAAACCTTCGACTCCATGATATTCTGAAGAGCTGAGAACTACCAAATTGCACTGTAAAGGTCTCGAACACCAGTGGAGAAAGGACTATTATGAGAAGGCTAAAGGGTTATATCGGAAGGCTGTTAAGAAATACCATCACAGTATTTGATCTGCTCATGCTAACTACTTTGCAGGCAGGCTAAAAAAGTGCCAAGAAAGCTTCTGGAGAGGTTTTCTCCATCTCGAAGATCTTTCTCTCTCCTGTAGCCTGCTCTAATACCATAACCCATTCACAGGACCTGTACAACAATCTGGACAGCTTTTGTAAAGACAAAATACTGAAAATATGGTCCTCTTTTGAGCCTGATGTCTCTAGTAGTACCATCCCTAATGAAGATGTAACCGACATTCTCGATCCTAGTACCAGCCTCTCCGAATTACTTCCTTTGTCCATAGAGATAATTAACTTTCTTATGACTACATCAAATCAGGTTCATTGATGGATCCCTGCCCCCCTCGGATTCTGGCTCTTGCCAAGGATCTAGTGGAAGCAAATATTGGTGGAAATCTGCAGCAACTCTTTTGCTACTGCCACAGTTCCGCCTAAATGGAAACATGCTTATATAATGCCACTGCCTAAAAAGCAGTCCTTAGACACTACCATTCGGGCTAACTGTAGACCTATTTCTTTGCTCCCATTCCAAACCAAGTCGATTGAAAGCAATGTCAATTCTCAACTAACATAATATTTGGAAAAAAAACAGTTACCGGATGAAGCGCAGGGTCAGAATACTGATATACTTACGCAGGAGCACAATGGTACCCAGCGCCATCCTTTCCTTGATGCGGTAGCCACAAAGAGTATGATGGGAAACCATGACAAGGGAAAGGGATCAGGATAGGGCTTCTAGGGAATAGAACCTGCGAACGTTGAGAAAAGGTTGTACCCAGACTCTTACTGAATATACTAGTACACATTGCTGTTTGAAAGTTAACCCTTAAACCGTTGAGACTCTAAGCCTACTGGACAGGGGTAGTGTGCACTGGTCTCTGAAGCAGGAATGTTGGGATGTGATGTGGTGAGAGGAAGAGACTCAGAGCTGAGACCCTGTAAAGTAAGAACAGTATTAATGCACACCCTACTGATCCTCTTTTATATATTAAGCATTATTGCACTAGACAATGACGTCTAAAAAGTAGTCCAAAGAAACATAGTCCATGTGCACGTGAAGCCTTGAGGAAGGTCATGTGCCAGTTACTTTACTGTAACGAAAATCAAAGTTGCAGGAGAAAATCCTCTGTATTGACAAAGTCTCATTAGCAACACAAATCCTTGTCTGTAATTATGCCTCCCAAGTTTCTAGAAACAAACTCCACAAGGTAGGAACCGTGTGACTAGTAACATTTCTCCAGGGGTGATGGCATGGCGGGCCAGACGAAACTCTAGAAAGTGCCAACATACAAAAATTAAAAGAGAGTACTTACCACTCTTCCTGAGCGGCAAAACTTGAAGATAAAAGTGCCTGTGTTTTGTCTTACCAGTCTTTTAAAGAAGCGCATTAAGATCCAGGAGTGCTGTACGAGGGATCCTACTGCGGGCTCGATCCGTAATAACTGGTGAATTGTGGTGAGTGCGGCCTGGTTTTATGCATCGACCATGCCCAGTCATGCCGACCTTACTTGAAGTCTTGTGAAGTCTCATGAGATGAGTTCCCACAAGTGGAAACAATGTTTCCCTGGCAGGTGGCTCAGCAAAACTTGATCCCAAAATATGGGGCAGCTTTCTGAAATAAAGTTGCCATCTAGATGCTGTCGCACCAGCACATCTCCATCCTTGAAGCAAGACTGATCACTAGGAGAGGAGGCACAGGTATGAGTCTAAACGCGTTATGCCTTTAATCTTGCCTCTGAATAAATGGATCTGATTGAAGCACTGTTGGTGGGCCTGTTTCACAACACTAAATAGTTCGTGTTTTCTTTTGGAAAAGTTTAAGGTGATCGACGCATCTAGATAGGCCCTGACCTGAGAGGCTGGGCGCCCCTTACGTCGCTGGCTTCCGGAATATATATATGAGGCCACCCATTGTTTTAGAACTTGTGGCAAAATAAAATTTTTCCGCAATTTTGAATCATTTTAATATAGGTTCAGTAACATTTGCGTATTTGCACATTTCCATTTAGCACTGTCTACTTATTTGCACAACTGTTTGGATTTTTATAATTGTTTGGTACTGCAATGTTTATGAAAAGCATATGATTAGAAGTGATATTTCTTCTATGTCTATCTGCATCTTTTTCACGTGGTATTGTATTGTCACTTTAAATTTGTGGGTCACTCCTCATGGCGTCATGTGATCAAGGCCTCCTGAAGGCCGAAACGCGTCATGGCGGTGGTGCTGGGTGTATTGATGGAATAAAGAACCTTGCACGAAGTTTCTGGGTCTGTGTTCGTCTTTCCAAAGCTATTGGGAGTATCGGGCGGAGTTCTCTGCATATATATATATATATATATATATATATATATATATATATATATATATATATAGATAGATAGATAGATAGATAGATAGATAGATAGATATAGATATAGATATATAGATATATATATGTAGATAGATAGATAGATAGATAGATAGATAGATAGATAGATAGATAGATAGATATAAATACACACACACACATGACTTATTTCTTTCACAATAGTCGTTAAAACTACAAATTAGGTTACATAAGATACATATGTGTTTGGATTATGTATATATTAGTTAATTTTTACCTTTATGTTTTTGTTTATATAGTTAATTTAATGTATTTTAAAAATTGTTTAATATTTGTTTTTATATTTTTCTAAATAATTTATATATGGATTTTATTTACATTACATGTTAAAACTATTTATTTTCATTTATATTATTATTTTCCTTTTAAATATTATACTTATAATGCTCTATATTACCATTCCAATATACTTACCTTTTGGATGACATTCTGTTCTACAGCCTTTTTGATACAATATTTTGGTAGTTTACATGCAGAGCATGTCAACTCAGTATTTTTGTAGGCTAGATTTTGGCACAATATTTTTGTACGTCGATATTGTTGTTGTGATTACAACCAGGTTCTACAGACTGCAAATTGGAAAATCTAGACAGACCTACTTTTAAGAAAATGGCAACTGTAAACCTCCTTCAACTTGTTCATTTTATCTCCTGGCAAGGTTTGCTCTTGTAGGACTGTAGCAGTGGTTCTAATAACACAAAATGCGATTCATGTCCTGAGAAGGAGAGTCGCTACCTTCCTCTTGAGTTCAGGATTATTTTTTTCCTGCACCCGACAGTCCAGGGAAAACGTCCAGGCTTCCAGGTTTGCTTCACATGTGAAGATAAGAAAGCACCTACCGAGATTCTCAAATTTTCATAGCCTCCTGAACCTTCTGACAATTTACTTGATTTAATGAGTTTAGCAGAACTAATTCACAATGTTACGTGCAGTATGTAACTCCAGTACACTAAAAAAAACATGCCTACTAATCAGGGGATGCTGGCCACACATTGATATCCACCAATGCTTATTTTGTAAAAGAATAAGTGCAGTGCCCTGAAGAGCCTGACACCGGCGATGAATAATGCTGGGGTTACCGAATGCTTGAATTGTGGAATACCGCGACTGCCTAGTCTTGTTTTCACCTTCTTTCACCACCCTACACTTCCTGTCTATTTATCCCACACTTGGTTCTTGTTCCTCTCTGCTTTGTCCCTTTGACCCTGTTTTCCTTTCTCTTCCTCCTTCTTTCTTCCTTTTCTGCCTTCTGACCCTTGCTCTGGGTCAAAGTCTGACGTTAAAAAATAAGTCTCCAAAAATGACTGCAGATGCCTACCACCTGCAACCACCAGAGCAAATTAAGTGCTGGTAGTTCCTCTCTTCTTTAAAGTGCCCAGACTGCTTTTTGGTAGGTTTGCACTCTATAAAGCCAGTTGCATCAACATACATACCTGATTTCTATTTTGTACTATACGTTTTTCATACTTTCTTCTGGGAAGAAACAACTTGTTGAAACAACCTTATCTATTGAATTGTAGCCGAGCCATTTCTTTCAGCACATCTGTCTACTGCAAAGAGCTGGATTTAAAAACAAAAAAGTTCTTGTGAAAACATACGATTGTGTGGCAATTAAGCAATCATAGACTCCGGCACATTTGACAATACTAGGATATTGCATTGTCATTCCTCTTCCTCATTTTGTACTTTGCAGTGAGGGGGATGAGTTCTTCTTTCGATATAGAAACCATGCTTGCTTGCCCTTTCTCAAATTCTGTAAAAATATGTTTTTATGACTCATATCCTTCCGTGGAATTAGAGATCCGTGCATTACAGCTAATCTAACCATCTTACATGGGAGTCTGTTCTTCAATGTCTTTGTTACTTACCAGAGATCTCCATATCAATGAATCTCTCTTCCTCACCTTTAAGCCTCAATAACCTATTGAGATGCAGCATTCCTGTGGCCTACAAACTAGATAGCCCTTTCTCACGGCTGATAGGCCCTTCACTCTATTTATGAAGGGCCTAATATGTCTCTTTCACTCAGTGCATCCTGTGTTGTGACTGAAACTCTCAATAGTGGAGGCTAAAGAGGGTACAGGGATGGTATGCGAGCTGAGACTAGGAAGAAAGAATCAGGCTAATGGAGACACCACTAAGTAATCAAGGCTTTATATCCTGTTCCATGTCCCAGTTCTTACTAAATTACTAAAAACACATACACACCTTATGGTCGTGTACCCAGTATGGTGTTGCCCCTAATCTCTCAAAGGAATCCTGCAATGGGAGTAATTAGACCAGCTTGCTGCCTCACAGTGGTCTTGGAGAGAGTGTACTCAGACCTCCTTCATTAGGGTCAAAGTCTTGTGTTTAGAGTCATCTCTGCAGCCTACAACTTGGAGCCCCCGTTGTGGCTTTCCCCAATTCTGGTTTCTGTTCTCCAGTATAGATTCAGTCGAGAGATATGCTCAGTAGAACCTGACTGTTGTGAAGTAAGTCTGTCCTGTCCAGCTACATCCTGGCCCTACCGAGTACACCAGGTGCGTAGCCTCTTACAACACACCCCATTGAGTTCGCTACTACCCCTCCCGCAAGTATAGAAAGACTGGCAAGAGGCCTGCAAAAATGTCTTCCTTTATGGTTGGCAGTGAAAAATGACTATAATTGGGTATTAACTTCCTACCGTCAGTGACCGGTTTGCCATAAGTACTGGAGCGCTGTTGCCAATACCCTATACTCTTTTGGGATTTTAGATTAAGATCTGTAACATCAGCTGACAGAAACATTGTGTCAGAGTCATGGCATTCCATTACTGATGTCTTTGAGGCTAAAACTAAATATAGGGGCAAATGACAAAGCTGTAGCAGCTACCTACATTTGGAGAAAAAAAGCTGGACTGCCCAGAGTTGCAGCAATTTACAGTAACTGAGAGATGGCAGAACCAAGGTCACGAACGATGACTGAGACTTACATGAGGAATTGAGTAAGTAAAGAACCTTCCCAGAGCCACCAGCTAATCTGGATTTAACATGCAGAAATCAAAATAATGAGATTGGTTCTGTGTTCTTTTGTCTGAGTGCTACCACAGTTTATATTGGTGCTGAAGAATATATGCTTTATTTTACCACAGGAGGGCTGAGGATGTATCTGACACTTTGAGCCTCATAAGAGTCTTAGGGTTCAGCAAATATCTCAGGGTACCATCCAGTTTAATGGGTCTGTCACAATGAATTCAGCAGCTTAAGAACCTTTTGTTATAACTTGTGGTGCCTGAGCCATGGTGGTTTCAGATTTTGGTATCAAACATTGGCAACACTCCCAGTTGATACCAACCTATTATGTGAGTGCCCGTGGCTCACTTGTTGCTGCACTGTGTTGATACTCGTGGCCATGAAAGAGCGTTTTCAAGGTATTTGCTGCGAAATATTGAACATGCTTCGGTACCAGAGGTGAGGACTTGCCTGCCTCCTAGCACACCTTAGCAAGATAAACTGCAATCAGGACCAGATTGAGTTACCAACTGGTCCTATTATATGCAGGGCTGCCAACATAGAAATTTGCATAGTTGTCCAAAAGACCAATTTTTTAGTAGCTCTGGTCCCCCATTAACAATATGAGGATTGTCAGCAGCGCTGAGTGGGCACTTAAGAGTGCCTAATTGGGGGCCTTGGCACTAGGACTCCATCGTCCACAATTCCCTGCATGCCAGGAAGTAGGGGCATTGTCAGCAGTGCTGAGTGGGAGCTTAAGATCAACCAGCAACGCCCACAGCATGGGACACGTTTAATTTGGGAGCCTTTTTATGGGTCGGGACACTAGGACTCCATCATACACAATTCCCTCACACTAAGAGGCGGAAGATATTCAGCAGTGCCAAGTGGGCACTTAAGAGCAGTCAGCAGCTCCAGCTGAGCGGGATGCTTTTACTTTGGGAGGCACGTCGAGGGCAAGGGTACTAGGACTCCATCACCCACAATTCCCTGCACACGAGGAGGTGGGGGGAGTATCATCAGCACCGAGCAGGAGCCTAAAAGCAGCTCCTGCAGCGCAGAACGCTTTTTCTTTGGGAGCCTCATCAGGCCCTAGGACTCCATCATCCACAATTTCCTGCACGCCAGGAGGTGCGGGGATTGCCAGCAATGCTGAACGGGTGTTTAAAAACAGCCAGTAGCTGCCTCACCATGGGACACCTTTACTTTGTGAGCCCCATCGGTGACCAGGACGCTAGGACTCCATAATCCACAATTCCCTGCATGTCAGGAGGTGGGGGATTTGTCAACAGTGCCGGCTGGAGCTTAAAAGCAGCCAGCACCTCCTGCAGTGTTGGAGGCATGTGGGACACACATGTGACACACCTGTGAGTGTACCCAGATAAAGACCAGGTAAACAGCTGGCCCATCTGCCCCGGGAGGAGGCTGGGCTGGGCCACCCCGCTTGGTCCTGGGACTGAGATACTCTTATCCTGGTTCACTGACAGAATATCGAGACCAAAAATATAATTATACAGAAATATCATGTCAAAAAGATTGCTTTCCAATACACATAATGGTAAGTACAAAAATATCAGAAAAAATATCGTTTAACAGCGAAAAAAATTATATATTAATATTGTTTTGTAACATTTAGGGTCTTATTACAAGCTTGGCGGTCCCATAAACCACCGTATCAGAGGTGGCGGTCCCAGCACGGTGAGCTCTGTGGTCTGACCGCCTTATAACGAGTTGGGTGGATCGGCTTTGCGAAGACCGCCGCTGGACGGCCATCAGACCTCTGACTGCCAGGTTCGAGATCGGGGAAAGGCAGCCACCATATCACGGTACAGGCGATCTGCACTTCCGTACTTATCACGAGTTGCCTCTTCCACGAGCGGACCACAGCGGTCTGACCACCACGGTCTGACCACCTGCTTCAAGGTGGCGGTGATGAAGGATTTGGGTGCATACTCACCCCTCTCTTCTACTTCCAGGCAGATTCAAATGCTGATCCCTTTCTCCAGGTCCCCCCTTCACAGCAGGATCTTCACCCCGAGAATTACAACCCTGTGTGCAGTGATCTACAGGTGAGTCCTCCTCATACCATATACCCATTGCCAGGACTACCCACAGATGGGCCGAACCCCGGTAATGCGTATTTGGTATTGTCCCACATATATCATGCATATGTGTGCATCCGACACATACGCAGTCGAAATGCACACACAGGAATCAATATATTTGGTAATAATACTCACAACCGCCTCCACACTGCTGGCCTCATGGTCAAGTCGTAATACAGTTGTCTTTGGACCGCCAGCGCAGGGGCTGCAGGCGGGGGCGAATGCGGTACTACGGAGGTCGGACCTCCAAACTCGTAATAAGGCCCTTAACATTACATATTTTAACATATTTTAACATATAACATTAATATAATGTAAATTAAATAAGTTTAAATAATGTTTAAGCATATATATATACAAACTTATTTAAACAAACACACACATATATGAATGTGTGTATATTTATATCCACAAATATATTATAAAACTTTAAAAAACAAATATTGATTATAATCTATATTTAAATTGTGTAATGTTTTTTAAAGATAACTATACATATTACATCCAGATATAAAAATAATTCTTAAATATAACAAATAAACGACATATAAAAAAATATTTCTAATTTAGTTATACATAAAACAGTAAACAATATATACAAATACGTTTTACTAAAAATATATTAAAAATTACATACATTTATATAAATACATAAACACTTAGTAATAAATATGTAAACAATACTTTAAAAACTATTAAGCTCCAAAAATAATAAATATACTATTCCCACTGCAGTATATGCTGAAGGGATAAAATGTACTATTTCCACTCCAGCGTGTACAACAGTACAACAGTAGGACAAGCGTAGGACTCAGGAGGGGTAAAATGCACAGTTCCCACTCCACTGTGTACAACAGTAGAGATTATGTTGGACTCAAGAGGGGTAAAATTTACTATTCTCACTTCACTGTGTGCAACAGTAGGGAAAGCGTTGGACTAAGGAGGGGTTACATTTACTATTCCCACTCCAGTAAGTGCAACAGTAGGGAACGCATTGGACTCAGGAGGGGTAAAATGTACTATTCCCATTTCAGTGTGAGAAACAGTAGGGAAAGCATTGGACTCAGTAGGGGTTAAATTTACTATTGCCCACCTTCTTCAGCGGCCTCCGGTTGGAGGCTGAGAGGGCTCCTATGGTCCCCCCCTGTAAATCCCTGCACCATGGCACGGTGTCTGCCAGACGATGCAGGGATTTACAGTGACTCCTATTTTTCTATGGGTGCTTCTGCTGTGGCCGGTTTCTGACCAGCACACAAGCTCCCATAGGAAAATGGGAGTCTTCGACCCCACCATATGCGGTCGCATTGTAAATTGCAGTTTCAGGCCGCCGACCCGAGGTTGGTTGGCCTTGAATCCGCAGGGATGTCGGTCGGAGGAAACGCCGACCGGCATCGAAATGAGGCCCCAAATGTCTTAATTGTAACAAACATTTTTAAAATAACATAAGTATTACAAATTTAAATAACTATTATCAATTAACACAAATATTATTAATATAATTAAAATACTACACTGTATTCCCACAAACATAACCACCAACAATTGAAGTGTTATAAAAATAAAAAAAGTATAACACAATTAACATGAAATAATAAAAATACTTTTTTTAAATAAATCAATTTTTTTATTTATGATTACTTAAATAACTTTCCCCCATTCCTCTGCAAACTAAAAAAGGGAGCCTGCTTCCAAAACCTTGTCCCTTAGGCATATTTTCAATGAGGGACTAAAACAAACAAGCATTGGCAAAGCCATGAGGTCTGGCATTGACCGCCAGCTTTCTTGCAATTATTGTTTTGTTTTGTCATGTTTTTTGCAAAAACCTTTTTTGTAGATTTTCTTGTTCGTGTGATACAAACTAAACACACACATAAAATCTAACTTAACAAATATGATAAGCTCACAATTAGCATAATTATCAATTAAATATTTAATAATAAAGTAACAATTAATTATCAATAAAATATTTCTTGATTAACTTACCACTCTGTAACCCTAAAAACACAACAACCTGCACTTAACATATAGGGGCCAATTCCGATCTCGGCCGGTAGGGCTCCGAATCGGATTCGGCATAACCGGATCCGATTCGGAGCCCTATTTCCCGACCGATTCGTACGCGCGTCCGGACGAGTGAGTACGATGCGAAATCGCCGACCGACTCGTTCGGGCGTCCCAACCGCTCCGACCGACTCGTTCCCGGGTCGAACCGCACCGACCGACTCGCTCGGACACGACTCGCACCGCGCAATGGAGACGTTCCCCGGCCGGGTAAGTACGATGCGCGCCGCGAGCAGTCCGGCCGACACGCGCCGCCCGGCTCGAAAGAGCAGTCGGAGACGTACTTCGGAAGTCCGTGTCGGACCCCCCTGTATGCGTAGCCGCACGAGTCGCACACAGGGGGGACCCATGGGTCCCCCCTACCTGTGCGTGTACGGCGCGAGTCGCTTCGCCGCGTACCCGCTGTAGGGGGCGCCCTTGTTCGTCTCGCACCCATTGAGGCAATGGGAGCCCGCGTACGCGTTGTACGACCGGCTCCCATTGACTTCAATGGGAGTCCGACCGACTCGAGTCCGATAGCATACGGACGCATCGTACTCGTTCGGTCGGGCTGCACGGGTCCGATTCGGTCGGAGAGATTTCCGGCCTCAATCGGAATCGGCCCCATAGTTTGAAAACCATCCTAATTACAACATTTACATAATTAATTATCAATTAATAATTAATAATATTTATAATTAATTATTAATTAATTATAATTAATTTACTTCCCACTCTGTACCCCTACACCCCCAAACAACCCTCGCTTGATATATGATTTAAAAAATATCTTAATTGCAGAATTTACATAATTAATTATTAATTAAATCATTAATAATAATTTAAATTAATTACTAATTAGTAATAATTAATTTACTTTCCACCTTGTGCCCTTATACACCCCACAGCAAACACATGGAGATGATGGACGGAGCGCTGAAACTTTTCAGACACTCACCCCCAGTCAC
This sequence comes from Calotriton arnoldi, assembly GCA_963921515.1. Classification (NCBI taxonomy): domain Eukaryota; kingdom Metazoa; phylum Chordata; class Amphibia; order Caudata; family Salamandridae; genus Calotriton; species Calotriton arnoldi. Next base: position 1,383,676 of record CAWUFW010004089.1, on the reverse strand, counting down.
AGATCTGGGTTGAATCCATCATCGTTCTTTAGCTCACTTCGCCACCCCAGTTCAGACACAGCTATATGCAAATCAGTCTTGACCCTGTGCCTCATGGGAACAGTCCAGCCCGAACTGCCAATCCATGTCTTCCCTGGACCGGAAACAAGCATCCTGGGACCGGTTTCAGGCTAACAGCCCTCATCAGCCAGGCTAGCTTGAATCCAGTGGCAAAGTGAGCAAGGGACCCACGTCTGGGCATACCCTGCCAACTTAGGGCAAACAAAGCAAACACATGGGATGATGGACGGAGCGCTGAAACTTTTTAGACACTCACCCCCAGTCACAGATCTGGGTTGAATCCATCGTCGTTCTTTAGCTCACTTCGCCACCCCAGTTCAGACACAGCTATATGCAAATCAGTCTTGACCCTGTGCCTCATGGGAACAGTCCATCCCGAACTGCCAATCCATGTCTTCCCTGGACCGGAAACAAGCATCCTGGGACCGGTTTCGGGCTAACAGCCCTCATCAGCCAAGCTAGCTTGAATCCAGTGGCAAAGTGAGCAAGGAACCCACGTCTGGGCATACCCTGCCAACTTAGGGCAAACAAAGCAAACACATGGAGATGATGGACGGAGCGCTGAAACTTTTTAGACATTCACCCCCAGTCACAGATCTGGGTTGAATCCATCGTCGTTCTTTAGCTCACTTCGCCACCCCAGTTCAGACACAGCTATATGCAAATCAGTCTTGACCCTGTACCTCATGGGAACAGTCCAGCCCGAACTGCCAATCCATGTCTTCCCTGGACCGGAAACAAGCATCCTGGGACCGGTTTCGGGCTAACAGCCCTCATCAGCCAGGCTAGCTTGAATCCAGTGGTAAAGTGAGCAAGGAACCCACGTCTGGGCATACCCTGCCAACTTAGGGCGAACAAAGCAAACACATGGAGATGATGGACGGAGTGCTGAAACTTTTCAGACACTCACCCCCAGTCACAGATCTGGGTTGAATCCATCACCGTTCTTTAGCTCACTTTGCCACCCCAGTTCAGACACAGCTATATGCAAATCAGTCTTGACCCTGTGCCTCATGGGAACAGTCCATCCCGAACTGCCAATCCATGTCTTCCCTGGACCGGAAACAAGCATCCTGGGACCGGTTTCAGGCTAACAGCCCTCATCAGCCAAGCTAGCTTGAATCCAGTGGCAAAGTGAGCAAGGGACCCACGTCTGGGTGTACCCTGCCAACTTATACACCCCACAACCCGCACCTAAAACATAACTTAAAAAATAAATAAATTACATAATTTACATGATTAATTATCAATTGAACAATTCATAATTAAAAACAAATTATTAATCAGTTAATATGAATTCACTTTCACTGTGTACCCCTATAAACCCCTCAAACCACACCTATAATATAACTTACAAAATAAATTAATTACACAATTAACATAAATAATTATCATGTAAATAATTAACAATAATTAAAAACGTAATAATTGATTAATTATAATTAAATTACTTCGCACCCAATACCTCTACAAAACCTACAATCCTCACCTAAAACTTAACTGAAAAAATAATTATACAATTTACATAATCAATTATCAATTAAATAATTAATAAGGATTAATAATAATTATTAAATAATAATAATTATTAATTAAGTATAATTAAATCATTTCCCACTCTATACCCCTGCAAAACCCACAACACACTACGACACTAAAAATTACAATAAACAAATTAAATTAAAAAACAACTACAAATTTACAAACTATATTAAAAAACATTAATATTTAAACAATTTATAACATATAAAATTAAAACATACTAAAATGCATAAAAATAATGAAAAAACAATATTAATAACGACGATATTTTTGTAAACCATATTAACAACAAAGATATTTATTACATCCATATTAAAAACATAGATATTTTTGTAAGTGATATTAACAACATAGATATTTTTGTAAACGGTATTCATAATAGAGGGCACAATTACGATGTCGGGTGGACCGCAACTCACCGACCGTCATTTGCGGTTTGCCCGACATCTTCCATCGCCGTCCGCCCTCCGCAATACAAAGCAGCGGATGGTTGAATCAGGCAGAGGGACCGTCCTCTGCGCTCCCGATGGGCTCAAGGAGCCTATCGGAGCATTGGAAACACACATAATCCCATGATGGCAGAGCCAGCCTCGGCTTCGCCGTCGAGATTAAGATGTCACTTTCCGACAGCCTTTCCATGTCGGCCTTTCCGACATGGAAATGCTGTCGAAAAGGGACTTTGGGGGGCCCTAGCAGGGCCCCCTTCGCCCCTGGCCGTCTACTATGCTACTTTTCAATGGCAACTTGTGCTGCGGACCTTTTCCGCTGCCATTGAATAATTGATGTGTCCGACCACCCATAGGGCTGTCGCATCCAAATTGTGCGCTTGGAACCCCTGACCTATGGTGTCTGACATCGTAATCAGGCCCAAAGATATTTTTGACATCAATATTACTTACCTTAGAAAAATCGATATTCTTGTCAAGGATATTCCTGCATCACAATATTTGTGTTTCAGGATATTAAAAACTCGATATTTCTGCATATCAATATTTTTATTCCGATTTTTTGTCCAAACACCTCTTATCCTGCCACTAAAATGGCCATGAGGAAGCTGAACACACATCCTGACAGCTCTCCAGGTAAAACACTAAACTCTATTAATGCTTAGTTAACAAATGCCATTGGCACTACTGAAAGGGAAATTAGTAATGATGAGGAGAGACTGGCAACTGCCCAGCAATCATTGAGAGAAGTTTTTCCCCCAAATTCCATTATCGAATCATCTGAAAGAGTGAAAGGGGACTCTGGCAATGCGGCCATCGTATGTTTGGCCGGCTGGCCAGAACCACAGTATTGATACACGCTTGGGCAGCAGAATTGGATGATCCATGCCGTTCCACGCTAGGAAACATAGGCAACACCTTTCCCTGCACTAGGAGATCAAGTCATATTTTAACCGTATCAACCCTCTTGGAAACATTCTCAGGACCCCTCCTGCTCCTGCACCAGAAACAGACCAGAACAGTACCCTGTAGGATCATCATATCATACTAGTTTAGGATAGATCCATGGTCAAGTACCAGGACTTACTTCCTAAATACATGGCTTCCTGATAAAGGCTTTCCAGTCTAAACGCGCGTAGGAGATTGGCCATATAGCCATGATAGATAAAAACAAATGAATTATATAGTCCTTACAATCTGGAAATTGGACCATACAGCCATGAGAGATAAAAACAAATGAATTATATAGTCCTTATAATCTCAATATTGTCCAGAGTAGAAAGATGCCAATATATTATATACAAGAAATCTTTCATTATTGGAGACTAGTCCTTTAAGTTTTGAACATTGTTAAAAATAGAAAAGTATGTTATCACTATGTATGAATATTGAGATATCATACTGAGGTGTCTTATTGCTCAAAATCGAAGAATGAATGAGGATGTATTACTGTATGATTGAGATCAATATGATAATTGGCATGGATGGTATGTTTTAGAAGAAGTATAACATATAATTTGTAAATAGATTGATATGAATATATTTATTATTTGCTTTTTGATACAATAAACGTATGATATTTGACTATGTTTTAGGTTGTGTTGGTCACTAATTAGGATGCCCCAAATATATTAGAGTATTATGCCAGTAGTATTGACATTATAGTTGCCTAGGAAGTTTTTTAGTACAATAGAATAATTTGTCCCTGTCTTAGGAACTTCATTCCTTTTCGGGGGAACCCCAATATATTCTCAGTTATCTGACATCGTAATCAGGCCCAAAGATATTTTTGACATCAATTTTACTTACCTTAGAAAATCGATATTCTTGTCAACGATATACCTGCATCACTGTTTTTGTGTTTCACAATATTAAAAACTCGATATTTCTGCATCTCAATATTTTTATTTCGATATTTTGTTCAAACACCTCTTATCCTGCCAATTAAATGGCCTTGAGGAAGCTGAACACACATCCTGACAGATCTCCAGGTAAAACACCAAACTCTATTAATGCTTATTTAACAAACGCCATTGGCACTACTGAAAGGGAAATTAGTAATGGTGAGGAGAGACTGGCAACTGCACTACAATCATTGAGAGAAGTTTTTCTCCCAAATTCCATTATCGAATCATCTGAAAGGGTGAAAGGGGACTCTGGCAATGCCACTTTAACACTTTGGGCCTCATTACGATGTCGATCGGAAAGGCTCCAAACCGCATTCGGTTTGTCCGAATCCGTGTCGGAACCCATTTTTCAGACCGACTCGGAAACATTTCTGACAGACCGATTCCGATGCAATTTAACCATTCGGTCTTTCCTACTCGGTTCCGATCGGCATTCGGAGAAACCGAGTTGGTCGGAGCCGAATTGTACAGCTCTATGGACCTCGTTTCCGACTCGGTTTGTCCGACACAGATCGGCTGATGGAAACCGACTTTGGGGGCCCGCAGCAGGCGCTTCATCACCCAGAAGCCTCTGGTTGGGTCCCTTGGGGGTACCCCTGGGTCCCTTCTTTCGAACCATGTATGGTGTATCAGGCACCATGGGGTGTCCGCCACAGGGTGCAAGGTTTTCTGCAACCAGCCCTTTCTTCAATGGGAGCCTGTGTTGTCGGTTGAAACACAGGCTCCCATTGAAGTCAATGGGAGTTCGACCGAACGGCGTTCGGAAACATCATAATCGGTCGGTCAGACTCCCCGAATCCGAGCCGGTCGGAAACGATTCTGACAAGGAGACGGTCGGAATGCTTTCCGACCAACATCGTAATGAGGCCCTATGTGTGTCCCACGAAGTTCTAATGATCAAAGTCCCTTCAAGACCTGCCTTTGAGACCACCCCACACCAAAAAGGAAATGAATAACACTTGCTAAAATTGTGAGTAAAGAGTTTGAAATACCGGAAGAGGATGAGTCTTCACAGCGCCGCATCAGAACTGACGAAAAGAACCCTAAAAATGCCCTAAGTAATCCTGGCTCAAATACAAATCATTTATGGCTGCCATAACAAGTTTTCTAGCCCTAGACAGAGTACTCAGTGCTGACTCAAAATTAGCCAGTTGCATGGATCCTGTTACCACTTGGTCTTGCACTATATGGAGTTTTCTCCCGAGTAACCCTGATAATATTCTTAAACAGGTTTTCAAGTTTAGCCTTCTTTTTGGAATATGGCAGGTATCAGGAGCAAATACATGATGATTGTTGGCTATCATTTGTCAAACAGTTTCAGGTCCTCTGTCTCCATGAGACATGGGTCATCGATTGTCCCCATATCATTGGTTATATAACATTCCATTCCATACTCCAGCGTCACCTTCTATGGCGGGCTGGTTGAAAGGGGGGCTTGTTACTTATGTCTCCACCCTGATTCCAGAGGGAGAGTTCAGTTAAAACTTGGATTCTCCTTATTACCAGGTTATTTTAAAAAAATATATATTTTTATTGATAGCATCTGAAATTCGTTGCAGATACAGATCAAGACATTACTTATGATTGTACAATACAATTCTCACATCACATTCTTCTGTGGTCTATCTAAATACACAATACATTATAATTCTACTTCTAGTGCAGGATGCCTTAGTGCCTGGGGGGGTTCACATATGTTCCCTCTATATGCGTTTCATTTGCCCCATATAGTGGACCATTTTTTGAGACATCCTCGTGATTCATACACCGTCCTTCACATTACCATGCACCAATCCATGTCGTTTTTCCAGGCACTCAACGTGGGAGATTCAAGCACCCCCCATAACTTAGTTCTATTCCTCTTGGCCACCATCATTCCCAAGGCAACCCAAGTTTTCATTTTATCTACCAGATCAGTGGGCTCCCATATATTCAAGAGACACAACTTTATCATGGGCTGTATTTGTTTAGCTAGCACATGCGCCATACATTGGGTTACCTTTCCCCAATATCGCTGGATATATATATACATTCCCATATAGTATGGATAAAGGTTCCCTCCTGTCTGTACCCTCTGCTACACTTGGGATCCACCCTATATCCCATCCTGACCAAAGCAGTGTTTGTTAAGTATGTTCGATGTAGAATTTTGAGCTGTATTAACTGTAGCCTAGATGAAATTGCCACTTCCTTGTGGGATGACAGCGCCTCCTGCCATTCATCATCTTCTAGTGCCTCTGTGTCCTTCTCCCAGTTTCTACGAAGCTGCAGGAGAGGGTCGGGCATGTTATTTATGAGTTTCTTATATGTCAGTGAAATCGCTTTTTTGGACATGAATCCGTCCAGAATCCTGTCCTCGAGGGGGGAGGACTCGGGGAGCGACTGTCCGTGTGGGATAGCCGCTTGGAGCGAGTGTCGGATCTGCAAATATCTACATTTTTCCATTTTGGCCATTTCATATTTATTTTCCAACTGGGCGAAGGGAACCACCTCACCTTTTTTCCATAGGTCACCTACTTGGGAAATTCCAATCGAGTCCCAGGCCGCGAAGCCCTTTGAGTGTCTCAGGTTACCCAGCTTGTCCGCATCCCACAGGGGGGTTGCTTGCGTTATTTTTCCGTCCCAATCCATACTTTTATTTACTGTGTGCCATATTGTCACTGCATGTCGCGTTGGATCTGTTAACTTTAGTTTGGCCGGGTTTGTGTAGAGCACTCTAATGTAGTTCCATTCCGGTAGAAGCCATCTATCCATGCCGTAGCCCGGGTCGTCATGAAGTCTATATATACATTGGTTGATGGGCGCTAACTGCGCCACCCAGTAATATCTTTCGACATCGGGGAGTCCTATACCGCCATCATACCATCCTTTTATCAGCTTTCGAGTCGCAATTTGCGCCGGTTTCCCCTCCCCCATCAATTCTCTCTGTGCGCCTTCTATATTTTTAAAGTAATCAGTGTGTATTGGATCCGGAGAATTTTGCAGTATATATAAAAATCGTGGTAGTGCCATCATCTTAAATAGCGCAGCACGCCCCAGTAGGGATAGAGGGAGAGATCCCCAATGCTGGACATCGCTCTTGAGCCGTTGTAGAGGGGCGAGGAGGTTGTGCTCATAATATTGGGTTGGATCTTTGGTGATGTAAATGCCAAGGTATTTGAACCCCACTTTCGCCTCTGTTATGACATATCCTCTGGGCAATCTGGGAATGTCTCCCCACAATACATAGATAACTGACTTGGACCAGTTTATTTTATAACCAGAGTGTTTGCCAAAGTTTTTGAAGATGTGTAATACCCTATTTATAGAGACTTTTGGTGACGCCAGATATAATAGTATATCATCTGCATATAGGGAGATTCGATCCTCCCAATGCTCTGCCCATCGCAGTCCCATCATAACTGGGTCTTTCCGTATCCATGGCGCGAGAGGTTCCAGCATTAGTGAAAAGAGTAGTGGTGAGAGGGGACATCCCTGTCTGGTTCCCCTTTTTAACTCGAACACGTTTGATTTGGTATTGTTTACCACCACCTGTGCCAATGGTTTCTTATACAGGAGTCCGACCCAGTTAATAAAGTTGGGGCCGAAGCCCAATTTCTCCAAGACTGCGAACATATAGGGCCATTCGATAGTATCGAACGCCATAGTGGCGTCTAGGGACATCACCACCACATCCTCTCTCAACGTTTCCATTCTTCCCATAACCCCAAGGAGGCGTCTAAGATTAAGTGAGGTGTTTCTTGACGGCATAAAGCCAGACTGGTCTGGATGTACCAGCTTTGTGATTACACCCAGGAGGCGAGTGGCTAGCAGCTTGGCCAATATCTTGGCCTCCGCATTGATCAATGATATCGGCCTATAAGAGGCACAATTATCTTTGGGATGGCCATTTTCATGTATAACCACTATTGTTGCTAGTCTCTGGTCCTCCGGGAGCACTCCTTTTTCTCGACTTTCAAGGAACATTTTAGTGAGATGCGGAGCTATTTTGCTGGGTGCGAGTTTGTATAGTTCAATGGGTAATCCATTAGGACCCATTGCCTTCCCTGACTGCTATCCCTGTATTGCACGCTCCACCTCAGACTGTGTAGGTTCCTCATCCAGAATGGCGGATTCATCTTCGGAGAGTGTGGGGAGGGAAATATCTGAGAGAAGGGCCTTTGCCTCCGTTACTGTGGAGTAGGTATGGGATTTATAGATAGTTTGAAAATGGTCAGCGAACCCTTGCGCAATTTCCTATGGCTCTGTCGAATGTTGGGTACACCAGAAGGAGTAGGGAGCAATAAAATATCTGTGTCTCGTGATGTCACGTGCTGTGTGTGCTAATACTGCCCTCACTCACACGAATGCGTGACATGCTTCATCATAGGGCTTCTTACAATACACCCCGGCGTAGCCACGCACGGGGTGGAGCAATAGGGTGGGGGAAGACAATACAACACAGAGAGAAACAATTTATTTCACAGTGGCTGGGAACGGCGGTAGTGAAAGTGCAGTATGATGTGAGTTAAAACTAGCTCAGAAGTGTCGCTGTGCCTAAGACTTTATTCCTGGACCCTCCGGCCAGGGTTAAAAACGTGAAGGATGCGGGTGATTGGGAGATGCAATGTGCTCCTAACACCCCTCCTTACTGCCAGGTGGTCGACATGTTTCGGCCGTGTGTGTGTGCCACTCATTTGGGGTCACGCCGGCCTTCCTCAGGACTCTACCAGTCCCAGTGAAATAATACTCTCACTCTGGTTGAGATAAGAGGATGTCTAAAAACCTGTTGTTCCGTTTCAAGGAATTTCCTCAAGGATAGTAGTGGAATTACGAGTTTAACCCTATTTCATGTTTGAAATGGCGTGGGCAAGGAGAGACCCCCTCTAGTCACACTTACTCCAAGGGTGGTGCTCCTCCGTCAGCTGCTCGCCTTTATCCGCCGTGTAGTACAGTGTCAAATGTTGCCCAGTGTCCGTCCGAAGCTCGGCCACTAGTCTGTTAGCCTGTTCTCTTCTGTCAAGCCATGCCAACAGCTTCCGTGCTCTGTCCCCAATTTCATATATTCTGCATTTTGTGGCTTTGTGTTGTGCTCGCGCCGCATCTGTGGCCAAGTCTCTATATTCTTTAATCGTTATATCCAACCTGTGTTTAACCTCTATCTCCTCCTCTCCTCGTAACCTCTCTTCCAGTCGGAGTATTTTTTCTTCCAGTCTGACGAGCCGAGCGGCTTTCCCTTTGCGGGTCCCTGCTATCTGGGAGATTGCTTGGCCCCTAATTACTGTCTTGAAGGCCTCCCATAATGATTGAGCTGACTCTACCGACCCCTCATTTTCTTGGAAGTATAATTCTATTTCTTTTATCACTGAGGTTTTAATTGACCGGTTTTTCAAGAACCAGGGATTTATCGGTGCTATTCTACCTGATTGGTGCCCTCCCGTCTCAACCTCGGCCCATATCGGGGAATGATCAGAGATGCCTCTCGCCAAGTGTCGCACCTCTTTGATTTGTCCCACTTGTCCTGCTGGTACGATAATGTAGTCAAGTCTGGAAAGAGACCTGTGAGCACCCGAGTGATAGGTGAATTGGGTATCTGCTGGGTGGAGAGTGCGCCATGCGTCTACCAGTCCCATCGCGCCCATAAAGTCACGAATGTGTGTTCTCGAGGACGGGACCTCTCTTGGTGGATGGCAGTCCATTTGGCTCGAGACTATCGAGTTACAGTCCCCGCCCATTACCAATAGTCCTATGGGGAGAGTAAGCAGTAGGTCCCCCAGATCTTTGAAAGCTGCTGTCTGCAGGCCCGGGGGTACGTACAAGGATATTAGCATTAGAGTTTTACCCTCCCACGTTCCCGAGATTGCAGTGTATCTGCCCAGTTTATCTGTCCATGAGTGACATTGGAAAAGTCTTTCTTATCATTATGCCCGCTCCCCTGGATCCGGTTGTGAATGCTGAGTGTGCCACTAATTTAATGCCCCATCTAGTGAGAGCCCCACATGCGTTTCCAATCAGGTGCGTCTCTTGAAGGAGCACCACATCCGGTGAATGTCTTTTAATAAATTGGAGCACAATCCCTCTTTTTAGCTTATCCCCCAGGCCATTGACGTTCCATGACAGTAATTTGATCTTCCTTTTCCCTATAGGACTCATCCTACTTTGTACCTGTGTGTGTTTGATTTACTGAAGGGTTCTAGGAGTGTAGGTTCATTTTCTGCCTCTGCTGTCATTGAGTAAAAGTAACCTATGGGTGTTGTTCCTTGACGTGCTCTACTGAAATTGTCAGTTGGTCTGATCTGTAATATGTAAATGTCATCTAATCTATAAACTAAAACTAAGTGACACCCCAAGCCCCTCTCCCTGTGTCCCTGCAATCTGGGCAAAACGGAGCCCCTATCCCCAACTATGCAGAGTGCCTGTCGCCCCATATGAGATTCTAACTAGAAAAGTGGGGGAGAGTGCTCTCTTTCTATCCTCCCAACCGCCTTAACTTTTAGCACAGAAGGGACGGAGAAATTCCTGGGAGATTCCCCTTGCATACCTTTACCGACAAAGAGTCCAATAGCCACTCTGTCCAGATCAATCATGGGAGAGAGGGAGGGAAGGGGGAGGAGAAGAGGGGAGTAGGGGAAAAAAAGTGGGGGGGCTGATAAGGATGCGAGAGAGGAGAGAGGAGGGGGAAAGGGAAGATCCTCGAAGAGTTCCTTTCTCCACTGTCGCCATCTTTAATTGACATCCTCTCTGTCTTCGATCTGTGCCGGTAAAGTTCTTCATTTCCGTCATTTTAGTCTCCTTGTCGCCTTCTCGCTGTCGCCTGAGATACATATCCTTCAAGTCGAATTTCTTCGCCATTTAATCTTTCCTGAGTTTGTTGCTGTTTCCGTTAACCGTTCTCCATCCTTCGAGCCATTCCTGTGCCAACCCGGGAGTTTCGAAGAACCAGGTCTTTCCCTCTGCTTCAACGCGCAGTCTCGACGGGAACAGCATAGAGTATTTAAGTCCCTTGTCCCTTAGTTGAGCTTTGATGCTCTGAAAGGAGCGTCTCTGTTTTTGAACATTAACAGTGAAGTCAGTGAAAAATGTCACTGAGTTATTTTCAATCTTGATAGGTGGAGCCGCCCGGGCCGTCTGTAAGATTATATCACAATCTCTGAAATTGAACAGGCGAGCCAAAATTGGCCTCGGGGGGGGGCCCAGGTTTTGGCCTACCACCCGGGACTCGATGCGCCCTTTCCAATGAGAAGAAGTTTGAGAGATTTTTCGGTTGGAGGTGCTGAGTGATTAGTTCTTCGACAAAGAAATCAGGTGTAGGTCCCTCCACCCGCTCAGGCACTCCGATTATACGAACATTGTTCCTTCGTGATCTCCCTTCATAATCATCCAGTTTATTTTCCCTGAGCTTATTCGCGACTTGGAGATCTTGGATCTGCAGCTGCATAGTTTTTGAGCTGTGACTAAGATCTGCAGTGACTGTTTCCATAGTTTTGACTTTTTCACATATTTTCTGTATATCCGCTCGAATTAGTGTTACCTCCGTTGTTATTGAGTCCATCCTACTTTCGAGCAAAGCTCGTACACCAGTGATGGCGTCCATTATGTCTTTTAGGGAGGGGTCGTCAGGTCCTTGTCCTGGTGTGGTTTTTGTTTCGGCCCTCTCTGTCCCTTCCGTCTCTGTGGTTCTCGAGGAGGCGTACTTATCCATTTTGGTCTGGTGCTTTTTTCTTGCCCCCCTCCTTCCGGACAATGTTCGCTCATACCACCAGTGTGGAGGGAGTGTGCGCCAACGGAATCCCACCGTAAGGCAGGCTCAGTTTCCCCAGAGGGTAATAACCGCCGCCCGACCGTGGGGTGCTGTTCCCTCAGCCCCACGCGGCCTGTCGGTGTTCTCCCTAGGGTTGTGGTCCAGCCCAACGGTTTGTCCCCACCGGCCTTGAGATACCCAGGAGCCTCCTTCCTTGAGTTTACAATGTTCGGCCTGAATCGGGCCTCGACTGATATCACGTTCCCACTGTTTGGGTGTTACCTCCATAGGATATGTGGCTGCTCCCAGGCAATTGCTGTACCTGGGTCTGATATCTCCATCACGGATCCTGATAGGGTATGCTGGCAGTGAGTCTTTACCCTCTTCTCAATTGGCTCTGCCCGGTAACTTTGAGCAATTTAATTGAGGGGGTCACCAAAGTTTCATTACACACACTCGTAGTCTGGCGTTGCAAGTAGCGCCGACTGCATTTATTTTTGTCAGATTATTTCGGGCTGTGCTTATTCCTCATGAGGTTATTACCCGGGCTCCACAATTCACTAATATCTGCAGCGCCGATCGCGCTTATTTTATACGGTGCGCACTAACTGCAGCTGTGGGTCATTGCGGGGAGATTGCCAGATTTTTATAATTATCCGCATGCCGGGGAAGGGAAAGGCCGCGTCCCTCACCTCTGGCCAGACGCGAGTATCGGCTGGCCCCGATCGGCGATCCAGCCCGGCAGGCCCCAGTCCAGGCCACGCCAGCTCCTCCGATGCCAAAGCTGGCCTTCTGTGATCGCACCACTCCGCTCTCCAGGGGCCGCTGGAGGACCCGCGTCAACACCTTGATCACCTTGGCTTCGGATTTCAGCAGTGGGCGGTCAGCTGTTGTTCGTCTCCGCTCTCCGGTCACTCGATCTTCACTGCCGCGATTACGCAGTGCAGCTGCGTGAGTTACGTTGTCCTGCGGCTTCTGCGGCCTTGTCGGCTCCTCGGCTCCGGGCACTGTACGATCTTTCCTGGGTGATTTTTACGGGGTATCGGCACATCCGTCACCTCACGGCAGCCTAATAAATTCCCTTCTGTGTTTTTGGCCGGATTAATTTGGCGGATATACGGCGGTGGGGGATTTTAGCTAGCGGAGCTCTTCACACAGCGTCCAACTCCTTCGGCTCGTAGCCATGCCCCCTTATTACCAGGTTATTGGCCTTAAAATGTCAAGGAATACATGCCTCTGTATATTTAGTTTCTATATCATCTAGAAAGAGAAGGCATAACTCATTTTGGCCATGATGGCTACGGTGAAAGATTAAATAATTCCCTTTTTAATTATAATCTGCTTTTTGCCAGTGAGGTTAGTGTACCACAAGCTCCTTTCAATTATACCTCTATGGGTAGAGAGTCTAGAACGACAATTGATATTATTCTAGCTACAATCCTTTGAGTTCTCTGATTTTTAATTTTAAAACATATCCTACTCGGTAAAGTGACCATAATGGCGTATTTACCCACAGACTAAAGGAGCTGAACGTATATGTGAAATTGAAGTTACCTATACAAATTGTATTAGTTTGAATTGGAGTAGAGTTATTCCTGATGCTTTTCTTTCAAATCTTGTCTCAAACACCTATACCTTAGTGAAGATTTGCCTTGATTGTATTTCTGAGGAGGAGGATATTAAGAATGCTTTCTTGGGAAATACTAGATATGTCAAAAACAGGCTGACATGTACAACTCCCCAATCCAGTGAGAGACACAAAGGCTGGTGTGACTTAAAGTGCACCAAAGCCCTCACTGGAGGTGGCTCTGAACACACCCATTAAAGTTGGTTGTGAAGTCGCAGCCTGCAGATGGACTTATAAAATTGCATTGGCTTGTAGGAGGGATGAATTAAAATCCAAGGCTTGGACAGCACTAATTATGTTAGTAGACTAAAGGATAGCAGGGCTTTCTGGTGGGTTGTTTAGAATCCTTACTTCAGAGAGCCATCTGCTCCATCGATTGAGGATGCTATATCATCAAAAGACTGGGAGGCCTAATTATCTAAGATCTATTCAATTCAGAACTCTGTCTGTGGTGGGGGTTGATTTTAAGTTACATGGGGAATGATCAAGAAATAGATCCCCTCGTTTATTCCCTAGATGAGGTAATTGCTGCTATTAAGAGCAGTCGTGGTAGGAAGGCCCCAAGCCCTGATGGGGTTCCGTTCAAACTCTTTAAAACTAATTTGGATATTTGGATCCCACTTTTGACCAATGTCCTGAGAGTTGTTTGTAAATCGGGAGCAGTAACAACTTGGTCTACATCCCTCATTGTTCCAATTAACAAGAAAGGGGATATGGCTGACCCAAAATGCTGTCAGTCAATCTCGTGTCTAGACTCACTCCTGAAGGTGGCAGGAACAATATTACTCTCAATATTGGAGACTTTGACTGAGGAAAGCCAAATTTTGGCTGAGACTCAGTATGGGTTCAGAAAGGTGGTGGGAACTGTCGAATATTGACTCAATTTAAGTCTCCTCATTGGGAAATATACTTAAGCAAGGGAAGGCCCTGTCTATATAGCATTCAAGGACCTTTGCAGTGCATTTGACTGTGTAAATCACTCTGGTGCTAACTTCAGAGTTAGGTTTGGGATACATGTGAAGTGCCCACAGGAGTACAGTATTGGCTGTGGAGAATGAAAGGGCTGTGTCCTGACACCATTCCTTTTTACGCTTTATATCAACAATTTGAGCAGGGTCCTTGAGAAAGTAAGCAATGATGTTCCTCATATTGGCCAGAGACCAATAACTGTACTTCTGTATGCAAATGATGGAGTGCTCATGGCTCGTACCCCTAAGGACCTGCAATATTTGATTGACCTTTTTGCTAAGTATATGGCTTCCTTAGACTTGAGAGTGAATCTGTCAAAAACATTCATTATGAAATGTGGACCGAAGGCTGAGAAATCTTACCATTTTAAACTAGGTGATGCCGAATTTGCCCTGACACCCATCCTTTCCTATTTGGAATTGTTGTTTGATTTTTGGGGCACTTAGGCACAGCTGGTAACAGTCAGAACAATGCAGATTAAAGAATTAATTGGTGAGCTAAATATCTTTTCAGCAAAAGTGGGGAGAAAGACGCTTAAAGACTTATGCATTATATATAGAGCAAAATGTACCTTCTTCGCCCATAATGGGGCTAGGCGTCTGGGGTTACGCTAAGTTAGAAAAACTACAGCTTGCAGAAAACGCCAACTTAAGAAAGTACCGTTCAGTTCCACAAAGTGTTTCTACCTATGTTAGTCAGTGAATTTGTTGGAGGATGAAAGATTTTACAGGCAGCGCGGGCAGTCCAGCATTTTAAATCATGATTTTTTTTTTAACTATCGAGGGCATACAATTTTATCTGGCCCATTTACACATTCCTTAACATAGATTTGACATAAAACGCTTCAGATGTTATATTATTCATTGTTTCATGTCATTCCCTAGAGAAAATGATTGTCTTTCACACTCGCTCGGTGCCCGTGAGATGGTGTTAGTGAACAATGCACATAGCACATTATCTTTTTTTGTAGATTCTATGAGGGACCCCGAACACAACTCCTGAAGCGCTACTGTGACGGTTTAAATTGGGACAAAGGAGACCGCTGTGCTTTTTTTACAACAATTGCAAACCCATGAAATTTGTTTAGCTGTGTTCAAATTTGTATAGAGGACTACAGTGATACACAAGAATTTGAATCAGTAACTGATTAAATTGAGTTTTTTTGTATGTTTATTTATCTTTTTGTAATGATATTTCTTAAAGGATCTGTTTATATTATCGACATTTTATGTATGTTTATATATCTTTTTGTAATGATATTTCTTAAAGGATCTGTTTATATTATCAATATTTTATGTACTTCATTCAACATAGGATGGATTTGATGTATTTTTTTTCTTTTAATGAAATGTTTCTTTTATTGCTGTACTTTTATGCTTTTATGTCTGAAACTGAATAAAGATTGTGAATAAAATTGAAAATAAGTCTAGCAGACGAGCATCAAGAGGGTCATTCAGACATCCAAGATGTGGTGTTAATGTTGCATTCATCCATGAATGGCCTCAAAGAATCCTAGTGGATTTCATGCTTATTATAGTGTCTGGAAGTCCAGATAGCTTGAGATATTGAGATGAAAAAGAGAGCCTGCTTCCAAAACCCTTACCTAGACATATTTTCAATGAGGGACCAAAACAAACAAGCATTGGCAAAGCCATTAGGTCTGGCATTAGCCGCCAGCTTTCTTACAATTCTTGTTTTGTTTTGTCATGGTTTTTGCAAAACCTTTTTGTAGGTTTTCTTGTTCATGTGACGACAAGGCTACAAAAAAGCAAGTGCCTCATTCTGCAACATGTCAAAGTCTTAAATATTAAGCAAGTAGCAGGTTGGCTGGGCTCAGAAAGACCCTGCTTCCTTTCTTACTTCCCCCCCCCCAAGGCATAGGGACCCATCTTTGTTCCGACTATGTCAGCCCCACACAGTAAGTCTATGGGTCCCAAACCGTGGTTATTTTGTTTTTAAGTAGTAGTGTGCCTCTTTCAGGAGGAAAAGTTCTACCCTTCTTAGTTAGGAGCAGGGTAAAGAAGGAGCGGACGATGTAGTCTTTGTACAGGTTGCCTTGACATTTTAATTGTCATTTTTCTTAGGTGTAGCATATGGCAAGACCTTTTGTTTACCCCAAAAAATGTGTGTCTCATGCCACAGGCATGAGACACTGTCAGTCCCACTTTGGATCGGCCCACAGGAGTATTTTAGTTTCACTGTTTTTCTATTGGCTGTTTGGGTGTTTCATTTCGCTGTCATTGGGATGCAAAAGGAATGTATGGTCAATCATCACAATTTTAATCACATTCAATTACTTACATAACATATACATTTATATCGTCTCACTATAGTACCTATTTTTCAGAAACTTTTGTCAGTTCTCGCATGTGAACTCGACCCTAGGATGTCCAGGCCATGACAACTTTTTACATCAGGACTTCCTGATGTCATGATGGCCAACATCTCGCAAGATTAGAAAGAAAATGCTCAGTCTTGCAAGACTTTGGGCATGCATCATGGGGTCAGACTGTCTCACATTCAGCATGGTTTGCACAGCCAGCGGCTCCCTTTCATTCTGTGGTCAGGCATCTGATGTCCTTCAGCAAACCTGACAGAGGGATGAAAAGGAGTCGCTGCTCTTGTTCTGTGGGCCTGCAGATGGCCCAATCTCCAGCAGGGCCGTGCATTCCTGATGGGTCCTGTTCCTCCAGCTGCCAGTCTGCTGCTTCTCTTCAGCATGACTAGTGGTAGAATGAAATGTAGCAGCTGCTGCCGTACAATATGCCCATTGGCTCCTTCTCATTCTGCTTCTGGTCCACGGCCAGAAGTCATTGGCTTAGGAGATAGGTTTTGCTTATAACTCAAAATGTAAGTTAGACCGGTTAGTTCTGCTAATGTGATTTTCTAATTTCCTTGCATTATTTATAATTTATTGATTTATATGCTTGGGTGATTTGTATCACTCTAAGCACATCCCATCACTAGAGTAACAGATGAAGAGTCAATAGACGGGTGAAATAAATCTCCCTTTCCCCCTCAGAATATCTGGGCTCCCCAGGTCAATGCTACTATTCTATTGCAGCTTGACTGCGGCAATGCCCTGCACTTCAGCCTCCCAGATAATCAAATTGCCAGAACTCAGATTGCAAAACCTGGCAGTTGGTTTGGTGACTGGCCTCAGGAAGTTTGTCAATGTGTCGGCAGCATGCTGCACCCTCCACCAGCTGCTGATCAAGTGCAGAAATCAGATCCAGGCTCTCTGTATTGTACATCAAGCCCCCCCCGGAACATCATTCATAGATGAATATCTTCCTGGCTTTGCCACCACATCCCGACCAGCATACTCAGATCAGATTTTGTGCTATTCCTGCAGGTCCCTCAGTGTGTAAAGGGGGTTCTTTCTGTTTTCTGCCATTCATTGTGGAATAACCTGCCCTTTGAGCTTCTGTTGAGGAAAGATTTAAAAAAATACCTGTTTTCCTAATTTTCCATTTCTTACTTTCCTTTGTTCTATTTCTGTATTCTCCACCTGTACTAGTGCCAAGATGCTCCTAGGCATAAGCTGTGCTTTCCAAAGAAATCAATACCAAAAAGTAATTAAAATAATAAAAGCATTAGCATGAAATGTGCACCAAAATGTTGATACAAGGTTAAAAGTAAGGTGGTTAGAAATGTTTGCCAAATTGTAAAGAAATCTTCTGAGGGACCAAAACTCTAAAGCTTGTAAACATCATTTGCACAGACTTTTGGATGTGTTTCGTCTCATAGCAATTTCTTTTTGCCACAGCTCTAGTGCCATGCCAAAGTTTTAACGTGGACGTAAAGCATCCGACCACCTTTGAAGATCCTGCCAAGGGATTTGGACAGAGCGTTGTGCAGTTCACAACAGACAGAGAAAACTTGTAAGTAACTTGATTAATATTAATGCAAATAATTGATTAGTATCAATAGAAATGAGCAATTAAAAACAGCCAAATTCGTTGTTTAATGGTAGCATGAGCCAAATTAATCTACATTGCTATTGATGTCAACTGCTTTACCACCTCACATAGAGGTCTAGTCATAAACGCAATTTGGAGTATGTAAAGTAATATTCCTGTAGTACTCTTTTATGTACTCTTACATGCCTTTGTTAATTGGACACAAAACATATGAAATGGGAATATTAATGGGCTATTCATAGATAATGAGTGCATGCAGAAAGGACTGCTGCACTCTTTGCACTTTTACTAATAAGAAGCTGGACGTTTTGTGGCTGATTCACAAAGACATGCAAAGAGTACTCCTGAAGTACTCCTTCTCGTACTCATAGATTTTTTTGCTAATCTGCCCCATATTCTAGTCTACTCCTGTGATTATCCACCCCTCCCCCCTTCCCACTTTGGATATATGGCTTTTGATGGACTAATACTGTTCTTTTTCTGGATTTTATGGTCAAAAACACTGTTCTAAAAAGAGTTACATATCTTAGACGTTAATAGAAAGTCATCGGGTCGAAATTAAAACACATCAAAAGGACTGTAGCCAAATAACAAAGTATTAAAAAAGAGCAAAACCCCTATATCACTTAGAACCCAACGTCTACATCTCCTTCGATTCACTAAAGCTTGATTCAAAATACTTTTGTAGACAAGTCATAATTACCAAAGATACTATTTTTGTTTCAAAGGTCTGTTTTTCAAATTTTACTCAACAGTAAAAGTGTATCAAACATCTTACTTCCTTCTTTGTCTTCTTTCTAATGATTAAATTAAATATTGTATTTTATTGCAAGTTATTGTCTTTTATGTCAATTTTTTACTGACATTTGAAAACATTTTGGCAACATTAAAAAACTTGCTAGAAAAACTGGAACAGGTACCTTTAAAATTAATTTCTGTCCAGATGAAGAAATACTCTTCTCTAACCACAGCTTCTATCAAGAGAAATAATTTACTTGTCTTTCATATGCTCGACACAACATTCATTACTCAAAGAAAATGATCACACACTCATGGGAAGAAATAACTAGTCCAAACCTTTCATACAAATCAACATTCATCTAGCTACTAAAAGCGATATGAACTTAGGCATAGTCCCATAGAGTCTACTTCACAAAGCGTTTTCCAAGCATAAGTGTAATTCATACTTACAAGGAGCTGTTACTTCTCCATACACAAACTGGCGATTCGCTTAGACAGAACCTTATATGCTTTACCTGAAAGGATATAGGTTTCTTCTGTGGCAATTCAGTATATGGAAGTTTAGCATTCAAAGTGACTCCCAAAGGACTACTACATGCTGTGTGAAAGAGCTGGAAGGCAGTGGTCAAGAAAATGCACCATAAATAAGGTCGAGACTCACAGAGGAACAATGTAGGACTTCACAAGCATTAGCAATGTCTTTCCCTCACTCGCATGCACTTCTATACTTGCATCGGAATGATTCAAGCGTTATTGCAGCAGAAAATGTGGGATGTGCACCGATGCTCAAAACTGTACTATTAAATGGAATGTGTTGAAAGGGAAAACATTCTATAAAAAATATGCATTCCATCAGGAAGATTTCTACAAATATGCAGACTTTGCAAAATTCTAGGATTCAGTCGCTTTAGTCCATACCAATAACATGCTGAATATTATAATAAACAAATATTTTAAGTATTAGTCATTCTGAATATGCTAGGGCAACATGGATGCTTTCACAACCCCAGGGTTTACTGAAACAGTACCTAGGGGCCTTACTCTAAATACTGGTCTCTTACATGTACTGACTTAGTCCAAACTACTTTACGTTACACCCTTTAATTTATTTAGGGGTATCACTGACACAGTGTACTGGCCTTTTCCCAAATGCAGAGACTTTTCAAATTTGATTAATATTGGTGTAAATAATTTCAAGGCGTTGTCAAATTGGAAACAAAAAAGAGAAAACCGGAAGTCGAGCCTTCTCTTTCTGTGCTCTCAGGGTGAAGAGCAGTAACCACATCAACTTCAGAACAGCACCAACCCATCTACAATTCTGAAGGGAGCTGAAGTCCAATCTCTTCAGAAAACACTTCATCTCCACACGATAGTCTCACATGCAACCAGCAGGCCATCAAGTCTGGCTATTCATGCCCATTAACATACAAAAACATTAAATAGTAACCTGCTTAATAACATGCACATCATACAAACACCCACAACTATAACCGTTACAAAACTGAACCTTCACTTGAATACAATCAATCTGAATTTAAACATCTATCACCATTAACAACCATGAACCGAACCATAAAAGGAAGGGGCAACGCCGCGAGGGATAATCTGAGCTTTCCGGGGTGTTAATAGAATCCTCATTTTCTTCACGCTGAATGCTTGGAAAATTGGCTTTTTATGGCAAGATCACAAGCTCACATTATATGCAAGTTGAAAGCCTTGCTCAATTTGCAGTGAAATGTTGCAATCGGCTTAAAACAGAGTGTGGTAAAGGTGAATACAGTCGACTAATCAACCATCGAAGAATGTCCTTCAAACACCGACCCATCACAAATGTCTTAGATGCCACAAGACCTCTGACATAATGTGCCCCAAACACCCTTAAAAATATGTGCATCACTCATAAAGCAGCAAACAAACCAACAAATTGTTGTTGCTGGCACCTAATGAAACACAACCAAATGAAAAAATAAGCAACTGATGAAGCCTTTCATCTCTTGTCTAGCCTTTATATTCTTTCATACATCTCAACATTCACAATTTTGGGTTTTCATTGAAAACAAGACATGCAGTCACCATAGAAGACATCTTTGTCATTTCTTTACCGGATCAAAACAAACCCACCTGTAGTAAACACCCTAGCACTCACATCCAATTCTCTTACATCCGAGACCCTTGCAAATGACACCAAAGAAACCAGCATAGTTAACTTTAAAGTAATCTATGCCAAAGGCAAATCCCTGTTCTCAAACCATCACAAACCTTAAAACTAAATTTACATCCCTCCAAAAATTGTAGTTTTGTTTTGGGGTACATTTCAACTTGTAACTTTTGAATACTTTATAAGCTAAACTGTTCGTCCTAAGGAGACTTTACTACATAGCACACAACCTGCTGCAATTGATGCTCTATAACCATTAATAGCACAAACATGTTAACCTTTTTAGCACAATTACCTTTGGAAATGTATATCTACTATAGATGCCTCCATTTCATCCAAACATAGTTGATGTTTCAATATACCCAAATGTCCCTTCCTAAACAATACTGCTTCCTTTTACCCAAATCCGATGCATTTCTGACCAATTCAGAGCACTCTTTCAAAACACCTATGATCTGTTATGTTTCCAGGAAACCATCAAAGCCATCAACTGCATTTAACATGACGGAGCCATCTTGTGAATGTTTTGTTCTGGACCCTGTAGCGATAATGTACAACTCCGACGAAGCAAAGGAATCTTCATACAATCTCCATCAACAAACCATGCTTGAACCGGCCACAGGGACATAAGAAACAATAGACAGACCTAGTCTCTTTTTGTCTCCAACAGCCCTCTTGGGATCTGGGTACAAGTGGGAAATATAATGACCCACTTCTTTGGCCACCTTGAAGGAAAGCATCCATTGCTTTTGTCTCTTAACCTTGACTCCAACTGAAATAATCCTGAAAATCCTGAAACTATCTGATCAACTGGACACAAGCTTAGTCACTGGAATAGCCCTAAACCTCTAAATACCTCTTTTGTTTAACTTCTATTTGCTGCCATGACTCATATACATGAACTTTCAACCCAGTACTGCATTCCTTAATCCCAGCACATACCCCACTCTCATTGAAAGCAGATAGTGAGAGAATAATGGCAAAAATAATTTGCTTACTAAGCCAACATCTTAGATTTGGAATAAAATAAGCAACAGAGCACAGCACAAAAAAACATTTTTCTTCTGATCAATTCAGGTCGGACTTGTGTTTTAATGTCCCATGTACAACATAACATATTCCAATCCAAGTAGCAAGAAATAAGCAGCATATATTTGTAAATAAGAGTTGACACAACGTTGTTGAAAATCCACAGCCGACACGTGTTTCGTCGTAAGAACGACTTTTTCAAGGCTTGATAAAGTAAGTCCGTAGTCAAATGTGTTCTCAGGAGTAACAAAACGTGATTTCTCTTTGTCAAAGCTAAGTCAAAAATCTTAAAAAGTGTTTAGTAGTCGGGACATCCAAGTAGGCCCTCAATAAAATTCTCTCTTTGTTTATTCAATACTGAGGAGCGTAGCTAAGGCAAGTTTTTTATGATTCTGACAGGAATCCAAACGGTATCTGTAGTCCTAAGTAATTCGTCAAAACTGTCATCCGAGGTTCCTTAATATGGAACAATCAATCCATTCCCCCATGCCCGGTTTAAATGCCCGACGGTGGAACACGTCGGGACCAGCGTGGCATTTAAACCGGGCATGGGGGAATGGATTGATTGTTCCATATTAAGGAACCTCGGATGACAGTTTTGACGACTACTTAGGACTACAGATACCGTTTGGATTCCTGTCAGAATCATAAAACTTGCCTTAGCTACGCTCCTCAGTATTGAATAAACAAAGAGAGAATTTTATTGTGGTCCTACTTGGATGTCCCGACTACTAACACTTTTTAAGATTTTTGACTTAGCTGTGACAAAGAGAAATCACGTTTCGTTATTCCAGAGAACACATTTGACTACGGACTTACTTTATCAAGCCTTGAAAAAGTCGTTCTACTGACGAAACACGTGTCAGCTGTGGATTTTCAACAACGTCGTGTCAACTCTTATTTACAAATATATGCTGCTTATTTCTTGCTACTTGGATTGGAATAGGTTATGTTGTACATGGGACATTAAAACACAAGTCCGACCTGAATTGATCAGAAGAAAATGTTTTTGGTGCTGTGCTCTGTTGCTTATTTTATTAGATTGTATGTGCTTAGAGGCTTTGCTTCTGCGCAGGGGGACATTGTGGATGGCACAGTGTTTTAACATTGAGCACGCAATAAGACAAGCTATCCCAAACGTATGCAAAACTATAACAGAGGTGCTGACTGTTGCTGTAGCTACCATTGCCATCATCTGTATTGCAATATCTTAGATTTGGATATGAACTGCAGACCGTTTTCAATAAAAATAATTTCATTGGCTCTTTCACCAAGCTGTTGTTTTAAAGTATTGTCAAAAGCTCCAGACAACTGATGCACATCTTCCTTTCCGTGGCCATTCACTCCCACTTCTCAAGTCCTGTCAGCATATTACGATCAATGTATTTCTATAAGTTATCTATGATTCCATGCGCCCATATTCCTTAATCATCAGTCTCATGCCTAATTTTTAAATATTTCGTGCCATAGCAGGTCTAATTCAGATGTCTTACAACTTCTTCGTCTTTTGCTGTTCTTGAATATTCTGAGCTAATAATGTTTTGTTCTTCCAGTAGTAAAGGCTTCCACAATTTTACAACATGATCTAATGAGCACCTATCGTTAGACCTCAGGAGGTAATTCTCTCCTTCGACGGCTTGAGCATACTTCCACCTTGAGGGTCCATCACAGTCTTCCCCTCTGTACCAGATGTTTTTACCTCATCATAGCCCACGCCCTATTGTGGACACAATCATAGAGGCAAATAAGTCTTTGTGAGGTGCACTGACTGCGCCACTAAAAAGGTGACACACTGTCAGTGCGCCCCCTGAAGGCAGTCCTCTGCAGGAGGTGTAGGGGTTCCCATGGACCACTTAGAAATCCCCCTGCAGGCAGTTGCAGTCAGTCACTGCTCCTGCCTACAAGGGCATTTCAGTGAAATACGTAAACCATATAAGGCAGTACCCTTGCCACTGAGGGTAACTCCATTATATTTTTAACTCCTCTGTGCAACATAAAGTAGACAGTCACAGGCAAATCGGTCTTGGACCCATTTCAAAAACTGAAGTTGATACATTGTGTCATCCTGCCAAGTCACCATGACACACATCCTTCCTCGTCTCTCACACTCCAGCTTGTGCTTTTATGAATCTCTGTTAAAGGATCATGTGATTTTTACAAAACTGTGATGCAAAGCATCCACCTACGAGAGAAAACAAACTTCTCACCGGAAGGTATGTTTGGGCGAGAGGGTACCACGGATGACCAAGACAAATTGTATTGTGGGAAAGGCCGCTTTAATGAAGCAGGTGCACAATTACAACATGCAACTATTCGTAGGCGAACCGCCTTACAAACTACCGGCCTCACTACGCATCAAACATCCTAACTCTTCCCTTCCCTCCCACTCTTAAATGTCCCCCCTGAACTTTCCTCCCATCTGCACTTTCGAAATTTGTATGGTAGCCTACCTAAAACTATTAACTACTCAACTGTAGCCTTTGCCTTCCTGGCTTTTGCAATTTTAACTTCTCCCCCTCTGTTCAAAATAAATCCCCCCACACAAACGCAACAAAGTTCTTCAAACCCTGAGAAAACCTGATGTCAGACCGGCCGCAAAAGCACAAACCCCAATACATTTGTACCCCGGATGCACATGTTCCACAATGGATACCCCCAAATTGTGCCTCCTCACCCCATAGTATAAGGGTGGGAAAAACAAACTTGTCCTACTTTGGGCCACCAACCACCGTGCTGCCTCAATCTAAAATGGTGGTCTTAGCCCAAAGCGCCTGATCCTATCCCCACCCGCCGCCCCAAAAACCTACGGCGGCCACCCAATATTTCTCCTTTCCCACAGCCGTACCTACCCACCCCAGTAGCCCGAGGGGGAGACCTCCTCTGTCAGCTCACTCCCAAGCCCCCATTCTAGCACAGTGTGGAGAAGAATCATGTCCATCCATTTACTTGCACCAGGAAACCACTCATTTATTCTCTTTGTTTTTAATTTATTTTATAAGTGGTTCTGCTAATAAAAAAAGTTTTATGTTGCTAAGTGAAACGGATGACATCTCTTTAGCAGGCTCAGTTGGTCTGTTCAGTGAGAATGGCGGATCTGTTAATTGTTCAGCTTTCATAAGGAGTGGTTTCCATTTTGACAGAAAAAACAGATCATCTCCAACCCCGAAGCAATTTTGGAGAAAGTAACATACAGTTCATAGGAGTCTGCCTCTGTCAGGGCCGACATTTTGCTAGGGTTGCTTAATACCAGGGCTGCCTACTTCTTGATTCGACCTCTGTTTTCTTATCTTTCTCCTCCTCCTTTTTTCTTCCTTCTCTTCATTTCGCTCTATTTCTCAGATCCAGAGTCTGATGGGCCTCCTCTCCCCAGGGCTAGATTTACTAAAGGATTTTGAGAAAATTACTAGCTTTGCAACTCCTAAATCCTTTTTTAATAATATACATACTCCATTGTATGAGTCGGAAAATGAGTTTTGGGACCCATACCGAATCACAATTTGGAAGGGGTGCTGTTCCTTTCAAATTGCTGCTCAGTATGCAATGCATTAGTGGTTTGTGACCGCAGCTTCAGTCGAAAACCACTAATCAGTTGCCGAAACCTTATAGGATGTGGTAACTGCTTTGCAAAGAATAGTGCATATGTTGTTAATCGTGGTGGCAGCCTCAGGGGTAATAGATAGTGGTCTTAGGCCCCATTGCCTGCTTTCCCCAATATTTTCCAGTCAGAAAAGCAGCACTGGTTCCTTTGAGGAACAGCGGCTGCTTAAAAAAGAAACATTTTCTTTGAAAATGCAAACACAGGGATGGTGGTCAGCTGACCCTTGCATACCACCATCCTTGTATTAGTAGTCAATTGCAGGGAGAGTCTCAAATTGGAACATATCTGATTAATATTCATCATGCAAGCCTTCTGCAACCCCATGTGAATAGGGATTTTGTGACCCAACCCAATATTGCATAAGTCAGTTCATAAAATCAGATACTGGTCATAAAAAAGTCTGTGAGTGTGATTTTTTGTTTTTGGGACATCTGGTCTCAAGTCCCCGAAAAAGATAGGTGATGCTAACCACCTCAAACCACTAGAACAGATATAGCACTGGTGATGCCCTTATGACTTACTGGTAATCTTTACAACTCTTCCTCATCACTGTCCTTAACAAGTGACTTTAATCCATACAATACTGTTGCCGATGTTTTAAAATACCTTAGACCTTTCAAAAAAGGAAGGGAACTTTACTCCTTAACTACTGCCCCCCCTTAAGTGCTGAGCCCTGATATTTGAGCTAGTTTGCGCTGAAGGCTCTATGACTTTTTTCCCACATAAGGTATCCACATCAAATTTGCGTCCTTTTTCTTTAACATCCTTGGGATACTAAAGGTACCCAGGGTCTGTGGATTACCCTGCTAAATTTTGAGTTTTGGGGAGAAATAGGAAAAAGTGTTCTGGATAAAAGTTTTTTTCCTACAAATGGCATCAACAAATATTTTACTGTGCTAAAGTCACCATCTTCCACCTTTCTGAAACATGCGGAGCTGAATAGAAAAATCGTTTTTTTACCAATGTTTTGCCATTTTTTAAAGAGGTAGCCCATTTATCCTATTTTTTGTGTTCTCAACCTACTTCCAGTTTGTGGTGGAAGCTAGCGTGAAACCAGTGGGTGATCCAGGAAAGCTATAGATTTCTGTTACGTAGGCAAAATTCCAAATTCAGCAAGGGGTTCTATGTGTTGATCCCTCAAGGTTATCCCAAAGAAACTGACTGTTGAATCAAAGAAATGTTGAAATTGACTAGGAAAAAACGGCCATTTGTGACAAAGTTTTCATCTGTAACTTTTTGTCAAAATGGCCGATTTACAAAAGCAAAATACGGTTACACCCGCTAGATGAAACTGGTTGCAGGGATATATAAGAATTGTAGGTTTTCCAAGAACCCAAGCTCCATCGAGCCAAAAACTGAACTGCACCATATAATGGCTTTTCATTGTGTACCGAGTATAGACCAATTTGTAGACTGAAAAATAGGTATCAAGGAAACCTATGTAGTTGTGAAATGGGCATAGGATGTGGAGTTTAGGAGCAATATTTATTTGTACATCTCTGAATTTGTGCTCCTACATGTCTTCCGATAAAAATGGCACCTTATTTGTGTGGGTAGGCCTGGTACCCATGACAGGAAACAACGCAACATGGACACATCACATTTTGTGCACCCAAAACTGACCCCTTTTTTGCACTGTGTGTAGCTGTGGGTTCTGGGCCCTAGCTCAGTCAGCACCTAGGGAAATCTAGCAAACCTGTACATTTGTGAAAATTAGACATCTAGGGGAATCCAGGGTGGGTGACGTGTGTGGCTCTCACCAGGATTTTGTACCCAGAATCCCTTGCAAACCTCAAACGTTGACTAAAAAAACATATTTTCCTCACATTTCTGTGATGGAAAGTCCTGGAATCTGTCGGGAGCAACAAATTTCCTTCTACCCAGCATTCTCCCAAATCTCCCAACAAAAATGGTACCTCTCTTGTGTTGGTAGGCCAGGTACCCGCAACAGAAAATGGCCTAAAATGCAACATGGATACATCACATTTTTCCACTCAAAACTGACCCTTTGTTTGCATGGTGGATAGCTGTGGATTTTGGGCCCTAGTTCAGCCGGCACCTAGGGCAGCCTAGCAAACCTGTACATGTTTTAAAACTAGACACTGGAAAATCCAAGGTGGGCTGACTTGCGTGGCTCTCATCAGGGTTTTTACTCAGAATTCCTTGCAAACCTCAAACTTTGACTATAAAACATATTTTCCGCACATTTCTGTGATGGAAAGATCTGGAATCCGTGGGGAGCCATACATTTCCTTCTACCCAGCTGTTTGACAAGGCCCTTCTTAGGGGAATTTATTCCAAAACGTTTTTGCTTTTTCCTCCTAGTCTTTGCTGACTCTCTCCAAATGACCTTAGGAATCGGGGCACCTTCTCATTGTACTGCAGAGGGAAGGTGCACTGATTCGCCTCACCCGCACTAGGAAGGGGGTGCGTTTGTGATGGGTTTAGGCGCCGTGCCTCCGTGAACCCCGTAAACAGGTACACCACATACCTGGGGCGGGCACGGCACTGGCTAATGGTGGAATGTAGCACTGAGTGTGCCACCCATCAGATAGCCTGTCAACCATGTATCGGGCCTGCCAGTGCAGGCCTGCAGGCAGCCATTGCGCCACTGCCTAGGTTGGCATCACTTACACCTTAGCCAACCCTGAGTGGGTCGTCCCATACCATGAGGGCACCCCACCAGGCAAGCCCTGAAGGGCGCGGGGGGCGTAGGCCGAAGGCCAGGCGGGTACATATGGATGTTCCCGGGTAACGAGGGATTCCCCATGAGGGGCTTCCCCTGCCCTGGAGTTCCGCTCTTCCCATGGGATACTCCGGGGTGTTGCTGATTCTTTTGCATGGCCTCAGGGCTCTGAGCACGTCCTCACTGTCAAGGCATCATGGAAGTGCATTCACCTTCCTACACAGGTTAGGAAGAGGCACTGACACAGTGTTCAGAAACATGGTCTGGTCTTCCAATGCAGACCTGGGAGTGTGCACTGACACTGGTGAGGTGTTAACTGTGTACACCAGCCCTTATGCTGTTTTTGAATACGGGCCTTGCCTGCCTGCCGTGCAGGCTTGAGGATGCGCCCCAGCACCTATGGCATTTTGGATGGGTGCCCGGCCTGCCATCGTGGGCCGGTGAGTGCATACCTGCATCCCCGGTGTTCCAACACCTGGAGCAGGCCTGCTATTGCCGGCCAATGTCCGCGCACTTGCAACCATTGTGTTAGTGGCAAGGTGCCCGGTCTGCTGTCGCGGGCCGGGTGTGCACAATTGTACCTGTAAGGGGTCAACCTGTGTCCACTGGTCCGGGCAGGGTGGTGTGCACGCAGGGGCACCTATGATGCTGGGATCTGGGCAATCCCAAGTGTCCGACCTGCCATTGCAGGCTGGGGTGTGCTCCATTGCTCCTAAAGGTGCCAGGACCTGGGCAAGCCCATGAGCCCAGCCTGTCATTGCAGGCTGGTGTGTGCATACTGGCATCTTTAATGATTAAACTCATGAGCAGCCTGCCGGTGCAGGCCCCTCTGTGTGCGCACCAGCACCTAGAGTGCCCGTGATTGCAGCCTGCCATCACTGGCAGTACGTGTGCACTGACCCGCATATTAGTTAAACCTGTGTCCAGTCTGCCACTGCAGACTGGTGTGGATGCACTCAAACCTCTGATGCTGGGGACTATGTGTCTGACATGCCATTGCAGGTAAGTGTGCGCACTAGTGCACGTGGGCCCAGGTAGTGAGGAATACCTGTGTGTGTTTTCACTACCTATGTGGTTTGCTCTTCCCATAGGTTAACATGGAGAAGTGGTTGACATTACTTCAGACTGCAATAGTGGATTGCAGTGGAGCAGCCTCATGATGTATCCTATAAATGGATTCGCTGTGCCAAACTCTTTCTAGTATTAAGGTGATGTTGGAATAACTCGCTTTGAAATGCCACTTATAGAATATGGACATTTGTATGCTCGCCGAGTCTTGTGTGCTGTGGTGCCTGGCTCCAGTAGACACCAAGGGTCGGGGAGCACATCTGTACGTTCCCCAGGAACAGCCATAAACCACAGACATACGATGGGAACGACAGACGTCTGCCATTTGAGGCTCAGATGGAATAGATAGGAGAGAGAGGTTTTGACACTTGACCTCTAGGGGCTGGATAACGGACCCACTAAACTACATTCCACTGCCCCATGGCTGACAGGTCTACAATTTAGGGGAGACATCTGTGGTTCAGAGGGAAATCCCTACACCACTCCTAACTTGAAAGACACACAATAGTATAACTATGGGTGCCAACCTTCATCAAAGCGGGAGATACGCTTGTGGGGATGCGGGACCGGCGAACCGGACTGCGTGGTGCACATTGCCAGAGAACTCTGTTGTGCACATGGAAGATTACTGCCATTGAAGGGCTCAGTATATCCTTTCTGTATAGTGGCTGGCCTGGGCTGAAGACCTGCTCAAGTGTGGCACCCTGAAGTGTGCTCTCCAATGGCCCGTCGGTGGACCTTCTGTTCTCTCTGGGATCTCAGGGACATGAAAGATCTCCAGTGAGGGACCTAAACCCTCTAACTGACATCTGGAGGACGGTGTCCTCTTAAGTGCCCACAATGGCTACTAAATCCCAAAGGGTAGCACAGTGTCAGCATGGAACTAAGACTTGTGCCTGAAGACCGCATTGTCTGGTGCAGTGCCCCAGAAATCTTGCCCGCATCTAAGGCATGTGTTCCTGTATCGTAGGAACCTTGTCACTCATAAGCATCTTGTTGATGGTGAGTGGATTTACCGAGTGTGGGATCCAAAGTTACTCGCTTCATTGATCGTGTTGCATCTCTCTCATGCAACACGTTGACTATATGCTCATTGCGTGTGGTGTCAGATTCACAGAGTGCGACCCTCAAAGGTGAGGGTGTACCCATAGTAGTGCCTCATTCTACCTCATGTGACTCTGCTGAACTTGCGCCTGTGTGTTTGGCCAGACTGGTCTGATGCAACCTGATCATTGTGCACTGGACGTGGTGCCTCCTTTCCAGGGAGGTACGGAATTTGCAACTCTTCATTGTGTGTGACCGGAATTTCCTGGTGCAACCCATATCAACGCGCACCAGTCATAGTGCCTCATTTTCGGGGTAGTACAGAATTTGCAACTCATTGTGTGTGAGATCTGAAGTGGCTAGTGTGACTCATACCAACGCGCACCAGACGCTATGCCCGGATTGCCTGGGCAGGACCCTGATCATCTTATATCTGTCAGGGTGCCTCATCCTAACGAGAGACTCCCCTGTGTTACTCCCCATTCATCGATTTGTCCTTTTTTTACCCTCACCACGGCGAGCCAATGGCCCTCTCCACACCTGGCCCCTACCGAAGACATCTTGGTGCCTGGTAATAGTGAGAGAGATTGACTAGGTTGAAGGAATGCTTCCGAGACAGTTCGGAAGTGGATCAAGAGATACGTGACTCCATTGTGTTTTGAGACCTGTGGGTGAACTCCCCGAATGACTGCTAAACTCCCCTTGTTTATGTCTACCTCCTATTTAAAACTTGCTACATATTCCCGCCTGCTTCCCAAAGACCCAGACTAAGTGACTTCGGCTGTGTGCGGTCTAGTATCCGGGAGGCAGGGTTGGTTATCTATCATCCAGGGGTATAGGACAATCAGGGTGAACTTGAGGGTGGAGGGAGGCCGGAGCCATGGAGTCTGTAGAGCATTATACATTGACCTGCTGGATACCAGTGGCACCGCATTAGGGTCCTGAGTGCAAGAGTGTTCCGTACGGACCGTGCTGGATTCCTGTTGATCCGTGTAGCGGTATGGAGTGATTGTGTGCGAATGGGAGTGATAGTGTGCGGACCGCCTGTGATTCACGACACTGGTTGGCAGTGCCATGTTATACGTTGATTTTGTGCCAAAAGCACAGTACATTTGACATTGGGTTTACCCGCGTGGCTCCGGCCATCGGTGCTGTTAAAAAGTGTTCTTGTTTCATGTATGTACATATTTTTGATATCGTTGTGACCCTGGGTATTACATATAACTGTGTGGGACTGTATTATCAGGATTGCCATGCTGGGCCTGGGGTGTACAGTGTGTTGCACTGCAATAGGGTGCTCTCTCTATTGGGGGGTGAGGGGGTTAGATAGGAATTGTCCCCAATGTGCATACTATTGACATCATCAGAATACTAGTGGGCCTAGTATTGCTAGTAATATTATCAAATGTGTTTTATGCCCCAAATTACCTAATGTTGATGTTATAAAGATTAATTATGCATGTTGAGTACAAACGTTATTACATACATCCTGTGTGAAGTCTCTTTTGTGATGCTCAGTGTATTTATTGCAAATGGCTGCTGTGCCTTTGCTGTACATATTGCCTTTGCATTAAGCCTGACTGCTCAGTGCCAAGCTTCCCAAGGGTAAGCACAGATTACACAGCAAGTGTAATCACCCACCCTTGATGGGAGTGGGAGGTTCTGCCTGGCTGGGGGCATCCCTTAAGCCAACCAGAAAGTGCTGGCATTTGTCCCAAGTCTCCCGATAAAAATGGTACCTCACTTGTGTAGGTAGGTCTGGTACCTGCGACGGTAAACGTCCCAAAATGCAACATGGATACATCACATTTTTGCACTCAATGCGGACCCTTTTTTTGCAAGGTCAGTAGCTGTGGATTTTGAGCCCTAGCTCAGCCTGAAACCTAGGAAAACCTAGCAAACCCCTACATTCTGGAAAGCTAGACACCTAGGGGAATCCAGGGTGGGGTTACTTGTGTGACTCTTACCAGGTTTTGTTGCCCAGAATTCCTTGCAAATCTTGTTATGTTATGTTATGTTATGTATAGGACACTTGAAAAGCGCACGTTCACCATAAGGTCTCTTGGCGCTGGTAGCAGAAGGGAACACCGATCCTCCGTTTAGGCATAGGACTGTCGAAACAGCCACGTTTTTAAACGTTTCCTGAATTTCCCATAGTTGGATGCTGATCTAATGCTCAGGGGGAGAGTGTTCCATGTGAGGGGAGCCTGGCCCCTCCTAACCTTTTCCTTTTGCTTCTTGGCACGGTGAACAGTGGCGGCTCGCAGAGAGAGTGCTGCGGGGGGATGGGGCGGGACGGGGGAGGGGCTGGGTGGAGGGGTAGTGGAGTCGGACATTCGACGGGCAGGAGTAAAGTAAGTAAATAATTAAATAAGACTATTTACCTTGCGCTCGCTGCATCGCCAACTCGGCGATGCAGCAATTCTAGCCAGTTTGGAGTCCCAAATAGAGGGCATTTGCATGGTCAATCAGAGATATCACAAGAGCAATGATAATTTGAATAGCAGCTTTCTCTGTAAAATATCTCAGGATTTTTCTTATTGATCAGAGTTGGAAATGGCAAGAGGAGGATACAGCTCCTATCTGTTGTTTGAGGGATAAGGCCTCATCAATGAGAATCCCAAGACTTTTTACTGGTTTCTTAGGCGTGGGGAGAAGCCTACTTCCGGGGACCAAAAGAGGGATTCCATTGGATTGAGTTATTTCTCATTACCACCACTTCAGTTTTATCATAGTTTAACTTCAAGTTGGTGAAAATTCATCCAGTCTTGAAAATAAAGCATGGTGTTTTGAAAGAGTGCATTAGATTCAGTAGTGTCATCGGTAGCAAATATCAGCTGCAGGAAATGTATTAAACAGTGGATGTAGAATTAAACAAGTGGGGGGATAAGGACGATCCTTGAGGTACACCACAGTCTAAGTGAACCTTGGCAGAGCCATATTGGGGAACGGTGACCGACTGAGTTCGATCTTTGAGAAAAGAGGCCAACCACTCAAGGGCAGTGTCACACAGTCCTGCATTGCTGACACGGTTGGTCAATAAAGTATGGTCGACCATGTCAAATACTGCTGAAATACCTCTGAAAGATCCAGTAGGACTAGTGTCTGGGTGGTCCTATTGTCTGCTTCCTTCCTCATTTTATCCATAACAGCGAGGATGACAGTCTCAGTGGAATACGATGGATGGAAACTGCCTTGGCGGGAGTTCAGGAAGCTTGACTCCTCCAATTAAGAACAAAGACATTAGGCTACATGAGATTCTAGTAATTTAGCTCAGTAGGACAGAAACAAGATTGGTCTATAGTTCTTAAGTAAGGCGGGGTCATCTCCAGGTTTTTTAGAAAGAGGTAGCACTACTGCCTCCTTGAAGGAACTGGGGCCATGCCCTGGGTAAGAGATAAATTGAGGAGAGACATTGCTATGTCCGGAAAACAAGAAACAATCGTCTTTTGGACGTTAGGTGGAAAAATGTCGTTTGACTGTGACCACTGTGACTAAAAAAACATTTATCTCTGAAAGTGCTGGAATATGTGGGGAGCCACAAGTTTCCTTCTACACAGCATTCCCCAAAGTTTCCCAAGAAAAATGGTACCTCACTTGTGTGGGTAGGCCTAGTACCCACGACAGGAAACGCCCAAAAATGCAACATGAATACACTCCACTCAAAACTGACCCCTTTTTGGAAGGTGGGATGCTGTGGAGCGCCGTAGCCCAGCCTGCACCTAGGTAAACCTAGCAAACCTGTACATTTTTTAAAACTAAACACATAGGGAAATCCAGGGTGGGGTGACTTGTGTGAACCTCAAACTTTGACTAAAAACCATATCTTCCTCACATTTCTGTGATGGAAAGTTCTGGTACAAGCGAAGGGAAAGCTGCCAAGAAATGAACTGTGAATAATCTGACGCTTGTCAGGTAGGATCTATGTTCAGGGTTTAGTATCCACAGTAGATAGGGTTCTATCCCTTCTGTAGTCATAATCTCTCTGTAACGAAGTACAGAGTAGTAGTTCTGATATGTTTTCTATAGTAATTTTACCTGGGCCCGAGAGTTGTTTTCAGTTTAGTTTGGCAAGCGGAACAAATTTGGAGTTCTGAGCTCAGTAAAAGTTCTTTTAATATGAGCTAACCAGGGTATATAATCCATGTGAACTTGTTTAACATAGTTTTCAAATGCTTTGCAGGAAAATTTGTTATGAGGAGAATGCCATCTATTTAACCATAATAGGAGGGGTGCAATCTTTACCAAGCCTTCCATAAAGGTGGGGTCCAACTTCTGTGCGAGAGATACAACTTGCAGTACTCCTAGTGGTTGCTAACATACTTTTTAGGAATCTGTTCTCTATAGCTTGCAAACACCTCAGGTCAGTGTATCCCCAAACACTTGTCTCATAAGTACACAAAGAAAGGCATTTGCATTTATACAATACAATCAGTTCCTTGATGGGCTTATGACCGAGTTTCCTAGCAAATTTAAAATTTGCATCCACATCCCCAGCAAATTTATGAGCTCTCTGAGCTAAATGGTTATCCCACTTTAAATTTGCATCCAGCATAATTCCAAGATAATTACAGTTCTGGACCTTAATAATAGGAGTCTCACCTATTTTAAACCTTTGTGAGTTTGTGTTTTTTTAGACCACAAGTCTTAATGTACAATTTATGGTGAATGACCTTTAATTTGAGCTCCCCATAAATTCATTATAAGAGACAAGTAATAGTTGTAGGCCGTTAGTGGTGTGAGAGATTAGCACTGCGTCATTCGCGTAAACTAGGACAGGCATGGGTTGGCGGCCAGCCTTAGGTAAATCCTTCCCTCTAGCCATCAGTGATTGGTCAAGGGAGTTAATATAAAAATAGAATAGGAAAGGAAAGGGGCTAAGATGCAGCTCTGGTGAACCCCATGATTAGACATAAAAAAAGGGGTGCATTCTCTTGGTAAAATCGGTCTTGTTCAGTCATGCCACAGTGCAGATGCTTGAAGAGGTCTATCGTAGGGTTTTCAATTCCTGCCTCACTCATCATATCCCATAACTTGCCCCTATCCACAAGATTAAAAGCACTTGAGATGAGATGTCTTTGACTTATTGCCCCGTTAGTATAATAGTAACTTCAGGGACTGTTCTACTGTACCCACACCTGGTCGAAAACCATATTGCCCCTTGGAGATTTTTTTTTTCTTCCACCCCATCTTCCAATTTGTGGAGAATTTCCCTCCACAGGACCTTTACTGAGGATTCCAAAGGGGAGATATTGAGGTAGCAAGTCGGTTGACTGCTATCACCTTACTTAAAGATAGGAACAATAATAGATTCCCTCCATGAGTTTGGGATGATGTCTCTAATAGCAGTTCAAAGCACATTTGTTAATAGGAGTCCCAGAATATGTGATTCTCTCTAAAGACATCAATAGGGACCCCATCAGGGCCAGGGCCCTTACCAGCTGGGCCCTTTGTGATGGCCATTGCTACATCGCTTACATGGATTGAACTTGATAAAATAAGTGCACCATCCAGAGTGATGTTAGGTGCCTTACGGTCAGCTTGAGGGACATATCTTTGGTCAAAAATCCTTGAGAAATGGGATACCTGAACTTCCACAAGGATATGACATTCTTTTTTATAATGCTTGTCTTCGGAGAAGAAAGGCTGAGTGATGAGTTCCCAGAATGCCCTGGAATCCCTAAGTTACAAGGCTACTTGTAAATCTCCCCAGGCCTTCTCTCTTATCTCGGTTCTCCTCTCTTCTAGGGTTATTTTATAAATTTGCCTAGCCTGCTTAATAGCCCTGATATCTCGGGGTGACGTCCTGGTGGCCAATTTAAGGAGGTTTTTGGAAGTGGTGGTACAGGCATGGTTAAACCATCTGTTAGAAGATGGTTCTGTATATGTTTTCTTAACAGCCATCATGCAGGACACTGTTTTGCAAAGGCTATCAATACTTTCCAAAACTGCCCATGGCTTAGCCTCAGCTCATAGTCAGCACATCACCTCTTCTTTCTTGCCAGCAATTAAGCCCTCAAAAAAATCATTGTGATCCAGGTTTTCCCATTAATATGAATCCCCTTATTTGGACAAAACTGTAGTTTAGATGGGCAGGCAGGATTTTGAATCATATTTAGGGGGCAGTTTAAGCAGACTCAAACTGGATTATGATCACTGATACTGGAGAGGATTATGTTCGAATCTGAAATTAGCGGGGCCAAGTGTGGCGAGAGCAGAATACAAATAATTTTAGACCCACTACCTTAGCCTGTAAAAGTCGGTGGATACAACATGCACTCCTTGAGGAAATCCAAGTTAAAGAGCAAGCTGTATTTAATGATAATCTTGTTTAATGTGACAGGAACTGATCAAACCAAGGTCAATGGGAGCCCCGGGGACTCCCATTGACTTCGGTTTGATCAGTTCCTATCATGGGCACTAGGCCCAGCCAGACAAGTGGTGCAGCGTTTTTATTGGCATAAGTGGGACAATGCTGGGTGGTAGGAATTTTGGGGATTCCTGCGCAGTCCATACGTTTCTACCACATAAATGTAGGAAAATGCGTAAGTTCAGGCAAAGTGTTTGAGGTTTTCAGGACATTGTGGAGAAGAAAACCTCTTAGGAGTCACTCAAGGCACACCACCCTGGAATCCCCTGGTTTCCTAGTTTTCAAAACTTTCTGTGGTTGATTGGTTTCCATGGGTGGCGGCCAAGTACAGCCCCAAATTCCGCAGCTACCCTTCTTGTTGATCTCTTCACATAGGGCTTTAGGGCCTTTTGTGTCAAGGTTTTTTGGCCCACCCAAACAAATGATGCACCATTTTTATCGGGAGACTTGGGGGAATGCTGTGTTGTAGGAAATTTGTGGCTCCCCACAGATTCCAGAAGTTTTCCTCACAGAAATGTGAGGAAAATGTGTGTTTTTAGTCATAGTTTGAGGATTGCAGGGCATTGTGGTTGAGAAAATGGTGTGGGATGCATGCAAAGCACACCACCCTGAACTCCCCTGGATGTCTAGTTTTCAGAACTATCTGAGGGGCAAATTATCAAGAACGGCATTAAAATTATCGCCGCTTTAGCGGCAGGAAACTGCCGCTAAAGCGGCGATAATGGGCTTGATAATATGCCCTTGAGAATTCTAATAGAAGCCCATGTTCTGGTGTGAACCTGGGCTTCTATTGGAATTCTCAAGGGCATATTATCAAGCCCATTATCGCCGCTTTAGCGGCAGTTTCCTGCCGCTAAAGCGGCGATAATTTTAACGCTGTTCTTGATAATATGCCCCTGAGTCTGGTAAGTTTTTTCGAGGCAGCTGCCTACCCAAGCCCAAAAGTGCAGCCATTCACCATTGCAAGTGGGACGATATTGGGAGTTAGCCACACTCTCCCGGCCCATATGTAAAAAAAACACCCAAATGAATTAAATTTCTTCCAGCTTGCCATTGGGATAGGATGCTTTAGCCCACAGGTTTCTGAACCCTGGGAGGGGGGTTGCAGATTGGGGTGAACATAAAAACTTTCCCTGGTGTCTAGTGGGCTTTGTGCCCACACCCGGTGGTAAACTGGGGATAATTACCCCCATAAGCCCCCCAGGGAGAGCAGAAAGACTGTATCCCCACTTAGTTGGGGTGGGGGCATAGAGCTGCTCCCATCCCTATATTTAAAACTATAAAAACATTCCCTGGTATCTAGTGGGCTTTCTGCCCCCTCAGTGGTCAGATTGTTGGTAATTTCCCCATCTGCACCCTGGGGGGGGGGGGGAGGCAGAAATACTGCTGCCCCATTTATTTAGGGTTGGGGAATAGCCATTCCCATGGTGGGCGCAGCCCCCCCCACATTGTTTTTACAAAAAACATTTCCCTGGCCTCTAGTGGGCTTTCTTTCCCCCTGGAGGGCAGATACGAGGATATTCCCCCCATATGCCTCCAGGGGGAGCAGAAAGATAGGTTGCCCCATGTATTTGGGGTGGGAGCAGGACCATACCCATGCTAGGCAGCACCCACCCCTATATTTAAAAAATAAAAACCCTGCCGTCTAGTGGGCTTTCTGTCCACTCGGGGAACAGACAGGGGGTAATTACCCCATCTGCCCCCCCTCCCAGGGGGGGAAGAAAGACTGCTGCCCGATTTAGTTTGGGTGGGGACATAGCCATGCCCATGCTGGGGAGCCCTCACTCTTATTTTTTTATATGAAAATAAATCTCATCTTATGCAGATTTGTATACCGCCTAGCTACCCGAAGGCTTCCCAAATCCCTGGTGTCTAGTGGGATTTCTGCCCTCCTGGGGTGGCAGATTGGGGTCATTCCCCCAATCTGGCCCCAAGACTGTTGCCATATGTATATGGGGTGGGGGCATGGCCATGCCCTGGTGGGCAGCCCCTACCCCTATATTTCTATTAAAAAAAGAAGTCCCTATTGTTTAGAGGGGTTTTTGCCCCCCTGCCTGGCAGATCTGGGGTAATTAACCCCCCTCTACTCCCGAGTAGGGTAGAAAGATTAACAATTTTAAGAGTGGGATGGGGGAGCACAAGCCTTTGCCTAAGGGGCCGGTCCCCCAGTTCCCTTGTGTCTAGTGGGTGGATGCCTGCTTGAGGATTTCACCCCTGCGGCGATCGCAAGCAGGGATCCATTATACAGAGGTACCATTAGAAAGGGGAGATTCTCCCCTTTCCAGCAATAACTCTCCTGAGAGAATTAGTGCTGGGGGCTGAGATAAGCCCCCGAGCACTGATTCAGTGAAAGTTAAATGACCCCATTAACTCGTTTTCCTTTCCCTTTCAGTAGTAATGATGTCAGCGCACCCTTAAACCCTGGCGACCATGTTTAAGGGGTTAAAGGACTAACCTGCTCTCAGTGTTATCTGTGAATTGTTTGTAAAAGTCTGACAGACTTCACAAGAAGGAAAGAAGGAAAGGAAGGACAATAAAGAGTTTACCATAGTGTAATCTGGCCTACAGAAAAGTCCCACATCTACTCTACCATCAAACTGTAAACATATACCACATAGCTATAGTTACACTTTCATCGAATACACATTATCAAAAATGCTCTAAAATACCAAAGCCCAGTTTGCAGCCATTTTTGTTTGTAAACCAATGCTTATGGCTAAAATATTTTCATATATGCCTGTCAGGTACCTATAGAAGGATACCTAGCCCATGTTAATGTACTTACTACTGTGTAAAGGAACCCCACAACTACCTACAATTACACAGTCCCCACCCCCATTCAAAGGTTGGTGAATGAGACAACAAAACTTGAGAAAGCCCAGAAGTTCATGAGTTTGTGAACACATACAACCTTCTCCCCAACCTTGACCCACCCTAGAAATGGTTCAGCTAAGGGCTGGAGTAAATCCGCTTCCAGGATAGGATGTGGAATGGAACACCCGAAAACCTTGCAGTGTTGATGGAGTAAGACGTTTTTCCCTGTGGAGAAATAAAAAGAAAAAAATAAGCAGTTCTAAAGTGGGCTACCTTTTCAAATGTGCCATTGTTCTGTTTGACTATTCCCTATGGCTGAACTAGCAACTGGAAAAATGGCACAAGACCTTCCCAGTAGTGCTCATGATAACCTGTGCCTGGTGCAGTTTTTGAGGTGCACTAATAGCCATGTCAGTGATTCACCTGCTTGTAGTTATACTACAACAACAGCATATTTACTACTTGTTTAAAGTGGATCTGGCCCCAAGTTATTGTCACATTCAGTCACAGAGAGGCTACACCAAGAAAGTCGTTAGAAAACTCTGTCAGCATCCCCCTCACACAGTGGAGTAAGTAATGCAACACAAATGTATTACAGGATACCCTTGTCATTGCTCTGCATATCTGAGACTTAGACACTCCCCATGTTTCATAGTAAGAGGATACTATGACTCTGGTAGAGTCAATTTCAATTTCTCTGGGACTGGGGCTAGGCTAAAGCGATACGTAAATACAATGTTTCCAGTCTCCCAGCAGCAAAACATTGCTGTAGATGGTGTCTTTCCCTTACAGCCTGCATTGGCATCTGCAACCAGTGCTCCTGAAGGACTAAAAGGAGTTATTGCCTCAAGCTAAATGCAGACTACAGCTCCTATACCAAGGAAATGCAACACCCTATCCCCATAAGACACAGCGACAGTATTAGGTCCCAAAACCAAAATAGCAGCCTCCAGATTGAAGCAACAATCAAAAATAGGTTGGGTACAAAAGCCAGAGAGGGCCTCGGAAGTGATTAATCAGGAAGGAAGCAAAGTTAGGCTTCTAAACACAGAGGAACTCAGCTGATGAGGTGAAAATATGGCCACCAAAATAGCATCTTTATGGTTAAAACCTTCAGCCGAACCTCCAAACTGGTGAGGCGAAACAGAAGTGCAAAGAAACTGCATGACCTTCCCAAGGAATTGAGTTCTCGATGTTGAAATTACCCTTTTAAGGACAAATCACTCCCTGAAAAAGTCCAACATTTTCACTGTTTCACAATAAACAGAGTGCAACTTTTACTGATCACCATGATGCGCACAACTCTCAAACCCTGTTTTAAGATTCTAGGACTGCAAAATGCTTAGATGTTGGAGCAGCTGCCCCGTGTGGGTTGCTCAAATGAATAAAGCTACACTTGGCATTTTTCACACCAGCACTGGGATCCACAACAGCTTGCGAAATGGGAGCTGGAATCAGGAATGTAAAAAATTAGAGAATTCACTGTGGACTGTATCCAAACTGTCGTATGAGTAGAAAACAGGCCACCCTGCTTGAGTCTAGAATCATCATGACAAATGAGCCCACCACAAATAATTTTGTTTAACAACTGGTAGATTAAAGGGTTTGGGCTAAAAATAAGCAGCAACTAATTTTCTCAAGGGGAGTAGTGGGAATCTATTGCCTAGGCTGAACTGTTCTAGACTCGCAAATTGGATATCATCACACCCCTGGAAGGTAATAAGTCTGTCTCACAAACATCGACCTGTAGAAAGTAAGATGCTCTCATTGACAATAGGTGACCTACCCCTAGCAACCCCAAGGCATGAGACAGAGTCACCATCTGCTGGCATATTTGACCCCTGATTGTTCACGTAGTTCATCCCTATCATACTGCCCACCAAAACCAATACTACAAGGTTTTACTGCTCTGAGCCAAAAGAGTCTAGAAACTCTGAGCTAATGTTGTTGCTACTGCCAAAGGATCCTGGGGATCCAATTCTATTCCTTTAGAAAGGTTCTGTAAATCCATCAACCATTTCAGGGAACCTACAGCCAAGGAGTCAGGAAGGAGGCCATATTTAAAATCCTTCATGTGTAGATCCAGTCATGGAGATCTGGCCTAGCCAGTGGCTTCAGATGAAGTCTCACCTCCGAGAGGTTGAAGAAACTTGTTGATGTGCTGGATGACAATATTCCTACAGTAGATGATCAGAATGATCCTGAGCTACTGAGAATAAAGAAAAACAATGCACAAGGCATAGCACTTGTGAGGATTCGTGAAGAGACTTAATGGTATTAAACATATTTCTAAATTTTCTCTAAATGCTATATCAGCTAATTTGTCTGTCTTTGTCTGCTGAGGAGAATGAGTGTGG
Organism: Calotriton arnoldi; assembly: GCA_963921515.1. Taxonomy (NCBI): domain Eukaryota; kingdom Metazoa; phylum Chordata; class Amphibia; order Caudata; family Salamandridae; genus Calotriton; species Calotriton arnoldi. Next base: position 1,341,617 of record CAWUFW010004089.1, on the reverse strand, counting down.
GCCGGCAAGTCTTTCAGGTTAGGCTGCTTGCATGAATAAAACCCTCAAAGGGTGCCAGTCTGCCATTGCAAAATGGAGAACCCCTGATGCTGTTTCTGACAGGAAATGTCCTTTACAATGTGGGCTGAGCCATGCGTGCTGTTTCCCCGCAAGCGTACTCACGCTTCTAGTGTTCAGATGGGCGGGAGAAGAAGAGGAAGCATTGGAACAGGAAGCACCGGACGCAGACAGGTAAGTGGGGATAGGGGTGGGTTTGGGGGTAGTTTTTAAGGGTGGGGGTCGGTTTTAAGGCTCAGGGCAGTGGAGGTTGGGGTTGTTATTGGAAGGGGGCAGGGTTTTAGGGTTCAGGGCAGGGGTGGGGGTCAGGATAGTTTTAAGGGCTGGGGGGTTTGGGGGAGTTTTTTGGGGTGGGGGTCGGTTTTAGGTCTCAGGGCGGGGGTAGGGGGTTAGGGTTGTTTTAAGGGCTGAAGTGGGTTTAGGGAGGAGTTTTTAGGGGTGGAGGTGGTTTTAGGGCTCAGGGCAGGGGGGTCAGGGTAGTTTATTTAATGGGGGCAGGGTTTTAGGCCTCAGGGCAGTGGAAGGGGTAGGGGTAGTTTTAAGGACAGTGCAGGGTTAAGATTTCAGGCTCAGGGCAGGGGGCTGGGGCGGGGTAGTTTTTGGTAAGGGGAAGGGTTTTAGGCCTTAGTGCGGGGGAGGGTAAGGGGTAGTTTTAAGGGCAGGGCGGATAGGTTTTATGCCTTGCGCGGGGGGAGGTAGGGGGATGGGATTTTAGGGCTTAGGGCAGGGAGGGGGAGGTTGGGGTAGTGGTAATCTTTACCACGCATATCTCTTTACCAATCATTACTTTACCACAAAATTGGGTGGTAAAGGCATGTGCGGTAAAGGCATGCGTAGTAAAGGAATGCGTGGTTTAGACACATTCATGGTTAGGATGGCGTTGTAGAGGCACGCATGGTTCAGCCATGCGTGCGGCTGTCATACAACCAACTCTGACCCATGATGTTGATCGTTCTGTGCGTCACTGATGCACAAACACTGCTGTGAAGTGTGAGGTGTGACTGTGGGTGTTGAGGATGGGAGAGGAGGATATGATTAGAGAGAGAGAATGAAAGGAGCGAAAGAGACAGAGACACAAATGCATATAGAGAGAATGGTTTAAGTATCAGAATTCACGATTCAGGACAAGGCTTATGTTAGTACTTGACCGTACTGATTAGCCTGTCGTAAGACAGTGATTGTTAGAAATGGGGGTCTCTAGTTGGCAGAGGTAGGTACCTTTGTCCAAATAGGGACCCTTGCTTCTAGTCAGGGTAAGGGGGATACACACTTTAGATAACCCCTGCTCACCCCCTTGGTAGCTTGGCACAGGCAGACAGGCTTATCCCAAAGGCAATGTGTAAAGTATTTGTACCAAGACTCACAGTAACACAGTGAAAACACCACAAATGGACACCACACCAGTTTAGAAAAATAAAGTATCTTTATCTAAACTAAACAAGACCAAAACAACAAAAATCCAACATACAGATATTCAGAAAAATGACTTTCCATAGGATATTGCAAAAATAAGCTTGTAGAAATCAAATAGCACTAACTGGGGCTATTGCGATGTCGTGATAGCAAGAAATCCAAAGTACGGCGCCGACCGCGAGGGTCGTGGCGTCGGGCGCGGAGTCACACAGACCCCCAAACAAACAGTGCCTTGGAAACAAAGTCGGTGATGATGCACGGCGTTGAAGATGGCCGATGGCGGCTCCGTTGACGATGTGACGTCGGCAAGTTCGCAGAATCACCCTTGACGGTTATCGGCGCCGCGATAACAGGACGCAGGCGCTGGCGATGAAGGCGTCGATGTGAGCGCTGGCGAGGACGGCGTCGATGCGAGTGCTGGCGTCGGACACGGTCGATCACTGCCGGCGTTGGCGGGCATCGTAGGGTGTCGGAGCTGCGGAGCAGGCCGGGCGATGCGTCGTTCACTTCCCGGGCCTCGGTGCAGGTCGCGGCGTCACAGCGGCGTCGTTGACGGCGTCAGAAACAGATTTTCTTCCTTCTCTTGGGTTTCTTCCAGCTCCCAACAGCAGAGACAACCTCCAGAGGCCCAAAACTGGCATAGGCACCTCAAGGCAGGTCAAAACTCACCACAGCAGAGTTCAGGGGAGCTGGGGGTGAAGTCTTTGTGTCCCTGAGACTTCTGAACAGGAGGCCAGCTCACTTCAGGCCCTTCGAGATCTTCTTCAAGCAGGGGACACAGCACACAGCAAAGTCCTTCTCCTTTCCTTGGCAGAAACAGCAACTGCAGGCCAACCCCAGACACACAGCAAGGGCAGTACTTCTCCTCAGTTTCTCCAGCTCTTCTCCTTGGCAAAGGTTCCTCTTGAGTCCAGGAATGATCTAAAATTCAGGTGTTTTGGGCCTAATACTTATACCCCAAAATGTCTTTGTTCTCTTTGTGCAAGGGGCTCTGAGCCCAGTTCAAACCAGTTCTGGGGGCACTCTGCCAGTGCACTACAACATCCTTTGTTAGTGTGAGCCTTGGCTCCAGACACACAGCAGGGGGGCAGAGCCAGCATTGTGGAAGGCAGGCACAGCCCTATTCAGGTACAGGTGCTACTCCTCCCACCACTCCAAATGCAGATCAGGCCTATTCAGCCTAGTGCTGACTCACCCAGACTCCTGGAGCCACCCCAGCCCCTGTCACTCCAAAGCCAGACAGTCAATCCACAAACAGGCAGAGACACACAGGAAGGTTGAACAAGAAAATAGCCACTTTCTAAAAGTGGTATTTTCAAACACACAATTTAAAAACCATCTTTACTAAAAGATGCGTTATTAAATTCTGAGTTATGGGGTACTAAACTCCATTTTTCTATCTTATCCCTATGGGAAGATATGCTTGTAAAATGTTACAAAGCATTCCCCATTCTGTGCTATGGGCAAGATAGCCTTTCAATAGTGAAAAACGAAATTGGCAGTATTTCACTATCAGGACATGTTACACACAGCAGTACATGTCCTACCTTTCACATCACTGCACCCTGCTCAGGGGGGTACCTTGGGCCTACCACAGGGGTGTCCTATGTGCAAGGAAAGGGAAGGGTAGGGCCTGACAAGTGCGTGCACTTGCCAGGTCAACATGGCAGTTAACAAACTGCGCACAGGCACTGCGGTGGCAGGCCTGAGACCTCTTTTCAGGGCTACTCATGTGGGTGGCACAATCAGTGCTGCAAGCCCACTAGTAGCATTTGAGTTACCAGCCCTGGCACACTCAGTGCACTTTACTAGGGATCTACTGGTAAAACAAATATGCCAATCAGGGAGAACCAATCACAATAACAATTTACACAGAGAGCATATGCACTTTAGCACTAATCAGCAATGGTAAAGTGCCCAGAGTCCTATAGCCAACAACCACAGGTCAGGAAAGAATAGGAGGAAGAAGCAAAAAGTTTGGGGATAACCCTGCAAAAAGGGCCATTTCCAACAGTGATAAACTGAGGAAGGCCCTAACGGAGAACACACTTAAACACTTGAGCCTCGGCAATGAATGGAACCTACGGTACTGTTTTCAGTGTCTGCATCATATTACTTGACTCTTACACTAGTGCCTAGAATGTCTCTCCCAGTTATGTACTGCAAGATCTTCAGGCTCTTGCAGCTCTCTCTGAGTGCACTTGTCTAGACTTGCTTATATGCTATCCTTAGTAACAAAGTTTAGTGTGTACAGCGGTTCAAGGCACTATGCACCAATGCAAAATGCTCACTGTTTCACTATGTTACTGACTTACAATGTCCCGCCACACTCTCTGTGGTACAGAGTATTTATTTATATATTTAAATATTCTTATATAACATGTTCCAGATCCCTGCCGGGGTGGCAGAGTGCTTGACGTAAATAATCTAACTAGGAAGCAACGTGTGGTATTTCAGGAACAAACCCATATGATATACCATAGACAATTAGGACTGAAAATGAATGGAGTCTTTGACCTACCTTTAAGATCATGTAAGCCATTATGTGGAAATCATTATATAAAAATGGTAGCACCATTGTAACCTCTGTTATGTGGGTTTCAGAGAGTATATAATTTCTGGTGTATGCGCTCGTCCACCTAACACGCAACATTCAAGAGCCTCTTTTAAATCTACTCAGGGAGGCTCTTTGCAAACCTGGGTTGGGAATCCTTGGGAAATTCCTGAAAAGAATGGTTTAGTATGGATTTTGTTCTTCAAAATACAAATGCATAAGCAGAGAAACAATTTGCTTGTAGAAAATATATTATATTGCCGCCATGACGATAAATTTGTTTGGTTGGTATACTTGCCAACTCTGTCGTTGATTCACAAAGTCTCACCCTACTGTGTGTAGCTGACAATGTACATAAACTCTCTGATTTCACAAAGTCTCGCCTATCTTTATTTGTAAGCAATGCACATGTTTTTTGCAGTATTGTGCTTACCTGTCAATTACTTGATAACTTGTTTCTTCTGAGGGTGTCTTCATCTGGGAGCTGGGCTACGTTTCTCAATGCTAATGCATGTTCAGCTGGGAAGTATGCTTGTCATAATGAGAATGTTTTGAAAAAACTTTTGCAGAAGTGTTGCTTGTTTTCACTATATTATTATTGCTTCTACCCTGCTTTGCTTGATATACCACAGGGTGAGGTTGTGGTGGGGAAGATGCCTGTGGGTGTGTTAACAAGGACACTGCTTGATTGCAATAACATACTTTTTTCCACACTTGCCCTGCCAGTGCCTGGCCAATGTATGAAGTGATGATGACTCAGCCATATTTTACTTATTATGTGGTGGGTGGTAGAATAAGGTCCAGACTCTATATGTTGTGGATCAGGTTGTGGACTTGTAGTGTGTTGGGGGGTGAAGATACACTCCTTGTGGATGAAGCAATAGACCTGTTTGGTAGTACTTGGCAACCATTTGTTGCTCCCTTGCATTCATAGTCACAAGATGGCTGATTTCAGAGGAACTGGAAAACTCTACAGAGTAGACATGATACTTGCACACAATCACACACACACACACGCACGCACATTCACACATGCACACAAACACACACACACACTCATTCTGAAACAATTGCTCAATAATAGACACATGCCTGATGGCATGAAGTAGCTGAATTCACCCCTCAAATTGGCAATTGTCCTTAACAACCAATGAACCTGTGCTGTGGTCATTATTGCTGCTAGTGTTGGTGGATATATAGAGAAAATCAGATAACAGTAGAAATCTGAACCTTAAATGGGGTACACCCTTCTAAGGAAACATAAAATTGCACTTTAGTCCTGTTCTTGTCATTATCATACGACCTTCTCTTCGGACTCAACAAATGGTATACAAGGCACACAGTGGCTTCATAAGGATAAAATCTGACCCCCATCAAAGGTGCAAGGCTATTTAATATCACCAGAGCCCAGGTTCCTCCCCAAATGAGGGATCACCTCCTGCTACTCTTCCTATAGAAATTTATGCTGTTAGAATGTTGCATCTAATCCTCAAATTTCTGGTCGGTGTTAGTAGGGATATCTCTCGAGGACTGGTGATATTCCAAAGGTAGACTCTGTGTTCTCCTGCAACTGAGTAGGACAAACCATAGTAGGACAGATAACCACATCTCTTCACCTGAGATGATTAGCATGCTTCCTCTGATGCTACTGACTGAGAGAGAATGTGCTTCTGGAGATGAGGAGGACTCCTCTAGAAAGATGCCTCTTCATTCTTTGCTAGCTCATAATGCCAAACTCACTTTACTGCCTTCAGGTTCGAAACCCGTTCTACGAGGAAGCATCCTCCTCAAATATCCATAACTGTATGAATTCGATTTTCTATGCACCATTTCCAACAACTATAAAGAAAAGACCTATCTGATAGGAATGTCCTGGAAAACTGTTTGACCCCATGTGCAGGGCAAGACTGGCCAATTATGCTCCTTTCACGTGTTCCTGGTGGGTTCTCAGACTAGGGTGCTGCTTTCCGAGATATATGGGCTGCCATGAGCAAACAATGAAAGTTCCTGTTGCACCACACTAGTCGCTGTAGTTGCTAGCCCCTGCTGTGTGGGGCTCCTGTGTAGGACTGCTTTGATGGACTGATTATGATTTCCATGTGCCCCACCCGGGAAGTATGCTCATCTGTGGACATGAGGCAAGTGAATGTGGCTGCTACAGTCTGGTGTCAAACTGCCTGTTCCCAGAACATTCACAGCTGCTTCAGCAAGCACCTTACAGTTTTGTCTCGGCAATCCAGCACTACCCACAGCCCACCAAAGGATGGCCTGTGGAAATAGTCTCTCCCAAAGGGCATCCATATCTGGGGGAAAAAAATGCATTTAACACATCAGGCGCAAATTCGCCCAGAAACTCTTGCTTCACAAATCCCCCCACCCCACTCTCCAAATGTAAAGAAAGAACACCAGGAGGTGGTGTGGGGTCATATAGTTTATGATATTGGGAGGAATCAGAAGTTCTGTAAAGCATAGGTCAGCCATATGTCTATCTGCCAGGATGGGCCCTCTGTTTGAAATTACTATTCGCAAAATTGCGTGAAATTACACCTATGGCACAAAATATGGATTGCCGGTATTTTGCGTGAAATTTTTAATGCAACAGTATCTCTTAGATAAAGTTTTCTGTGTGAACCTCCCGTGGTTGAGAATTATGCAAAAATGTGAAATTCTGTAGAATTTTGTAATTCACGATTTTTACCTCCGCATTTTATGAAGAGATACAGTGGTAATGTGAAATTTTAAAACATACATTGCATAGTCAAAGCTAGGTAAAATCTCACTGGAGTGTAACATCTAAAATACTCACACACAAAGGTAAGCTCTTTCCCCTACACCTTGCGGAATTTATATCCCTTAGGAAGGGAAAAAATGTGACTTCATTGCTTGTGAAATTACATAACTTCCCTGTTCTCTTTCTCAGGGTCATCGTTAGCGCCCCATTTCAGAAAAGAGGTGCCAATGAAACAGGCCTGCTGTACCAGTGTAATCCTTCTTCGGGGACATGCCAGCCCATCAATATCCCACGTAAGTAAAATACCATTTTAACCACTCATAACACTTTTAGGTTGGGAAGCCCAAAAAATCTGTTGTTTAGAAATAGCAGTTATGTGTGGCGTGCCCACGTGAATAGTGGTTTGTGCGGGTAGTGTTGGACAGTGTTGGTTCATATCGAGCTGGACAGTCGAAGTTTTTAACTTAATAAGGTTGCTCGTAAAAGCAAGCTTCTTTTTCGAATGTGGCTGCCGAGCATGCTTAACAGAAACCTTGGGCCACATTTACTAAGGGTTTGTGCTGGGACAAAGTCATGCAAAGGGACTCCAAGCAGCACAAATTCTTGCAAAGTATTTACTTTCCAGCGCAAAAGGTATTTTTTTCGATGGAAAGGTGTCATTTTCTCACCTCAAATAGCACTATGCGCGGCTTTGTGCCACTTTCAGTCAGTGGGGCATTATTTGGGTGAGCGGTGGCCGGATTAGTCCAAGCACCCTTAGTTTTTGACTTGAAGCCCGATCTACTAAGATAGCCAGACAAAGCTTTGTGTCACCTCTTGAAGCAGGCGCTACCATGGAGAAATGTTTTAATTTCTCTTAACAGTCCACAAATTGCATGTGTGCTGCAGTCTACAGCATAATTCAATGTGTGGAACGTTTAAGAATTTATCTAGCATAGGATTTTGTATTGGGAGGGTATGCTCCCTGTACAAATCCTATGCTAGTCAGCATGCATACAACTGTACACCATGGTGCAAAAGTTGTGCATCGCCCTAGCGGGCCTGTTTCTGCGCCATTGAACAGGTAGTGACTGTCAGCAAGCCATATATGGCTCTGCGCTGCTTTCTCCCCTTTGTGCTGGGTTTTACTAAAAATAATAAGTAATACATAATTAGTGTGCATGACCGGTCTGCCCAGCCTCAAACCTCTCAGGCAGTTGGTGGTAATTAAATTGAAAAATAATCTTTCTGTTTCCTTTTTGTCTCTGTACTTCACCTCACCTCTTCTACCGTTACCCTCCACTTCCCTATGTAGCTTCTTCCTCTCTATCTAAGCTCGCTCTACCCCACCCCTGCTTACCCCGCCTCTCTTAACATACCCAATTTATCTCACTCGGCTTCATCTTTCTCTACCTCGCTCTCATTACGTTGCCCCTCTCTATATCACTCACTGTGCCAACATCTATCACTATCACTCTTGGCCCCCTGTCTCTTGCTCAACACACTCTACCTCATCCCTCTGTCTTAATCTGTACCTCATTCCTAATTTCTGACCTCCTGGTATCTCCCTTTCATATGCTTCACTTCTCACACAACCTCATTTCTGTCTTTATCTCACCTCTCTCCATGTCTATGCTAGCTTAACTCTCTCTATCTCTCTCACCCCTTTCTCTGCATCACTTCTCACCTCTTTAACTAATTTCTCTCTACATCAAATCTCCCTCAGTACCTCACCTCCCTCTACCCAACCACTGTTTCATGAGTAAACCTCTACATGTACCTCAACATTAGTTCACTACTTGACCTCTCCACCTCCCTTTCTCTTGTCCTGCCTATGTTTCCTTTCTTTCACCTCTCTAAATATCTAGCTTTTTTCTGGCTACCTCTGTTTCTCTGTCAATACCCTTTTCTCTATCCCCAAATCCTCTCTCGCTCTCTCTCACACACAAGTAAATATTTCTCTCATGACCTCTTTCTCCATTTCATCTCACCCCTCTACCTCAATTATCTCTGTCAACTTCTTTCTTTGTAGCTCTCTCTTCCTCTCAAATCCTCTATCTCTGTATAAACCCCACCTCTTTCTATATTACACGTATATCTTTTAGCTTCCTCTTTTCACTCTACACATTTCTCTTTCTACCCTTCACCCCTCTCTCCACCTTTCTCTCTTCCCCATTACTCTCTTTACATGACCCATTTTGCTATACATTTCTCATTTTGCTCTCTCTCTACCTTACATTGCTATGTTTTTCTGCCAGTCTCTCTGTCTACCTCTATCTCTTGCTGCATTTACCTTGGCCTAATTCGCCTCTTTTTCTACTTTATCTCTCTCTCCCTCTCACCCCTTAGAGTACTGTACTCCTCGGCATCTCAATGCATTTCCTTCTCCCTATCTCTACCTCTATATCTCGCTTCTGCACTCTAAATCTTTACCCATTCGCTACCTACAACTTCCTCTTTCTGCGTCTCTTTACCTTTCCTGCTGGATACCTCAGCATTCCCTATTTACTTTACTACTCTCCCTACCACACATCTCTTTCTGCATCATCTCTATCTCAATCTCTACCCCCCTTCTCCTTCTCCTTCTACTTCAAGACGCTGACTGTAGCACTCTCCTTATGTCTCTGTCCATCTTCTGTATCTTACCCTGTCCCATTACTCTTATTCAGCATGGTCACAGGTAACTGTCTAGCCAAAGAAGTATTTAAAGAGGAGAAGAGAGACACGGCAGAAAAAGAGAAATGAGGAAAACATTATTTTATTTTAACCAATCGAATAGTGAAGATCCTCAGAGTAGAGCTTTGATTTTAACAGTTGCAGAAATAAAGGACAGTATTTGTAAATTACACATATTCAGCAACTGAAGCTACAATTTCAAACACTGTGCATACGTCTTATTGTAATATTACACACTAGCCCACTAAACCTCAAACAAGTCACCCTTAGCATGTTTTTTTCCTGTAATTGAAGTAACAGGCTGAATGGGAGTAAGATACTGAATTCCACCTAAAATTCAATTGTTCCAAGTTTTGCAAAGTTCTAGATCGAAACTCAAAAATAAATGCCCTTATTAATGCTTGTGATAGCTTTCTTTTGGTGGTGTTTGGCTAGTGGACACCGGACCAGCTGAGCTTTCTGCTGTTTTTGTGTGTTCCTGTTCCTGAAGGTGTAATATATAATTCAATATTGTTTCAGCTTGAATGAGCGAAAAAGGGATAATAATTTCTAACTTGTTCCAAAAAGGGGGCCTCAAAATATATCTTTCCTGGGGTTCTACAAATCCTTAAGATGTCACTGCAATGGTGTGCGCCAGTTCTTTGCTTGGAATATTTAACCCTCTTAAAGTTGGAGGAGCATGGACTCGAGGTCCTCAATTTGAAAGAAATCTGTTCCTGATTCTTTCTCATTTATATTGCTAATTGCCTTGCTGGTGCTGGGCTAAACAACTTGAAGTAACTCAGACCACTGAATTTTGTGATGTTCATTGTTAGACCTGGCTTTTCCAGCGGGTTTATCCCCAGATTTTCTGCTTTTTGGCCACCTGTTTCTGACCTGTTTTTGTTGGTTTTATGACTCTGGGCACTTTACCACTGCTGATCAGTGCTAAAGTGCATATGCTCTCCCTGTAATTTGTGTTTATGGATTGGCGTTTCCATGATTGGCTTATTTGATTTACTACTAAGTCCCTAGTACAGTGCACTCTGTGCGCCCAGGGCCTGTAAATCAAATGCTGCTAGTGGGCCTGCAGGACTGATTGTGCCACCCACACAAGCAGCTTCTCAAAAGGAGTCTCAAACCTGCCACTGCAGTGTCTGTGCACAGTCTCTGTTGCCATGTCGACCTGGCAAGTGCACCCACTTGCCAGGCCTTAACCTTCCCTTTTATCACATGTGAGTCACCGCTAAGGTAGGCCCAAGGTATCCCTATGGGCAGGGTGAAGTGCATGTGAAAGGTAAGACATGTACTAATATGTGTGACATGTCCTGATTGTGAAATACAGTGAAATTCGTTTTTCACTATTGAAAGGCTATCTGTCCCATAGGATAGAATCAGAGTTAATTTATAATATCTTATAAGTATAACTTTCCATTGGGACAAGAGAGAAAGGTGGAGTTTGGTATCACTGAACTCAGAATATAAACATGCATCTTATGGTGTGGTGAAGATAATTTTTATATGGTGTGTTTCAAAATACCACTTTTAGAAAGAGGCTATTTTCTTGCTTAGCCATCCTGTGTGGCTCTGCTGGTTTGTGAGTTGACTGTCTGGTTTTGGAGTGACAGAGACTGGGGATTTGAATTCTCTTCAGACATCCACTAGGGGGATTGAGGTGTGACCCGCGTTTCCGGGATGAGTCAGGGGTGGGATGATTAGACCTGGGCTGCATGTAGAGTAGTGGGAGGAGAATTCTGTGCACCTGAATAGGCCTGGTCTGCCTTGGACAATGCTGTCTCCACCTTCTGCCAGGAAGCTGCACCGGTGAGGACAGAACTGGTTTGGACTGGGCTCAGAGCCCCTCTGCCACAAGAGAACCAAGAAAAATGCAGTATAAATATTGGGGCCCAGACCTCAGAACTTTAGATCACTCTGGACTCAAGAGGAACCTTTGCCAAGGAGAAGAGCTGAAGAGCTGTGACGAGGAGTACTGCCCCTTTGCTGTGTGCTGTGTGGGATTGGCCTGCAGTTGCTGTTTCTGCCAAGGAAAGGACAATGACTAGAACTTTGCTGTGAACCTGCTTGAAGAAGAATCTCCAAGGGCCTGTGTTTGCTGGCATCCTGTTCTGAAGTCTCAGGGACACAAAGACTTCACCCCCAGCTCCCCTGAACCCTCTTGCTGAGAGTTCTGACCTGCCAGGAGGTGCCTGTTCCAGTTGTGGGCCTCTGGAGGTTGTCCCTGCTACTGGGTAAAGCTGACGTCAATGCAGTGGGGCGCTACATCCTCTTGTGCATTTTGAATTAAAACAGTGATCCAAAAATCTATGGTGGCATTTGTACCTATCGTCAAGATAGAAAGACATTAGTAGCATGGCGAGGATGATAACTTTGATAGGAGGTAGACACAGGTTTTTTTGATCACACATGGAAGGAATTCAGCCATCCCATGTTATGTATTGTTTTTGTGTGGGGGGCTTGGTATGAATACCTCATGTTTTGTCAGCATTTTGAAGTATAGGCAGTTTGCTACTCCCTCATGCTTGGACAAAGAGTGTTGTAGAGATTTGTGTTCTCTTACAATAGTTCTGCCCTGTGTTTTGAACTTTATCTGGCAAGTGGTCCGTGCATTGGCTGCCTTAGCGTTCCTTGTCACAACATATTTTGCGGCCACTTCTGCATGCACAATGTGCATTTTATCCTGGCTTCCACCAAGAGCTTAAGTAATGTCTTGGAGACAGGTTTTATTTGGAGTGGTTACTTCCAAGTATGCTAACTGGTTTTGTGTATGCTATTTCTTGACAGGGAGAAGTTTGAGAAAGGGCAGTATGGACCATGTTTCAGTTCTCTACTCCGCCATAATCAATGGTATGGGAGCTACAATCATTGCTCAGTTTTAAACAGCTGTAAAACTTTGTGGAACAGCAGTACTTGGATGTTGGTTGCATTCATAAGAGCAAGCATCATGTAGGTGAATGATAATTTTAAAGTGAAAGTTACCCCTAGGTTCCTCAAATTTTCACTGAGTTTAGGGTTGGTGCCATAGATGGAGGCCATGCATTTGTGATATTGTTGCTTTTTGTCTGGTGGTATTATTTAAGTCCTGCTGCAATTGCTACACAGAAAACTCCCCTCGTCTTTGACAGATGTGGTTTGAACATGCAGTGTTGTTAGTTTTATCACTACCATTTTTTTTTCCAGTGGCAAAGAGACCTGTGTATCTTTCACTTGCATCTGGAATTGCAGACGGTGGTGTAAAACTAGAGAGCTAGTGCCCATATGGCATGAGACTTTTCTACTTATGAACTCTACAGACCCAATTCTGACTAATTGACTATTGACTTTAATTGTAATGTCTGGGCATAGTGTAAGGACTTTTCCATGACTCCAGTCCACTCAATGAGTCATTTAGGCCAATGCAGTGCTCTGCTCTTGTGTATTCTTTTAATTAGTTGAGGTGACTCAGTGCTGCCTGCTGGTCTTCATCTATTGTCATGCAAAGACCTGCTATGCTGTTGGATCACACAGTTTCCATAACTTTGGATCTGAATCCTAGTTGGTGGTTATTGAGTTGCATGTTCTATTTTAAAAGTTTCTGTACTTGTCTTATGACTTCCCTTTTAAGGATGTTGCTACATTTGGGAAGATTCTGAATCTATATGTAATCAGCTCAGGCTTTAAGGTCGGACATTGTTTTTTCCCAAAGTTGAATTACTACAGTTGCATCAGACATTTCTGCACTTTCATCTTGATGAGATATTCATTGATGATGTGCATTATATCAGAAGTGAGTGTTTGCCAGAACTACTTGAAGCATGAACAAGGGCAGGGCTCCACTGATGGTTTGATTTTGCCTGTCAGGTTCCTTACCTCCGGTATTGGCAAGGAGTTGGAGGAGGAAAGGGAAGAGTTCCATATTAGTTTCTTGGGAAATTCCATACCTTCCTCTCCCTGTTTGTCTGTTTCTGATGATGGTAACTTAATTGTCACTAAAACATCTGTCAGTAAGGCATTTGATCTGCCACATGCTCTCTCTGATTACATCACGTGTATTAAGTGAATGTACTCCTGATGGATTGGTATTGATCAAGCAAGTTTTAATTGTTTCAGTTGCATGTGGGACTGGGTATAGTATTTGTTTCTTTTCCCATTCCCATTCTGCATGGTCTATTGAGTGGCGTTCATTTCTTGAGTACTGATTTGATTGGGATTTTAGTCCCTCTGATCTCACTTCTCTTCATGCGTAGTCTTCTTTTTCTCTCTTCTCTCTTTCATGACAAAGGCTTGGATGTGTAACTTAAGCGTTAAGACTGGTATTTGGTCATCCTTCTCCTTCATTGTTGTGCCGGTGTAATCTTTGGAATGTGACATAGTAGAGATTATGATTTGGATTGCAGGAATTGGGCTGTCGTGAAGTAATTTGCTTTAGTTGTTGATGGGCCTCTGAGTTTCTTGTTTCTTGGAATGAAGCTTTTGTCAGGTCTCCCCATCCTTTCTGAGTGATTTGTAGTGCCTGCTAATTGTTTCTCCCTTGTCCTACGTGCCTATGAAGAGTACTTTTGTGTTGTGGTGTTTATTCCGTAATTCTTTTGTGTATCTGTGGTGGAGTATTCTGTTGGTAAAAGAAGAATTTCAAATATTGGTCGGAGGACTGCCTCGGTTGTTTACAATCTTTAGGTTCGCATTTCCTGATTTTGTTGCTCATTTATCCTTTCCATTTCTTCAGTTTATTAGTATTTCTGTTGAAAAATATTCCTTATTACACCATTTGAACCTTAGGGTTCTGGTTTGGGAAGGACTTGTTACATGTTGTTGAGATTTATGGTCTGGGGATTTTCTCAGGGTTGGACAGGCATAAGGTTGATGATATAGTGACCATCTACTGCTTCTGTATTTACTTTTTGTTATTGTCTAGAAAGTGGAGTTATGTATCTCTGATCGGATTGATGCTCATGACGGCTCTACCTTAGTTGGTGTTGCTAATCTGTCTTTAATTTTGCTTCGCTATGGCCTGTGTGTGTGATACACATTCTCTTGATAGTGGTCTTTTCTGTTTGTTTACCTTCCTCATTTTCCATGTGTTGGTTTTTACTTTGGTTCTGATTCATATGGAGGCTGTGAGTCCAGATATGTCAAGTCTATACCTTCCATGCAATTCTACCTTCCTCATTACAGTGAGCTATTGCTAAAATGTATCTTTATCTTTCAAGACGTTGGTTTCTGATGTATTGAATGTTTTAGTGTTGTTGTGGGGATCTGCTAAGAGAGATTCTGGCATGCTTATTGTTTTCAGCATTCTTGTATATTTTGTGTCAGTTTTGATCAGGATGGCCTTAGAATGTTTAATCATGAGGCTGTCCAAGTCTGTATGGAGGACAGCTGCTGAGCACTGGGTGCTGTTTGCAAATTCTGCCTAGCATTTTCGTGATGCTAACTGAATCCTATGTCTAACATTCACTCTCTTGTGAGGATGTTTATTTTCTCCTTTCTCTTCCTCATTCTCTTCCTATCTCTGAATTTATAAAAGATGAGAATTCTGGGAGCTGTTTAACCTGTCTGCATTTCTTTATGCCTAATGGGGTGTTAGATGTGGAGTGGACTTTGCATACTTTGCAGATTGATGACTGTTTGAGCCTCCTTGGGTATAGATCATTGGTTGATATGTGTGATTAACAGGCACCTGGGCTGTCCAACCGGCCAGTTAATAACTATTCTTTAGTCCCCAGTGGATAACTGCAGAGGCAGCTCCTCCGCTAAGGCGGAGGAGCGTCGCCCCACTGCTCAAAAGGAAAAATAAAATGATAATAATATATCGTTATTATCATTTTATTTTTCCTATTGCAATCAGTGGTGGGGTGGGGCTGGCCAGAGCAGGAGGAGGAGTGGTTTGCACTCCATAAGTGTGCATGACTGTTTGGCCGGCCCTCTTGGGCCAGCCAAACAGTCATGTGCACTTTGCATGTTCCCCAGCAGGCTGCATTACACAGCCTGGTGAGGAACATGCACAGGCTCCCTGTCCCTGTCTGAGCACCCAACCACGGCGCTCAGACCAATCACAATGCTGCATTGCAGCGTTGTGATTGGCTCAGGGGAGCCTGTGTGCCCGGGTGCTTCCTGCTGCTGGCCGGGAGTGGCGACAGGAGGAAGGAAGAGGACGGAGGAGAGGCGGCGGCCGGCCATGCCAGGCATGTCCTTTTTTCTTTTCAACCTCCCACCACCCTGTCCTGTAGCAGCCACTACCGGGTAACTGTTCTTTAGTCCGAGATTTCCATGATTTAATATACCCACCCACATGGTTCAGTCTATGTTTTTGTGAGGGGGATCATTTTTGGGAGTTTGATGCCTGGAGAGTCGGATGTCTTTGCTTAAAATCAGGAAATCCTGTACATTAATACACTGAACTTTCAACCTCATGCGATTTTTCATTTTCCTTTTATGGGCCAGAGCCTTCCTTTCCAGGAGGGGACCAGGATCTGTCTGCGTTCCTGCCATTATAAAGAAGAGAAGACCAGGGCATGATGAGTGTCAACCAGGACTGCATTTCTAAACTTCCTTTCCCTCCAACTCAAGTGGAAACAAAGATTTACCACACAGCTCCAAGCATAGGAGCCAAGGATGAGGTCCTTGCCTTTGAATTAAGAACTAACCGGATACTCACACAGGCCTGTTCTAGGCTCGCACCGAACTGCTGCTTCTGCCCGCATTTTTGCTCACGGAGGCCCTTCTGGGGTGGGACTTGATCCCCCAGCATCCACCCTGCCTACAGGAGAGGCCTGGGCTGCTGATGCTTCATAAGTGTCCAGAGACTCCCGCAGTGCGGGATACTCACATGGGCAGTTCTAGGCTTGCACCGACCTGCTGCTTCTGCCCACGTTTTTGCGCACTGAGGCCCTGCTTGGATGGGACTCGGTCCCCCAGCATCCACCCTGCCAACAGGAGAGGCCTGAGCTGCTCACACTTCAAAGGTGTCCACAGAAGGGGCCTGGGCTTCTGACTCTCCTTGAAGCCCGTCACAAGTGGTCTCTGCGGGGGTGCGTGTCAACAGGTGCGAGCTCCCACTGTTCTTCGTAATCATAGGCAAACAAAAACCTGCAGGCACTGCCACTGCATCCCGGCCAACAGTGACTATCGACAGCATGCTTGCGAGTGCAGTTGTGATAATTTCCACTGATATTGATCTTACCGATCACACACTTTCTTTGGACAATGGCCCCCCTTTAAAATTCCATTGGAGACTTTTCCACCTTAAATGTTAGCACCTTATAACCCTTTGATCCCAGTGAGACATGAGCTGGTGCAATGCAACTGTGCTCCTCGATTAGTGGCCTCTTTGAAATAACTCCTTTTGCTCACAGAAGCCCAGAGCCTGAGCCACCCAATTTAATCTTTACTCAATCCACCACTCAGTTCCAAGGTGGCCCGGCTGCAAAGAGGAAAAAATTCCCAGGAAATAATCGGTCCTCTAGTCATAACAAACCTACCTGACAACCCAACCAGCAATTATCCCTACAGGGGCATCAAAGCAAGCTTTAGCCGTGGATTCAACCTACAACCCAGACTCACACCCTGTCCCAGCTAACTCAAACTCATGACTGCTCATCACAGATTCCTACAGGATGTGACAATATGGTGGAGAAATTTAGCTCCATCTTGGTGGAGAAATTGCAGCCAATAATGAATCGTCTTGACCTCATTGAAGGTTTGCTTGTCAGCTTTGTCAATAAACAATGCACCAGTACTGATAGAAGTAGCCTCTCAGTACATAGCAAACTATTTGTAGTCAGCACAGCCTTAGTAACATGCAGGTCAATGCTAAGCATGCCGCCAACCCCCCCAAGCCGTACCTGCAACTCTCTACCCATTAGAAACTCTGGGTCAGGGGGCATCCCCCAGGGACCAGACACGAACTCCACAGCTCAAGCAATGACAGGTGTTCAACGGCTGAATGGGCATCCCTCATCTACAGGTGGACCTGATGAGCGTGAGAGCACCTCGAATAAGGATATTTTGAACTTACCACAAGCAGCCTGCCCATATGTTTTAATTCTGGAAGGAGACACCCCCCCCCCTCAGGCCTGAGCAACAAGAAATGTGAGATCAGCTCCACAATAAAACTGTTTATTTGTTAAATAATAACAAACATTGTAATGTGAGGGACTTTAAAGAGGTTATTATGATGAGAAGGGTGAGTTGGGTGGGGCAGTCAAAGAAAACTATTGAGGGAGACTGCCTTGTGGTCAACTTCCATAACCGTTATTGTGTCCATAAAATACTGGGTATGAAGGAATATAGTTGCTTTTTTTGAATCATGACTCACTGTACTCCCACTTGGATACTTCTATGAGCCAGCCTTACTATACCCCCATATGTACCCCCATGAATCAGGCACCCCCACTCGTTTATGCTAACAGGTTTGTACCTCTGAACAGCCTTGAGGATATAGAATGACTTTCCAGAGGGGACAAAAGATTAATAGGGCTCAGGATCAAACAACGTAGTGCTCCCTCTACCCTCCGGTGTTCCCGTTTCTACCAATGCCTCAAATGTCTTACAGGATAATTCGTTGAGAATACTAAGTTGGAACATCGCAGGGCTTCGGTTGAAGATCGGCTGATCTGATTGGTTATCCTTTATAAAGGGATACAACATTGTCATGTTCCAAGAGACCTCGGACTTATCGCCCTCTGAGGTCGATGGCTACCAGTGTCTTAGTGTCCCTGCCTTACCTTCCCATCACAGCCGTGCTCTGGAGGACCTAGCAGTGTGAGTAAATATAACTATGGAGGCCATGTTTGTGCCCTTGAATCACCAAACAGTGATTTCCAAGTTGTACTGCTAAAGACCCACATAAGCTTGTACCTAGTAAATTTTTACAATAATGATTTCAACAATACTCCGAACACTAAATTCCCTGCATTGTTTGATTATATTAATACACTGACAGATGGAACTACTTCCTCAAGGCATCTAGCTTACTTATGTCTGGCTGCAGATTTTAATGTTAAGCTACCTCTCAAGCACAGCACACCATGCACTAACACATATTCTTTAGGTAACACAGACCCTAGGAGCCAGGATCTGGTATCACACTTAGCGTTGTGTGATTTAGTTAATGTAATGGAAATAACAGGTTTAAAAGACTCTGCCCCATATACCTGTAGAGGCAGAGGCAATCCTTCTGTGATAGATTATATTTTCATCACACATAGCCTTGTACACACAATCTTACATGGGTCAGTAATTGTATCAAACTATGGTGATCATAATCCCCTGGAAGTAGCTTTTTATAGCCCCCAAGAAGACATTTACGGTGAACAAAGGAGCAAGTAACCTCCAACCCTGAACAGATAATCTAAGGCTAGTTTAGAGATTGTGGGAACCTTCTCAGTTTTTTTTACCTAATAATCAGAGAAAAATTGGTGAAATTATGTCTAGCGGAGGAGGACACAGCCCACCAGGTACTTAAAGCATTTCATAGTTTTTGCACAAATATTAAGAAAGCACTACTGAAGCCCTTTTGCCCGATAGCCAACTCCCCTAGATGGTTCACTCATGATTGTTCCGTAGCTAATCGCATGCTGCGCCAGGCCCTTGCAACTAAACATAGAGACTGTGCTATTGTGACCTCTGCATGGCAGCATTATAAAGAGGTTACCTCAAAACGCTGGAGGGAAGTGCTTTTACAGCAGTGGGATTTGCTGGCACATGCTGCCTCTGTGAAATACAGTAAATCTTTTGGGTCCACCGTGTCAGATTTGTGGCGTAAAAATCAGTCAGTCTTCTCAATCACCTGTCATATTACTAGTGAAACCTGGGAGGCTCCCTTGGCCAACATTTATGCAGCCCCTCTATCAGATGTTGAGTTTGTTATAAATTCCATCCGTGTGAGAAACTTTCAAGTAAGCCTAGGTGAAGTAGAGGGTGCGATCAACAAAAGTGTTAGTGGCAAGGCCCCAGGCACCGATGGTGTTACAATCGATCTCATAAAATGTAACACTGACTTTTGGGCACCTTTGCTAACAAACGTTTTTAATAATCTAGCTCACTCCCCGCCGCCCTCCTCAGAGTCCACATCTAACATAGTACCTATGTTTAAAAAAGGTGATCAATCTCATCCTGGTTCTTATAGACCGATCTCTTTGATCAGGACCACTGGTAAAATCCTGGGAAGGGTGTTATTCAACAGAATCAAGGTGTGGATCCAAGCTGAGTCGATCCTTTATCCGTGTCAGTATGTGTTTAGAAACAAACTGCGAACAATCGAGCAGTGTCTAAATTTGAATTTGGTACATGGGAAATACACTTTTGCCAAACAAATCCCTCTATATATGGCATTTAAGGATCTATCCTCAGCATTTGATTGTGTTCACCGCTCCATGCTTTGGCAAATGCTTATCTTGCATGGGATATATGAAGTTTTAGTGCACTTTTTGGCATACTTACACACTGACATGAAGGCAAGAATCAGGATCAGATGACAAGGGGAGGTATCCTGAGATATAATGTACATCGGGGTGAGACAAGGGTGTGTCTTGCCCCTCTCTTTATCTTATATATCAATGAACTTCATCCATTTTTACACACTGTTACGCAGGATGTACCTAAAATCAAAGGTATGCTGTTACCTACTCTCTTGTATGCAAATGACGCAGTGCTTACACCTAAGGCACTGCGTCTCCTGGTGCTTGCTTTTGTGGGCACCCTAGATTCATGCACAAACTTCATAAAATCACACATTATGGCGTGTGGCCCAAAGCGCAAGCAGCTCGCTACCATCTCTATTGGAACCAATCACCAGAGTAGTACAAGCACTTTTCCTTATCTGGGGGTTACCTTCTCTGCCTCTGGGTCTTGGGTGCCCAACATCACCTTGCGCAGAGCAAAACTGTCAAGTGCAATTGGTTCACTATGCAGCCTTCCACAGCTAGTGGGAGGTGGCTCACTCAGCCCGCTATTGCAGATGTATAAGTCCCAATTTATTTCCATCGCAGCGTACGTTGCTAAAGTATGGGGCATATCAAACTGTGCGGCTATTCAGCGCAAAGAAAACTACCTCTGTAGGAAACTCCTCTCAGTTCCCATTTCATCCCCTAGTTTCATCTGCCATGAAGAGTTGGGTTTGTCCTTCCTGGAAGGTTGCATTTGTGTGCGACCGGCACTATTGTGGCTGGCCATATAGAGAAACGAGGAGGCTAGTTCAACAAGGGACATTTTTTTGGACTGTCTCTCCTGTGAAAAAGGTATGAGCATTTTCTGGTTAGCTGATGTAAAAACTGCATATTCTAGGATTGGGCTGCTTGCGTGCTCTTGTGGAGCCTGAATTTTGTAACACCCTCAGCAAAAAGCACGTTCGCCAAGCCATGCATAACTATGAGTATTCCCAACAAATTGACAGGGAAATAAGGAAATCAAGCGTTATAGCTTATCAGAGCAGGATTGTGCCAAACAGCACCACCAACTACCTCTGGTATGCGTGTGGGCGGTGGGAACGCTCACTATTATTTTGCTTTAGGGCAGACATAGTCAAATGTTTGTTGTGCTTCCCATTAGGTTACGCGCAGAATCTATCCCTGTGATGGCAGGTCAGGACAATCTATGTTGCACTTTGCATTTTTTTGTAAATTTTATGAAAGATATACAAAACGTTTTTTAAATTCCCGTTTAAAAAAAGAAATGCTGGGGTAATAGGCAGTTGAAACCAGCTATCATCCTTTTATTGCAATTATCCGACCTAGAAACTGTTCTGCATGTGGGTTCGTTTTCAAAATCTGCTGTGAAGGCACATAGCACTATGCTCTCCTAACTCTGCCTACCACAATGGCCTCATTTTTAGAGATGTTTTTAAAATGTTGCTATGTATATTTTATATTGTTTGGTTTCAACTGTTTAGCTGGTACTTCTGGGTCTGCATTGGCCTTTTTAAGAAGGGGGACATTAATTACTGTCTTGCAGGAGCCAGGGATAACACCCAACTGATGTGAAGCAGAGAATAGTTCCAGATAAATTGGCGCAATATTATAAGCAACAGCCACTGAAATATGAGGTGGGAATGGATCCTCAGGTGATTCTGATTTGTAGGTAGCAAATTGCTTCTTCAGGTCCTCTATTGTAGGTGGTACAAAGAGTGTCAACTTAGTTTCAGCTGATGGCGATGTAAAGTCACTGGGTCCTGGGGCATTAACCCGTAAATTAGGACTCCCCATATCAGCCTGGATTTTGAAGATCTTATCTTCGAAAAAGTCACTTAGTCCTGTGCATAGAGTTTGATTGGACACTGGGAGTGGGGCTTTTGTTTTAGGGTCAACTAAACTGGAGGCAATTTTAAAAATCTCCTTATCATCATTGTTGGCCTCTCAAATGCATTGGGTATAGAAAGAGAAACGGGCTTTTTTATATTTCTATGGGACATATTAAGGGCTTGTTTATAACATACTTTGTCATCCTCCAGATAGTGGCAATGCCATGCTCTTGCTAGCTTTTTACAAGCAGCTCTGTCCAGGACCGGCTCCTGGTAGAACCATCGGGCAGAGTGAGCCTTGCGTCCCTTCCTAGTGGTCCTCATTGGTACTACAGAATTGGCCGCTTTCTGGAGCCAGTTGGAAATCTCTCATTTACCTTAACTGAAAGGGACATAATCCCTTGACATTTTTTTGCTTAAAGAACTGCTTGCTGAATGTGTGATTTGCGCTTAATGTGTAATTCTGATTTGTACCAACACATTTTTTTTGCACCAAAGTCAACATTACCGGCCAGCTCGGAACAACAGCAGTACTGTTGTTGTGCCTGAAACTACTCAAAACCGAGGTAATCACTGAACTTCATTATCACTCCTATATTGCACATAAAATTTGACTGCGAGCTGAGAAACTACCTCAGGGCTAAACCTTGCCACCAGCCGTCACGACCTCGAGAAGGATTATGCATTACTTAAAGGGCAAGTCGGCTATTGCATGGGAAAATTAAATCAGTGGTGGAAGTCACTGCCTTGCATCTGTCATGAGCCCGTGTGGTATTAACCATGGAATCTCAGGTATTTCCTTGACATCATGCTAGTGAACCTGAGGGAATGTAATCATAGGGGTTACTAAGGTGACCATGGATGCATGGGTGAAGGGGCCTTGTACCCTTCTTGTGGATCAGGAGTCTGCAGCATGCATGGTAGACTAAGGGTAGGGAAAACCCCAGTGACTCGCTCAACGTCAGGAAAGCACCAGTCTGCAGTACCTATTGTCAGAGTGGGCCTACAAAACATGACTTCAGGCCTACCATGTGTAGTCTGACTTCAGCAGCCTGAAAATCTGCTTTCCACCCAGTCAGAATAACCCTTTTTGACAGGCAAGAAACCCTGTTTTTCATATATTAATAACTCACCCCTAAGCCCACCTTGTTGCCCATAAGGTAGGATGCCTGATATTTAAAAGTGGAACATGTGCAAAATTAAAGTTGGAATGCTCCATCAGTGAGTAAGCCCCAAAAGCCATTTTCACCGACAGGGCTGTAACCAAAAATGTCAGGGCTGTAGCTAGAAAATGTCAGAGTACCAATTATAAACTTTAATCTGTAACTATTGACAGGAACCGACTGCAAAAGCCATTCAAATGGCTAGTGGAGGAAAAGAGAAATTTGAGCCAAATCAGTAATGATGCGCTTGCCAATTATTTTAGGAATTTTCAGTTTTCTGAGCATTCGGATGCTAATGTGGTTGCAGATGAACTTTCTAGAGGGTTGTCAGGAGCCATAGATACTTTGGCACCCGTTAAAAAGCACTATGTAGCGAGGAAAAAACCCTCTGCACCATGGTATTCTGATAGGCTCAGAAAGTTGAGACAGTCCTGCCGCAAACAGGAAAGGATCTGGCGTACTGATCTCGTGCTAGCAGGTAGAGAGCTACATAAACAGTGCTTGAGGGACTATAAAATGGCGATTATTGAGGAGAAAAGACTGTATTACTCTAAGGCTACTAATTCAATTAAATCTTCTAGAGAGCTTTTTAAGGTTATTAACTCTCTCATCTCCCCTCCGGTTGCTGATTCATCTGATCTTTCCCAAGAACTCTGTGACAGAATGGCAGAGTTTTTCCGCATTAAGATTACAGACATATATTCCACCTTGGAGGACTGTAATGCTGGAAAGGTTATATTTGCTCCTTCTAAAACTAACCCTGCTTTATCAGCAACTACGGTAGACGAACCGAGGGTTTCTTACCTTCCCTTGTATTTCTCATGAAACAACTGGTCATCTTTTGGAAGGAGTTACCTCGGGGTCTCCCTGGATGCCTGCCCCTTAAGGTTTTAAAGATTGGAAGGGAAGTCATTGTTCCCCTTCTCACCTCAGTACTAAATATAGCTATTACTGAGGGGCAGTATCCTACTTTTGGAAAACCGCGGTGGTCAAACCGCTTTTAAAAAAACCGTCTCTGGATCCTATGGAACTAAAAATTATCGCCCCATTTCCTTGCTTCCGGTTCCAGCTACGATTCTGGAAAAATATCTGAATTCCCACCTCAGTTCCTATTTATCGGATCACCAGTTGCTTGATGGTTCTCAGCATGGCTTTAGATGCCTTCATAGCACTGAATCAGCGCTAACTGCGGTTTTGATAACATCCGGGTTCAGGTTGATGCAGGGTATACAACCCTGCTGGTCCTTCTTGACCTTACTGCAGCTTTTGATACCCTGTCTCCATTGAGGCTGGTGGAACGCCTCAAGGAGATAGGGATTGGGAGCTCTGCCTCGAGCTTCTTTCCTCCTTTCTTAGTGATAGGGCACAAATAGTGAAACTGGGCCAATTTTATTCTTCTCCCAACCCATTGATTTGTGGAGTTCCTCAGGGATCCTCTCTAAGCCCCACCCCTTTTAATATCTATGTTGCCCCACTGGCGAGGGTGGTGAGAGCCTTTGGATTTGAGGTGCTGTCTTATGCCGATGACACTCAAATCATGGTGTCTATCACTAACAGCATCAGTGAAGCTGCCGCAAATTTCAAAAGTTGTATGCAGGCAGTCTCATCTTGGATGGTTGAGAATTATCTTAAATTGAATGGGGAAAAAACGGAGATCCTGATTTTTGGCAACCAACACGATATATGGTCTAATGACGGGTGGCCTGACACCATGGGCAGCTGTCCCTCTCCTGTTTCCCATGGGAAAATCTGGGGGTTATGGTTGACACTTCACTGTCCATGAACCTACAGGTTAGCAAAACAGTGTCTATCTGTTTTGGAATAATCAGGCTGCTTAGGAAAATTTCACAGTTCCTGTCGTTTTCATCACGAAAGCAGGCAGTGATTGCTTTGATACTGTCCAGACTTGATTATTGTAATGCCCTTTATTTGGGCATTAACAAGGGCTTGGTGAGACGGTTACAGATGGTACAGAATGCTGCAGCGAGGTTGGTGTTTGAGTTGCCAAAGTATCATTCTGTTTCGAGCCTCCCTCATCTCGCTGCATTGGCTACCTCTGGATCGTAGAATCCTTTTCAAGACTTTGTGCTTGACTCATAATGCCTATTATGGATCTGGCCCTGAGGCCATTAAGGCAATGTTTCAACGCTATATCCCGACCAGGCAGCTTAGGTCTGCCAGCAAGAACTTGCTGGTGGTTCCTAGGTTTAAGAAGGTTAGATGGGGAGGCAGAGCCTTCTCCACTGCTGCTGCTAGGCTGTGCAATTCTCTTCCAGATGGTTTATCGGGTCTTGAGTCATACTCTCTTTTTCGCAAGGCCCTGAAAACCTGGCTTTTTACACAGACTATAGCTTGAGCATGCTATCCGGTTGAACGTTAGTCCTCTGCAGCGCCTTGATGCCCTTGGGCTAAGTTAGCGCTTTATAAATCCAATATTCATTCATTCAAATGCTCTTTTTAATATGTATTAAAAGTATTCAATGGTGGTCATATTTTTAATAAACATGTAGGAAACATAACTTTTAGGATGGTACCTTTTCCCTACCTAAAGCTCCTGGAGGCTAATTCACATTAGCTCTCCAGCAGTTGTCAATCAAGTGCTTTACCTTAATGAGGTGTGAAGACTGTGCCTAAGTGTGAGAATGTGTTTTTCTTCCCTGGCAGGAAGACCAATTCAGGTGGACCCATGAACTTAACTTCAAAGGAACCTGTCCTTTCATAAGTAAATGTCAGATGACACCTGGAAAGGGCCCAGCCTTTGTCCCCCTATTCAGGCTAGCACAAAACCCTGTGGGAGGACAGCTACCCTGAAAACTAGTTTTGTGTGCTCACAGAGGTGGGGACTGCTCATTACCCTGGCCACTCCTCTGATTAGGCACATAGGGTCTTCACTAGGGAGTTTTCCATGCTGGATTTTGAGATAGAGTGCACTGTGGGTTTTTCTGCAGTAGAGAAAACAGGAACTACTGCAGAAGTGGGTAGGGTTGCTACCGAATTTTACCCAATTGGTTTTGGAAGAGCCAGGAGTCACCCTACCCACTAGCTGATGGAAGGCATAAATGCAGTACCCTAAGGTACCATCTTCAGAACACTTTGTGGACCTGCAGTAAATCAGAATAGGATGGGGCCTGCTCTCTATGACCTGAGGAGCCCTCACAGACTGCACCTGCTCTTCTTGTCCCAGGACATAGAAGTGGACTCCAAGGGTCAGTCGGCTTACCTCTTGTGTGACTACTTGGATACAGAAAGCTGCACAAGGCTTTTTCCCTGAAGTGCCCAGCTGAACACTGACCAGTGAATGAATGAAAGAGCATTTATAAAGCGCTCAGCTACTCAGAAAGAGTGTCCTGGCGCTGAAAGACTCAATCAGACCTGCTGCTGCCCCACAGGGCGGGAGTCCAGAGGTTAGTTCCGGAAAAGCCAAGTTTTGAGCATTTTCTTGAACATGGTTACATCGGACATCTGCCTGAGTGTCAGAGTTAAGAAGTTCCAGGCACGGGCACCCTGCAACTGATAGGAACGGCCGACAGAGCGGACGCGGTGTATCTTAGGGATGGAAGCCAAATTCAGTGTGGAGGACCTCAAGGTTCTTGGAGGCACATAGTGTTTGACTCTCCTTCTGAGGTACTGTGCTCCGTTTCCCTGCAGGGCCTTAAAGAAGAGTACCAAGGCCTTAAAACAGATTCTCCTTTTTACAGGAAGCCAATGTAGGGCCTTCAGGTGAGGAGAGATATGAGTCCTGGGCTTGAGCAAGAGGACCGCGTGTGCGGCCGCGTTCTGGACCACCTGTAAGCGGTTAAGCAGATATTCGGGAAGACCTAAGTACAGGACGTTAACATAGTCCAGTCTGGAGATAATCAATGCCTGGACAACGGTCCTCCTGTGCTCAAGAGGCAAGAGGGGAAGAAATTTCCAAAGCATCCGTAAAAGCCCAAAACAGAAGCCTGCAACTGACTGGACCTGTTCTCTCATCGACAGGGTGCTGTCCATCTTGATGCCTAGATTTTTGACAGTGCTTACAGAGGAGAGGGGAGGTGACATATCTGATGGCCACCACAGTTACCACTCAGCCACAGGTGGAGAGCTGAAAAAGATGACCTCAGATTTCTCAGGATTACATTTAAGCTTGTTCAACCTCAGACAGGAAAACACCTTCGAAAGACATAAGTTAATCTTTTCACCTTCGAAGTCCGCTCCCTTGTCGCAGGTGAACAGAAGCTGCGTGTCATCTGCGTAAGAGATAATTTTAGCACCGCACGCTTCTGCCAGAGGAGCCAGGGGGGACATGTAAAGGTTGAAAAGAGTGGGTCTCAGTATCGAGCCCTGGGGAACTCCCACTTTCAGGATAGGGATGGGAGCTGCGAAAGGGGGAGTCCAAACTTCCTGGTGTCTGTCCTCCAGGGAGGAGGGAAACCACTTCAGAACCATGCCGCCTAGACCACAGTCCTGTAACCTCTTCAGGAGTATATCATACGGCACAGTATCAAAGGCCGCAGAGAGGTCCAATAAAATCAGCATGGCTTTCCCACCCTGAAGAAGCTTCTCCTTGATGCACTCAGAGACTTCAAGTAGAGCCGTCTCCGTACTATAGTTGGTTCTAAATTCCGACTGGCTCTGATGTAGGAGATTATTTCTTTCAGCATAGTCGGAGATCACTGAGTTGACGTATTTCTCCAAGGTCTTGGAGAAAAAAGGCAAAAGTGAAATAGGTCTATAATTTGCTGACACAAAGGGGTCAGCTGAGGGCTTTTTAAGCAGAGGGAGAATTTTAGCGATTTTCCAGATACCAGGCATGTGGCCGGCCGTAAGAGAAGAGTTAAGAACCTTGTTCGCCGTAGGGTTGATAGACTTGGCCACAGAGGCCTGCAAATTGGCTGGGCAGGGGTCAGAGGGAGAGCCTAACTTCAGACTTTTAATGATCTCCCAGGATACTTCCGGTAGGAGTGGGGGAAACTGTACTAGTGTCTGGCCATCAATAGGGGCCGCAGGAATTAAATTGTCGGCGTGGGCAGAGTCCACAGGGGGCCCCCTGGAGAAGGAGTCCAGTGGCAACTGGACCTGGACTGGACTTTGCTTTTGGCCTCTGCCTGACACCCTGAGAGTTTCAAAGTGCCTTCCATGAGGTCCTGTAGGCCATAGAAGTATAATTCTATGATTTTTTGGGCACCAGAAAAAGTTTGGAAATTTTGAAAACATTTCCTGTAGAATCCAGAGCTTCAGTGGGACCTGCCAGAAAAAGTATCCGACTGGCAGTTCCACAATGTCAGATTGAATTTCAGCATTGTCCAGCTCAATTTTGCATTGGGACTTAAAAGAAATTTAAGCATTTTCCTTTAAAAAAGTGACCAAGTTCCTTTCTGAAGTGGGACGTAAAAATTTCTTTGAACTTTTTGTCATGCAGACTTTCACCAGGACTGATCCATTTGCTGTATCTAATCGGGCTCCATTGAACTTGGCGTTAAATCACGGCTAGGTCCCGCACTACCGCTTCCGTGAATTATCATTGCGGCTTGGTGCGTTTTGGGCATATTTTTACTTAAATCTTTGAAAAATCATATCTCCAGTTGCTCGTATTGGTTTTTTGTCATCTTGGTGGCATGTTATTTATTAAAGTTTAATCTATTTTTCTCATTTGCTTTGGGCTTTTAATCACTTGGTGTTTTGACTTTATTACTTTTTTAGGTACTGCATAAATACTTTACATATTGCCCTAAGTTAAGCCTGTCTGCATTGCCCAGCAGAGGCAGACCCCCAGCCCACTGTCCTTGTCTGTTTAATATTCCTGATGTAAAGCAGGGCTTTAGCATTTTATTTTTGCCTCTTTACTATGATGTTGTTTGGAGTGAGGATAGTTTGGATTTCAGTAAAATTATCTTTCACTGTTTCTATTGATTTCCAGATTATCCAACTGTGGCCTCCCATGTGTAACTGTCATCCCATTAACATGGATACTTGAGTATTCACATGGCCCCTAGACTTCAGAGGAGGTGAAGACATGCCTCCTGAATGAGGCTGCTTCTGCTGGCGTCTTTGACTGAAAAAGCATTCTTCTCTCCACACCGACCATGCCACTTCTTATGACCTTGCTTATGCTCTTTGAAGCCCAATTAATTATAGGGCTTTTACCGAGGCAATGCTCATAAATAAACCACTGACCTTTAAAGCAGTGGTGTAACATAAAAGGAGGGAGCCCCCTGGAGATTGTGAGGTGGGGTCCTGAGTTTCACATATCCCACAGATATTCATTGACCTTGGGCTAAACTGGCCCTTCTTGAAGGGTTGGCAGCCACCATGCGCTGTATTGATGATCTGCTGATGCAATGGTACTTCTGATAGTGCTAATGGATAAACAGACATTAATGACTTCTAACTTGTAACTGTATATAGCCAAATGTTGCTGAAACCACAGCCATGAGAAGCAAACCCCCTTTGAATAGTCTGTTCCTGACCCCCGCCCCCCAATGATGCCAGAGTGCAGTCCCATACTGCAGGGCCAGCCTGGCATCTGTGACAGCATTGTTATTTCATTTCAAGGTGTTGTTGTGGGGATGTGCGGTCATTGTGACTTACTCCACCTCAACATGTGAGTGTTCATTGCCAACCGAGAGTGATTTCGTCTCACTTTGATTTTTGTTTTGCAACAGTGCCGCCAGAAGCAGTAGACATCCACCTTGGCTTATCCCTTGCTGCACAGCTCTCTCCGGGCCGCCTGCTGGTGAGTTATGTTATGTCATGTCATGTTATGTTAAACTATGCTATGTTATATTATGTTATGCTATATTATGTTGTTATTTTATAAATTGTATTAACATTTCTTATGTGGGGGACTATTAATGAGGAATTGATTTGTGGCTTAAAAGATAGCCGCTGTAACAATAGAAATGTAAAATAGGATTTAATGTCTATTTTGATACAAGTGTCTGTATGACCTTTTAGAGATTTTAAATGTATTTTTTTAATGAAAACAACTTGACAAAATGGTCAAGGATTACATTTTTAGAGTGGTAATAAAGAAACTGTTTACGTTCATGACATGCAGTGAACTAATGTTTGTGTAATGGTTTTTATTGACTAAACACTTAATAAACATTATTATTATCTTATCTTATCGAATTAACATTTCTCTAAAAAGAGTAATCTTAACATTCTAGCCCACCACTGCAAATATATGAAAGTTCATCACACTGTAAAAATGAAGTGACAGACTTACAACACTGGTTTTCCATTTTGCGTGTCCAAAACTATTGACTTTGCCAATGCCTCTTTCACCCTATGAAAACATTTCTTTAAACAATACCAACAGCATGAATCAAAAAACCCTGAACTAGAAGCATTATTAAAAAATACACAGGACAGACCTTCCATCTTCTATTAAATTAAATGTAGCTAAAATGGCAAAGTTCTGAAAAACTGTTCCTGTCGTGCACAAATAGTCTTTTGTGTAAATGTAAACTGCACCTGTGCAGGGGCAGACTGGGAACGCAAACCAGCCCTGGAAATTAAGTTAGACCGGCCCTGTGGGGGGGCTCTGGGGGGGTAACACTGCTGCTGCTTTTGTTACATTGCTGCAAAACCGGTCTCCAGTAACAAAAACAGCCCCCACCTTTCCGGCCCACCGGGAAAATGCCCGGTGCCCGCTATGGCCAGTCCGGCCCTGCACCTGTGAGACGTATCCTGAGCATAAAGCACCAGCAGGTTATGGCCGTGCAGATGGCACTATGTGTTGAATCTTATCAGCAGCTCGGTGGCCGCATCAGAAGGGTGAACCAGATGTACTGAAACTTTCAAGCAGGATTTCAGCAGATTTGCAGAGGCTGCCAGGTACAAAGGCCGGTATGATGACAAACAATGGCGAGTGGTGGGAATCATTGCTTAATTTGAGCCAGTGGTTGCCGGTGGTGGCCACCAACATTAATTTTGAGGTATGGCACTCATTTTTCCTTATCTGACATTTCCTGAGAGCAAGAGAAGGAAAACACACAAAGGGGAACGAAGGAGGAAGAAAAAGACCAAAAACTGTCTCAAAAGGAGAAAGGAGGTACCTGCACGAGTGAGATAAAGGGGGAGGGAGTGTCTGGTAGTGGATGAAAGAGGCCTCGGGTGGATTCAAGACGATGCAGCCATGGTATGTTTAATTTTCCAGTGCAGGCTTCAGACCAGAGCTTTGGGCACCAGCATTCATTCTTTTACAAATTAAGCACTTTGGGGACCGAACAGGACAGTGGCAACTGCGAGGGATTAGCTGGAGGGTCTTCATCTTACAGGTGTGCCCTAAGTAAAGAACTACTTTTTCTCCAATCACTAATGCCATAATTTATTTATTTGCAGTATTTTTGAAGCACATACTAGACCCCACAGAGTGATAGAGCTCTTTAGAAGAGAACCATATTTACTGAAGGACAATATTTAATAGATAGATTTCGGAGAGCTTATATTGCATGTTTCATCAAGTTGCAGTTTGACACGAATGGAGCGTTAAGGCTGGTTATATAACGTAAACTCAATGGCACAATGTATACATCAGTGAAATGCAGTGGGATTGACTGACCACCTGCCCAGGGAATGCTTGACATTTAAAAAGCAGGAAAGCTGATGGCTGAAGGGGGTGACGCAAAGCACACTCTCTATACTTGCTTTGTACTGTTACATCTAACGTAAGCCAAGACCTTTTGATTTTACTAAAATTATGTGTATAGTATACTTACTTAAAGTAGCTTTCAGCCACCTCTCTTCATCCATTATTCTGTTTCGTCATTCACATTTTGCTTCTGCCCACTACAGCATACAGTACGGGGCTATAGGTTAGCCTACTTCAGCGACTTCATCAGTGACTGCATTTTGCTCTTTCACAATTCACACATCCGCACAGTTTCTTTCAGTGCCAGTGTTTTTGTATTTTAGGTCTCGTTTGCGACACCTCATGCGCTGCATGCACTTTCACTTGTGAGAGATACTGTATACAACAAGTGGCTCACATTCCACCCATTGCTTAACATTCGTTGGCTTCATTGTCGCTCTTATTTTCTGCATTCTAATTGGCCATCATGTGCTCGCTTCACTTCCTCTTTTTTCGGCTCGAGCATGGGCCTAATACTGATTGCTTCAGCTTGATTACTGTTCTTTCGCTGATCGCACTGTGATTGAAACACTACGTTTATTTTTTCTTCTTCCCTGTCGCCCTTGTTGAACCTCTAGCCTATTTTAGCTATCTCTTACTGCGTCATATGAACTTCTGAAGAGTCCTTTTCTCTTTTTAATTGGATTTTTATTTTCTGTCCAGATGTTATCTGGTTTTATTGTGAAAACAGGTATCATCTGCTTCAAAATGTATTTTGACTAAGACATGGACATCGGTGCAAATAGCATTCTTTATGTGATATGATTTTTGCCAAATGGCATATTTTATTTCTTTTTCACACAAAGGGAGATTAACTGATTTGCTCCAGAATCATATGGGTGTTATGCTGAGACCTAACAAGCATATGCAAAGTCAATAAGTCTCGCCTTTGCGACTATTGGTTCTTCCATTGACTTTTGTTCATGCTGAACAGCATGGGAGTTGCTGACTAGGACTATGATACATTCACTGCTAATGCACTTTTTAAAAATAGTATATTTGCCATGGCTGAACCATAGTATTTTGTAAAATTAGTTTTAGCCACACTGCAAAGCATCTGTGGTGCTGTACAGCATGGCCACAAAATATTGCCAAAGCCTATAGCTCGCATAGACAAGACCTACTGGCTTTGCCAATGCTTGTTTTACTTTATATTTACTTTAGTGTAGCGCTTGTGTTTGGAGCCTGAGGTGATAGCAGAATTATTTTTACCAGACGAGAGCACAGGCCACATTCCAGCTTTATCAGTACACGTCTTCTGCGAATGCTATTGTAAATTCTTTTTGAAGCGTTCTATTTCACAGTATTACAGATGGCATCAATTTGAAACTGTTATGTATTAAGTTATTGTCTTTCTATTATACATGCAGTGCACAAAGCAAACGCTTTAATATTATACATGTGAATTCATCATCAAATAACTTTATTTCGTATTTAGGAAAAAATGCATAAAAGTACATGGTGCAAATAACATTCAATAAATTAAGCTAAAAGAACATCATAAGCATACATTCTTTCTTAAAATCCTAAAAAGATAATAAACATCACATAAAATTCATGTCTATATAAAAGGTTTACATTTGGTCAGTAATTAACTAAGTTACGAGTTTTTACGGCTGCACATAAGAAGGAGGCCGTTACAAAACACACATAAGGCGTCTCTAGCTGTTGCATAATGGACAGTGCAGTGATATGACTGCTGAGGCTAAATTTCTTTAAAAAGGGAATGATAAATCTCTTTCTTTCCTTTACATAAAATTAGTAAAAAAAATAAATATGTATAATTGATTGTTTTGATGTTTTATCACAAGGGCAACAATCCAACTGATTCTGGGGAAAAAACATTTGCAGGGTAGCCCAACATTAATATCACATAATTGAAACGGAATCTTGTCAGAATAAATCTTTGATGGTTATTTTCTACAAAAGTAAGATAGAAAGATCTTACTCCAAGATTCACAGTGCTCCGGTTGAACATAGAGATCCCCCAACCCCACCGAATCAAGGGTACGCCTTACATATTGTAGTCAAATAACTTTTGAGGCATGCTCCATTTTTATGATGTCCATCAAGATGGATTGGTTTGGCTGTACCGCCACCCGTTTCCATATAGACAACCATAGTAGCAAAGGGGCTAATTTGATTGTATCCGTAATATATGGCAATGCTAACTCTTTGTGGACTATATAATTTGTGCAAGCCTTTGGGACAGAGAGTAATCTTTTGGCAAAACTGTCCTCTCTCATTTGTAGGCTATCCACTCGAGTTGTGCCCCAGATTGCTGCCTCATACGTTGCTACAGTAACTGTTTTTGCCAAGTAAATTCTAACCATCTCATGTATTGGTTTGGTACCCAGGTTAGAGGCAAATCTAAAAATTGCAGCTATACTTTTCTTCATCTGTGTGGCTCTTGAGGTCACCATCAAATTCCAATCTAAGTTAGTGTCAAAACCCAAACCTAAATATGAGAAGTTCTCTACATTTTCAATTTTCCTTTCCTCATTGTTATATTTTGCACTTTTTTTCCTTTGTTTCCCAATAGACATAACAAAAGACTTTGTTTTGTTAACATAGAGGTCTAGGTTCTTCATGTAGAGGGCATAGTTCGTAATGCTCTTTTGTAAGGATGGGGGTGTTCGGGCAAGTAAAACCGCATCATCTGCATACAATAAAATTGGAAATTGGGTCTTATACGCTCTCGGCGTATCTATAGACATGTGAATTCATAAGGGGAAAATTCTTCAGAACACGTTTATTCTGGACTCAATTTCACTGCTGGTTCTTTAATAAACTTTGCTCAGGAAGAAAATTAGCCTTTATCATGTTTAATTTGCAGCATGTGTAAGACTTTTTGTAATTTATTTTCTTCCTTCTTTCTTTCTTTGTTTCATTCTTTCCCTCTTTTATGTTCTTTCCTTCTTTCTTTCTTTGCTTCTTTCTGGCATTCTTGCTCTTTTGCCTTCTTTCCATCTTTTCATTTTCTTTCGTTCTTTCTTGCTTTTTTCCTCCTTCACGGCTTGCTTGCTTTCTTTCTTTCTTTCTTTCTCAGTTAAATCTGTTTCTATCCTATACCTAAAAATAAAATGTATCCATTTGAGGAGTGACAACACAGGAGTAGGTATCTCCTATTTCTTACCATTGGTTGATTTTAGTTTCACTCTCACTTGCTTGCTTCATATTCTAGGGCTTGCCTTTCTTTTTTATGTTTAAAAAGCTTTATTTGAATAACAACAGAGAATATAAAAGGCCAGAAATACAGAGAAGAGCATATTGAAATAAATACATAACGATAAAAATGGCTAGCGGGAGAAGAAAAAGAAAGCTGTTTAAGTTTTATAAGGAAGTAGGGGGAGGGGAGGGAAGAAAAAGGGGGGGAAGGAGAGGAAGGGCAACTCTTACATATTGGTAAAATATGAATTTTGCATATCTACAAAGGAATGTGATCAATGATTATAATATAATTAATAAAAAACAATAAGCCAACAAGGGTTAGAAGAAAAGAACTGAGAAGATAAATGTTTAAGGAGGCTTAAAATTTTCCGCATTTAAACGAGAACTATCTGTTAACGCCAGTTTGTCTAAATAAGTGGTGAGTGGGAGCCAAAAGAGTTCCCTATTAACCATCGGCTTACAAGAGGAGGCAAAAGCAATATCAAGTCGGTGAAAGTGGCATAGACTATTCCACCAATGTTGGACAGAAAGCTTTGCAAGCGTTTTCCAATTAAGAGTTATGTGCTGAAAAAGCTAAAGCTAACATAAGGTCAAAAAGACCATGTTTATGAATGGGAAGGTCTAAGGAATCAAACAAACTTCCTGAGAAAAGAAGAGGAATAGAATAAGGAATGAGAATGGTAAACAAGCGAGAAATATAGGACCATATCTTCCCCAAAAGAAAGAAACTGAAGGGCAAAGAAAGAGAAGGTGCATGAAATCAGCGTTAGAAGAGCCACAAGTCCAGCAACTTGCATCAGTAGAGTGGGTAAATCGAGCTATAGAAACAGGAGTGAAATAAAGTCTATGGTAAAGGAAAAACATAGATTGAATAAGAGAAGCAGAGCGAGAGAGCTTAAGAGAACGGGACCAAAGTTTGTCCCAAAAGTTGATAGTCCATTCACATTCCAGGTCAGATTCCCATGCACGTTCCAATTTAGTTTTAGTACGAACAGGGTTCGGAGCTAAGAAGAGTTTATAGATGAGAGAAGCTTTGGGTAGAGAGAGGAGAACTTTGAGAAAAGGGTTTTGATCAGAGGGGGGAGGGAGAGAGGGAAGAGAATAGAAAGTATCAAGAATAACCGCCATTAGAATAGAGAATTTCTGGAGGAAGAAGCGGGGACAATGAAAAGTAGTTCGAAATTGGGGGAATGAGCTCGGAGATAAGCCATCAAATAGGTCTCTAACCCAAATTATCCCCTTTAATCTCCAAGATTTCCAGAAGATAGGTCTATTATTTATAGTAATAAGGGAGTTGTGCCAAATTGGGGAATCTAAAAAGGATTCTGTAGAAATAAGTTTTGGTTGAGTCAAAGGCTTTAGCAGGGAACACGTGTGTTTAAACAAGGGGAGAGAGGTATGAGGGGTTTTGACAGAAAAGGCTAAAGCTTCCCTTAAAGAGAAGGGTAATAGCAGGGCACGTTCAATGGAAAACCACAGAGGAGTAAAAGAAGAAGGTTCGGACAGGAGCCACTTCGAGGCCTGACGGAGGCAAAAGGATTTATGATAAATGCGAAAATCAGGGAAATTCACACCCCCATTAGATTTTGTCTTGCGAAGAAAGGAGAAGGAAATCCTGGCTTTTTTGTTTTTCCAAAGAAATTTAGAAAGGCGAGAATCAATCTTCTTAAAGTAACAGGCAGAAATATGGTCAGGAAGCATGGAAAGAGCATAAATCAATATAGGAGTAATCATCATCTTAATTGAGTCAACCCGGCCCCACCATGAAAGGAAGAGCGGATTTCAAGAGGAGCGTAGTTTATCAATCCGAGAAAGAACCTCAGTCATATTTATTTTAACAGAAGAGGCGATGGAGTTGGAGAACCACATACCTAAGTATTTGATTTTGGAATTATTCCATGCAAAACCGGTGGAAGAGAAGGAATGTGGAAGACAAAATTTTGTAAGAGGGAGAATTTCTGTTTTATCGGAATTGATTTTATAGCCGGAAAGTAGGGAAAATGAAGTGAATTCATGTAATAAAGGAGGAATCGAGGTTTCGGGATTGGAAATAAAAAGAAGTATATCATCCGCATAAGCGGAAAGTTTTAAATGTCGTTCACTATAGGAGAAACCGGAAAAAGAAGCATTGTTGTGAATTGAGGATAAGAAGGGTTCAAGAGCTAAGATAAAAAGAAGGGGGGAGAGAGGACAGCCCTGGTGAACACCACGCTGAAGGGGAAAATAAGAAGAAACACAACCATTAACTAGTACAGAGGCTCTGGGGGCAGAATATAATAAAGAAATAAGTGAAATCAACTTGGGACCAAAACCGTGCCACTTCAAAGATGCAAATAAAAAGGACCAGTCAACCCTATCAAACGCCTTTCCAGCATCGACAGAAATGGCCACCAAGGATGTGGAGAGGGAAGGGATTTTGTTCAAAACGTTCAGAAAAAGACGAGAGTTATCTGAAGTCAATCTGCCCTTGACAAAGCCACACTGTTCCTTACCCACCAGATGAGGCATAAGAGGATCTAGGCATAAAGCAAGTATTTTGGCAAACAGTTTATAATCTACATTGACCAGGGAAATCGGGCGATAATTTTTACAAAACATAGGATCTCGACCTTCTTTATGTATGAGGCAAATCGTGGCCTCCTGAAAAGTGCCTTCCGTCTTACCAGAGAGAAAGAATGAATGAAAAAGATGTAAGAGTTTAGGAAGTAATAAGTTAGAGAAATGTAAATAAAATTCAACTGAAAAACCATCTGGACCGGGGGTTTTCCCTTTCTTTAAAACATTTAAAGCATTAGATAATTAATTAAGGGATAAATCTGTTTCAAGGTCAGAAAGATTAAGGTGATCATTGGACGGGGTTGGAAGTTTAGTGAGATAAGATTGAATAAGGGAGGTAGAAGGGGGAGTTTCCGGGGTATAGAGATCTTTGTAAAATAGCATAAATTCATTAAGAATGTCCTGATCTTTGTGAATGGGAGTACCCTCTGAGGAATAGATAGTATCGATTAGAGTACGGTCTTTACGGGACTTGAGATAGCTCGCTAAAAGTTTGCCCACTTTATTACGTCCACCGTAGTATCGAGCACTGCTACGAAGAAGTATGGAAGATGCATTATCAGTGGTTTTGTTAAAGGATAATTTGGCACGAATAAGAGCTGGTAAGACTGAGTCCGCCGATGAGGTATAGAATTTATGTTCTAGGGATTTAATTTGTGCTAGGGAAGCTTTTTGTTGTTGGAGGAAACGTTTCTTTTTTTTTGAGACAAAGTCTATAATAAAACCCCTCGCTGTAGCTTTAAAGGAATCCCATAGTATATGAGGAGGGGAATTGGGATCACTGTTTAGGTCAAAAAATTCATTAGCAAAAGTAATGAAAGAGGAAGAAAAAAGCGGGTCAAGGAGAAGAGAATTATTAAAACGCCAACGGGAGGACCTGGGATGTGGAGGGAGCAGATCAAGATCCGCTACAATTGGGGCATGGTCAGAAATAACAATAGGTTCAATAGAGGAGGATAATAGATTTTGAGATAAAGATTGAGAGAGAAAAATATAGTTGAGACGGGAGAGAGAGTTATGAGGAGGAGAGAAGAAAGAAAAGTCAAGAGCATCAGGGTGGGAGAGTCTCCAAGCATCTACAAGGTGTGCTTGGGAAATAGTGTCGAGAAAGTGTTTATGCGTTTTATGAGGAACAAAGCGTACCTGAGACTGGCGGTCAAGAAAAGGGTCAACAACTTGATTGCAGTCACCTCCTAGTATAAAGAAATCATCTCTAAACTGAATACATTTCTGTGTAACCATAGGCCAAAAGGAACAGTCAGGATGGGTAGGGCCATAAACATTGAATACGGTCAAAGAAATGTTATTAATTAACAACTTCGCTAACAACCATCTACCCTCTGTATCAGTCTCTTGTGATATAACTTTACAATTCAGCTTCTTGTGACATAAAATAACAACACCATTTTTCTTATTGGAAGTAGGGGAAACTAAAACTGAACCCATCCAACCTTTTTTAATTTTAATGCTTCGGGTTCTGTAAGGTGGGTTTTTTGTAAGAAAACCAAATCAGGATTATAAGAGGCAAGATGGGATAGTATTCTCTGTCTCTTATTTGGGCTAATGAAACCTTTCACATTCCAGGAAATAACTCTGAATGCAAAACCATCAAGAATACATAAAGAACAATATATGCAAGAATAGTATTTTGAGGTAAGAGATAAAGGAAGAGAAAAGGAGAGATAGTAAGAGATCACATGGGGAAAGAAACATACAGGAAGAAGAATGCAAGTCAGTTAAGAAAAAGAAGGGGAGAGATACAAAAGAGAGGAAAGAGATGGAGGGAAGAAAGAATAAGAACAAGAGGAGACAGTACATGTCAAGGAGACGACTGTAATACGTACCTTACGGGGAACAAAGGGAAAGGATGAGAAGCGGCAACGGACAACGGAAACAGCACACCCAACAAAGGGCAACACACCACACCAGGACATCAAATAAACAAGAGCAGGAGCGGGAACATGGAGCAGAACATAGTAAATTTGCAATGAACCTGTAAAAGGAAACAAAGAGTTATACAAATAAAACAAGAAGAACAGTGGAGTCCAAGCAGTATAAACTATAACATCAAATTCAATGCAGTAGTATAACAAAAGGAGCACTACAGTCAAGATTCAGGAGGAGCCGTCTCCATTGAAGCAGTAGAGTGAGAATGAATAAATCTTCTGAGGTCAGCCGGATCCTCAAAGGTGGAAGTCTTGTTGAGGAAGGTGACCTTGAAGAGGCAAGGATGGAACAAACCATATCTTGCACCCAAGGAGCGAAGAGCCGGACGAAGATCCAGAAATTCTTTTCGCCGTTTGGCAGTCGGCGAAGAAACATCCTGGGAGATAAACACTTGTACCATGCCAGGATAGTTGCTTTTTGGATTTAGCGGCATTCAGTACCAGCAGAAGGTCAGTGAATTGTAGGAATAAAAGAATTATTCCATGAGGTTTAAATGGAGCAGCTGAGGAAGACAGACGAGGACCCAGTCTATGTGCTCGTTGTAGATTCAGTTTGGTTGCAGGAGGGAGATCCAAAAATTGTGGCAAGAAAGAAGGAAAGTACGCAACAGGGTCGTCACCTTCAAGTCCCTCAGGAAGACCATAAATGCGTAGATTATTACGACGATTTCTATTTTCCAAATCTTCAGTCGCTCTTCTCAGTTGCAAGACTTCCTTCTCCAAAGAGGAAATTCTAGAAGATGAATCCTGCACCTCGTCAAGGTGTTGTTCCACCACAGTGAGGCGGGACTCCATAGATGACCATTTATTGTCCAAGGTTTGTAGGCGAGAGTTGGTTTCCTCAATAAAGGGTCGGAGGGCACGTATCTCCTCCAAAACAATGTCCAAGGAAACCGGAGAGACAGACTTAGGAGGAGAGGGAGGATCTTGTTTAAGTCTCTTGCCGGTAGACGGAGGTAATTGTGCTTTAGATGCCATGAATGTGAGATTCTGTGCGTTAGTAGGACAGTTCCCGTGTGACGATATCTCAGATAGGTATGAGAATTTGTTAGGGGGTAGTGTCGTTGGTGCCACAAGTAGCAGGAGCGTTCAACTTCAATTTTTGGTGTGGTGAAGTAAGCGTTTGGTCCTACCCATGTAGTGTGGTATGAAAAGCACAGGAAAGTACTGGCATCATATAGGCGAATGGGTAAAATTACCTTATAAAAAACCAGCAAATTCGAGAAATAGTGAAGACCTCCAATGTTGAATAAAAGTCAATCAGAGAGAATGCATGAAACAAGCAGGAAATGTCGAAAAAATTAAGTTGCAGGGCGCCATGTGAGGAAACATGAAGAAAAAACGGCTGGGAGAGAAACAAAATGGCGGCCGCTAAGCAGCAAAAGAGAGTCACCTGCAGAATTCTATCATTTCTCCATGAGAATAGAGGAAGAAGACAATACCCTCCTGAAGATCAAATATTCCGATTCAGGAATATGGCAGCATGATGCGAGGAAGGGCGCTGGAACCGCTCCGAAATGAAACGCGAAGTCCGGCGCGATGCAGAGCTCCGTCGTCAGGTGGCCATCTTGGGTCGCGGTGCACGCGACCTCCTAGGGCTTGCCTTTCTGTTCTTGTGTTTGTCTGTCTTCTGAAGGATAACCTCTTAACATCCATTTGACTGCCTGGCTTGTATCTTTCCACTGCTCCTAATTTAGGAGCTACTTTTTTTCTTTTTCATTATGCATTCCATGTGAGCGCATGTGTTTTGTTGTTCTCTCTCACTTACCTACTTCCCTTCAAATGCCTACTTCCGCCCAGTTGCTTCCTCTTATCCCGCCTCTCTGTTGCTCCCTCCCCCTCAAAGTACATCAAATGCTTTCATTTTCATTCTTTGGGTGGTCCGCGCAACTGCCATTTGTTGCTGGACCACTCGACATCCCAAAAATATTTTTTCACTAAAAAATATATTTTTGTATTTACCAATGCAAGTGGCTTCTGCGATCTTGGACAAATAAATTAAAAATAAAAGAAAACAGTGTCTCCATCACTCTGCTGGTGCACGCTTGCATGATGACACCATCTGTGCATATGTCATCTTGCATGCACACTAGTGGTCAAGTCATTGTGCTTTTTTTTATTTGGCAGATTCTGCAAAGCATCCACTAAAAACATTAGCAAATCTAATAGGTCATTAAGGCAAGAGCTATTTGCTTTGGCAATGCTTGTGTTATAATCCCGTTAGCGAGCATTGCAGTGACAGTGGTGTAACTACCCTGTGTGTATGATCAATCTACAAAGACTTCCCGGCTATTTAATTTGAATAAATTAAATACATATGCATTCCATCCCTTGCCATTAATTGGCGAAAAAGACATAATGCGACCTTCAATGTTTGTATTTGTGTCCACAAGATACCACAGTTGTTTGTCGATATTGGATTTGATGACATTCAGCATTTCCTAATTCTTAATACAAGCAACCATTGCTTGGGAATTATAGCATTCTCGACAGTGGGGTTACTAGTACTGATTGCATTATGTTGTATATTTTATTGTATAACATTTATTGTTAATTGTTAATCACCTTGCACATACCTGGGCCTGAGAAGCAGAAAGTCATTTTAAAGAGAGCCAACCCAAAGAGGTTCCGAAGCCTTAGACTGTGGTCCTCATCCTTGGACTTGAAAACTTGTATAGAAGTGGGATCCAAACCACCCCACTTTGTTCCAGTTTCACATTCTTCATGACCAAGTAAGGGAGTGCTACACAGAGTACTTGAAAGACTGCTCTGTGAGCAAGGCAGTGCCTAATTTGAGCTGGTGGTTTCTCGTGCTCAGCACTGGCACTTAGTCATCAACACCGACGCTTTTCATGAGCACCAGTTCAGGACACATTCATTTATGGTAGGCACAAGAGATTAAGTGATTTGCACAGAATCACAGGATGTTGAGCCGATGCCGAGACTCGAACCTGGTCCCCCAGCTTCGAAGTCGATAGATCTGGCCATTAGG
This sequence comes from Calotriton arnoldi, assembly GCA_963921515.1. Lineage (NCBI taxonomy): Eukaryota > Metazoa > Chordata > Amphibia > Caudata > Salamandridae > Calotriton > Calotriton arnoldi. The sequence goes on along the minus strand of CAWUFW010004089.1, from coordinate 1,299,548 downwards.
CCAGATCCTATACCCACTTTCATGGTGAGAAGTTGATACTGTTTTAGGGGGCACTAACAGGAGAAATGGGCTGGCGCAAGCTGCCTCCTGACGAGAGCCTCAGCACTTATTTTTTTACAAATTAACCACTGGAGCACGGCTGGTGTCTGCCTGACATCCAGTCTCCTAGAGGTGAGGGGACATTACCAGACGTCTGCACATTCTGCTAGAGGATATGAGAGTCTGCCTAGAGCCTAGAAGCCTGTCTGCCTTCTGAGAGAGGGAAGGAGTTTGCCTGCCCCTGCAATAAGAGAGACTGTTCAGAAGAACCTCAGCATGTTCCCAGTGCGGGAGTAGCCAGAGAGAGTGTGTGACTGCCAGAGAGTGAAGACAGGAGTGACCAGTTTTTGGAAGGGGTGCCCAATATCCTTAAATGGTCGTGGTTGTGAACCGCATCAAGCTGTCTTTAAAACCCAAGTATCAAGAGTGAGCACCAGTCCGCTGTGAGTAAGAGACTGTTCCTGCACTGCTGACAATGGAGTCTGAGGACTCCATTAACACCGAGGTGAGCACCCTGATTGAAAATGACTAGGCCTCATTACGAGAAGCTTGGTAATTAGAGAGTGAGATATTAGGGCCAGAGTACATGATTACAGATGATATCCCCCTGCTATTTACCAGGCATCAGAAAATTTGGAATTCAGAATAACATGCAGGACAGGGGTTTACGGGTTTCATCATTGCATTTGCTTCCCGATTGCAGGGACATTTCCATACAAGTTTCCTCTTGCTTTCAGCAGGAGGAGAATTTGTGTGGAAATAGAGTTATTTTTTTGTTTGCATTAGGAGCCAGTGGATAATGCTCACCTCACTCATAGTGTGCCCCACTGAAACCTCACAGAGGTAACCGTAAGTGCATTGAACACCACAAAACTCTACAAAAGGCTGGTGCAGAATTTTTCCCCCCAAAACGAACAACAACAGTGTTCTCTTTTCAAAATATCTTCCATGACTTAAAAAATGAACCAGGTCATGTCCGCTCTTGCTCTGTTGCACAATCCCCGAAATTCAAAGTCTTGGATCCGGTGTCAAGCATACTGGTCTGGAGCACTCTCTTTGGACAGAACTGCCAATGTGGACCCAATCTAGTCACCTTTTCGTAGGCACCTAAAGGTCTGGTTCTTTCCCACCTGTGTCAGTCTCTGATCTATTTGGTGTCTTCAGATATTGTTTCCTCAGCTCCGGGATACCTTCCGAGGTCACTCTTTGCACAATAGAAACCATCTTTCATCTAGTCATTCACACGAGACAGTGATAAGAATAGCATAGCATGACCTAACACATCACAATACAGAATACAGTCTCGAAAGTAAGAGCGATAGTGTTCCTTAGACAGCACTGGTCAGGAATCCCACCTATTATTGTGAATGTACCTACTCCTAAAGGTATGACCGCTCGCAAACTTGACTTGTAGTGTAATAGTCTCTCATCTGTAGGAGGGCAACAATTTATCCTTGTTCACATTGAACATTCCAATTTTCATCCACATGTAGCTGTAATCACTTTCTATTTTTTCATACCACGTCTTTCATTTCTTTTTCATTAATTGCCAAATATTGATGACTTTTTCACACAATGGGCTTTTTATTAAATATCCACTTTTCAATAGCACTAAGAGACCCAGCCAAGGCGTTTCATCCCTTACAGGGACTTCATCAGGGCCTAAACACATTTTAAAAATGTACATAATCAATATGTGGCACAAGTTAAAAATATCCAAATCCACTTCTTTTTTCTTCTTTACATTTTTAGATTTTTTCTCTTTTTACTTTTTTCTTTTTCCTAATTTTTCTATTTTTGTATAATTTTTCTATTTTTATAAAAACATTTCAAGAAACCATTTTCCACAATCCTGTGGAAATGAGTCTGTACTAACAGGACTAGTGAAAACATAATCAAATCAAACCATGACTTAATCCATATGTTCACCATTTCCAAAGACACCAACATGTTTTGAGTGATTTCAGCTACTTGATGCACCCTACACAGTTAAAACCAGTTAATATATCCCCTCCATCACCTTTTCAATGCTCATAAAAACAAGACCCATACTTTACTTACACTTCTATCTATATTCCATTTAAAAACTCCCATGGTCTCTGTTGATTGTTCTGATCATGTAGACTATTTCATACTGTGGAGAAAACATATGTTTCAACTTCAAAATGCAAGCTACTGTTTCTCTTACCTTCCCATCTTTTTTGTTACAATGTATCTACTCCTCCTATTTGGTCCATCACTCTCATACCTTCTTGTCTACTGTGCCCAGGGCTGTATCAAATTAACCTTATTCCATTTTCTATCGCTTGCTATGTGTTATACCACTTTTAAATATTATTTCTGCATAGCCAATATTTCCCTATGCCACAACGCGGTAACAAACACAACCCTTTTTAGTGTACTTTTCATCCTCAAAACCTACCCCCTTCCTTTCAGGGTATTTCATATCCGAATCCAACACCACGCTAATGTTCACTCGGTCTTTCCCCCCATCACACTCTCTCCCTTATCCATTTTACCTTTCTTCTTTCTCGTGGAATCATCCCGTGCACTATCCTCCCCCTTTGCCGCTCCAGCCGATAATTGCAGGATAGTGTGGCGGTATATGGGAGCTGCGCGCTCAAGCGGCCATCTTGGTCGCGAGCAAGCTCCGCCCCCCCTGCAGAAATAATATTTTGAAGTTGTATAAAACATAGCAATTGATATAAATTGGAAGAAGGTTAATTTGATACAGCCCTAGGCACAGTAGACAAGAAGGTATGAGAGTGATGGACCAAATAGGATGAACAGATATATTGTAACAAAAAAGATAGGAAGGTAAGAGAAACAGAAGCTTGCATTTTGAATTTGAAACATTGGTTTCTTGACAGTATGAACTATTCTACATGATCAGAAAAATCAACAGAGACCATGGGAGTTTTGAAATCGAATATAGATAGAAGTGTAAGTAAAGGATGAGTCTTTTTTTATGCACATCAAAAAGGTGATGGAGGGGATATATTAACTGGTTCTAACTGTGTAGGGTGCATCAAGTAGCTGAAATCACTCAAAACATGTTGGTGTCTTTGGAAATGATGAATATATGAATATGAATTAATTCAAGGTTTGATTTGATTATGTTTTCATTAGTCCTGTTAGTATTGACTTATTTCCACGGGATTGTGGAAAATGGTTTCTTAAAATGTTTTTATAAAAATAGAAAAATTATACAAAAATAGAAAAAATAGGGAAAAAGGAAAAGGAGAAGTAATGAAAAACTGAAAAAGCAATGGATTTGGATGTTTTTAACTTATGCCACATATTGATTATATACATTTTAAAAATGTGTTTAGGCCCTGATGAAGTCCCTGTAAGGGATTAAACGTGTTGGCTAGGTCTCTTAGTGCTATTTAAAATTGGATATTTAATAAAAAAGAACCTTGTGTGAAAAAGACACCAACGTTTGGTGATTAATTAAAAAGAAATGAAATACGTGGTATGAAAAAATAGAAATAATTGGGAAAGTGATTAAAGCTGCAAGTGAATGAAAATTGGAATGTTCAATGTGAACAAGGATACATTCTTGCCCTCCTACAGATAAGAGACGAATCAGCATACAATAACATAAAAAAATCTCTACCCCAAAATAATATTGATCATTTTAGGTGGCAATGATGTTAGGTCTGTTGAGCACAGGGCCCCCTGCTAGTGGTTCTTGTCCTATTCAAGTTGCACAAAACACATTGCTGTATTTAGCCGCTGAAGCAGCTAATACAGATCGCAGGGTTTTTATTCTTGAAGTCCTAAATTAAAATCTTACCGTATTTACGACGCACCCAGCGACTCCACCCTGTGATCACTTTGATTCTATTTAAATTGAACTGTGCCAGTGGCATTCATTTGGGCATACTCAGGTGTCTGATGGAAAGGCTTCAGGGTCTACGAAATGCTGTGGCCCATGTACTGACCAAGAGTCTCTTGCTTTCTTTCTCTCTCATATCTCAGGTGCTGACGCAGTTACGTTGTCTTTTTTGGGGGAAGACTCACGCAGTTCAGAGAATTGTCTCTTTTTCAGAAAGCCTTACATAACAAAGTCCCAGCTTGGTGGCAAGCTCTGTGCTTTGCCCACATGAACTGGCAGATGCTACATATTTCCGTCATTCAACAATTTGTGGGCACTCCTTATCCTATCAGGCAACCGATCTGTGGGGGCACCCTTCCTTCTGTTCAGCACCCCACTTTCAGCTCTTTAAAATGCCAAAGACGTGGCTATTTAACCGATAAGCAGTCATGGCCTCTTCACTTCGTGGTTAGGGCTGTTAACTGTAATGCCAAGATACAACTTCTTCGTGAACAGTGCACTTGCATTTTAAAAAACATTTATTCTGTACAAAACAGTACCATATCATGCATCGCACACGGCCTACACACACACACACGCGCGCGCGCACACCCACACACATCCACACACACACGCACACACACACACACTACTGACACCAAAGAAAGGGCCCTATTTACAAACCACATTTTGTAGAACAGGAAGTATTACCGGACTAGTGCTACTCCTGTATTCAAAATGCTTTTCGGTAACATACGAGCAGAGGCATCAGCCTTTCCTGTCAATTCGGTGTGGGAATCTCCATCGCGGTGGCAGGGAGCTCTGCACTTGTAAGCCTGCATTTTGGTAGTAAATGTCAAACGGACAAGGGCGAGTTGGTGAAAATTGAGGAATACTACAAACACCCACCCACAAATGGCTTTGCCCATTGCTATTCACAAACAAAAATGTTAACATTACTGTAGCTCTAAAGGTGACCAAACAGTAGTAAATGTACTTCAGCCCTCCCCTTGGAGTAGAGCAAGAACCACATATGGCCACTCAAATGCTCACAGGCTCCCATAGAAAAAAATGAACGCAGGGGCACCCTATAGAAAATAATAATTTTTAAAAAACGTAGAAATTCACTGATAAAACGAAAGGTTACAGGGATGTTATAGTTAGGTGAAAATGTCAGTTAAAACATAACGTTTTAAATGAAAAAGCACTGAAATTCAACTGATATAGTTAGCTCAAGAAACTACAACTTGTGCCCTAAGGTAACTATGACTTGCACCCGCACCATGCACAGTGTTGTTATCAATTACCTAATTTCAGATGTTGCAGTGATGTTATCAATGATGTCATAGAATCTGTCATTAGGGATCTAATATGTGAAGTAAATAGCAGTGCATGCCAAGGGAGCAAGTTATAGTTACGTTAGGGCACAAGTTATAGCTACTATAGTTAGTTAAATAACTCACTATTTAATTTTTCAGTTAATTTCATTGGATTGTTAATGATGTATGTAACTTCCTATCCACATTGAGCACAAGGCCTAACTTCCATGAGCAGTGCAGCCCTGCAGTGCAGGGTTCATGGCTCTGTGCAGTGAGGGTTGAGCGTTGGGCCTATTAGCCCAACCCACTTCCGCCAACCATCCCCTCTTTGAATGTCTTTCAATTTTCCCCAGCGCGGGGTTTGGGTGCAGGGCTTGGCCTGTGGCCAGGTCTTGTGCCAAATGCCCTGCTAGGCAGCAGCCAGCCTTGCAGCAGCCAGCCTTTCCCTTTGCCTCAGTTTATAAATGAGGAAACCGCGGCTACAAGGCCAGGACCACCAGTGGGTCAGGTTCTCCTTCAGCTAACCCAAATCCCAGCTTCTTCTGTTCCCATGCAGACAGTAAGAAATATAAAGATGAAAGTTGGCTAAGGTTATCTAGTTATCTTTTTCAATTATTACCTCCTCTGTCAAAAATTAGGGTCCTGGGTTGGTGGGTGTCTGTGCACAACCCTATTTACGCTATCAGTCCATGGAGAGGCGGTGATCAAAAAAGGAAATAAAGAGGAGGCTTTCCCCCAGCCTCCTGTGTTGTAAATATACTCTTTCCTGACACCCAATGATGATGTCATTCAGTCGCTATTCATTGATTTTCTCCCACTGGCATTCCATGCTTGCAAAGTACTGCTGGCAGGAAAATACAAGAATTGAAGTAGTGGAGCAGAAGTCATGACTGTGTAAGGAGAGGAGGTTTTCCCTTGTGGTAAAGCGAATAATTGCCACCCTTTCTACTTATGGGGTACACCAAATATTCTAACTGTAATAAAGGGACATTGGAGACCTGGCTTCAGCATTGGTGAGGTGAAAGTGGTGGGTCTATCTGTTGAGGTAGTCAACTCACTATCTATATGAACTGAGACAAAGAGGTCTGAACTGAATCGAGGAGATTATTGTTAAGTAATTGAGCCAATTTCGTTCAAAGCAGAGCACCAGCCTAAGTCTGGTGTGTGCATGCATGTCTTTGTTTGTATGCTTCAATATTTATTTTTTCATGGATCTTAGTGTACCACTAATATGTCTACTCAGTAGCATAGCAAGGATGCTGTGGGTCCTGGTGCAAGGAAGAAAAATTGCCCCATGTACTATTATTAAGGTAGGAAAATAAAATAATTATTAAGGTTCAATGGGCTGCCTTGACCCTTTGTGGCCCTGGTTAGGATATTCTCTACCATCACAAAACACCTGCGGCACTGACCCATAATCCCATTGTACAAATGATGGTACGGACCTGGAACCATGGCCATAAAATTCTGCATAGTTCAGCCCAACTACATTTAATGACCCCCATGGAATAATGCCGGCATCCAGGTTGGCAGCCACCCGATATGGAGAGTTTGTGAAATGGCTAGGATCTTGACTTCCTTGATGTTATACAGGACGGCAAGCTGAAATCTTTCCCATCACTATAGGTGGAATTCCGCTTGCCCGCATCACAGACGTGGTGCTACATCCAACTGCATCACTGCCTAATTAGCACTCTCAAACCCCGACCATGACAGGTCTCCCCTTTTCCCATACATCATTATTTGACGAGCTGGAGAACATATAAGGGAGTGATGTCAGACTTCTATAATTTGATAATCCAACATCTCCACTCAAAACAACTACTTCTGCACCTCTGCACACACTGGCAGCACATCTTACATGTTCAGTACACAGATGAAGACTGGAGGGAGGTGATGGCAGATCTGGGCAGTGGTACATGGGAAGCGCAAATGAAATTCTGTCTCTTCAAAATGGTGCAACAATGGTATTGGACCCCTTAAAAACTGGCGGCCTCTGGCCTGCCCCACCATACGCGCTGCTGGAGATGTGCTCTGCCGGACTGCAACATCATGCATATCCTATGTGATTGTCTGGGCATCTCCAGCCTCTGGGCTCGTATAGGAGCTGCCCTGGGCCTTATGATTGCTTCCCTCCTCCCTGCTGATAACCCTGATTATATTACACACTTTTGCTGACATCCCTGACCTCTCAACGCATGCCAGACGGTTGATTTCGATGGCCTTGACCACAGCAAGGTGGCGCACAATCCCTTAGCCCACCCATGATGAGTGGCTGACCGAGATGTATAAAGTGGCATCCTACGAAAGGGTAGCTTACCAGCTCTAAGACAAGGAAGAGACATTTGAACAAATCTGGTTCACCTTCTTGAACCTTGGAGACGACACACAACATTGCCGCGTGATAGAGTTGCCCTTGACCCACTTGACCATGTGGCGATGAGCAGCGCTCGTTTCTCCCCCTTCTCGGATGTCCTGAAACTCACTGCACCATGCTGCAAAGCTCTTTTTTGACACTCCTTTTCATAATCCCATAGTCCTCCCTTGCCTCCACCCTACTCTGCATGCTTTTTCTTATCCTGGCCACCTCCCCCCTCTCGGAGACCTCCGTTGAGACGCATGGGTCCCCCACTGCCTGTCCTCATTCTACCAGCCCACACCCTTGTGACCTGCATCATGTGAGAGGCATCTCTGTTGGATAGCGTATTCTCCTCGGGTATTGCATGCTGGATGCCCTGACCTCCCTCGACTAGTGAGTTGTTACAGCTTACTTTCTACCTTTGATTATGTCTTCTTGCCTGCTCTGGTTCATCCTTTTGCTGTTGAATTATTGTGTTACCTCTTGTCCTCTAACCCCGTGGACATCTGGTGCGTGGTCTAGTTCTAGCATGAGGTTGATTTTCTACTCCCTCCCATTTCTATTTCCCTATCCCCGACTTTCTGCATTGTGTATTGTCCTGAGCAGGTGTACTGTGAATTCTGGAATTTTGGCTTTCTGGACACATTATTGCACTGCTGACATATTTCACAATAAAATTGGTTACAAACACATAGGTTCAATGGGCTCTTTGGGTCCTTGGGCCCTGCCTCTGCACCTGCTTCTCCAATGGCATCTACTCCCCTTGGTCTACTTGAGGCCATTTGATAGAACTGAGTTTCATTTAGCTGCTGGCTGTTATGTTATTTTTCACTTCATTTATTCTGGTTATGCTGCAAGGCCTGGGGTCACTGGCACCAAGGGATAGTTTAGAGATGCTGAGAGCAGAGAGACGAGAGATGCACGCACAAAGTGCACAGAGGGGGCGCTGGTGTCTGGTATCCTATGGCTCCGGTCCCAGCTCCTTGAGGCTTCAACATTGTCTTTTAGTATCGGCCGGGCTCCTGGCGAAAGGAGCCTTCAGCAACAGAAGTGTCTCAGTGCAGCCACAAGCAGGTCTGCGAGCAGTGATTTGCAGTACTGGTGGCACTGATAGGCAGGTTCTTCTGACCCACCGGTGCTGCAGTTTTTCTACTCGCTTATAGCATTCGTCTGCCCAACTACTGGTTTGCTCATCATGTCAGAGTCACAGTAATTCTGCAGGCTGGACTGGAGGACAAGAGGCAAGCAAGCGGCCCGGTGTGGAGTGCAGCACAAAGCACCCCACCTTGAGGTAGTAGGTCCAGAGAGGCAGGCTGGCCTCCATCAGTTTGCGGCTTCTGGTAAGAGCTTTAGACTGCTGGCTACTCTAGTGGCGCGGAGGTGGCCCGCATTTGGCCGGTGCGGCTTGTGCCTTTTAGGGGAGTCTGCTCATCACACGCTCACCCACATGCCTGCTAGCTTGTTCATCTGCTCATCTGCTGTTCTGCTGCTCCTGTACTGTCTAACTGCCTTGCTACCTGCCATCTTTTCTGAGAGTAGCTTGGCTGATCCATAGTTGGGCTTGTTTGTTGGTGAAAAATAGGAGGAAGCACATCTACACAAGAGTGAAGAAGCCACCTTGATCAAGGGGAGTTGTTAATGGTAGCGTGGCACAATACTAATGTGCTGCTCCAAAGGTTAGAACCCAGACAATACAGAGATAGCTGCGCTAGGTCTTGGTGCAGCCTGCTTCCCCTGGTGAACTCCCCAGCATCCCACCTCCAGTAGTCAGAATCATGGCCCTAACGGCACAGGAAAAAGCACTAAAAGGGAATCAATGATAAAGTGAACAAATCAGCCAAAACCGCTTCTGGCAACCACTTGTGAGCAATCCGAGGATGGGCAATGAGAACTCGCAGCTCCCTTTTGTTGCGGGCCCCTTCAAGAAAAAAGAAAACAAAAACATTAAAAAAGTCTTCAAGGAAAATGAGCACTAATGCCGTGTGGAAAATAACCTGAGCACAAAACAGGGCCCTCCTAACGCCAAAAACCCCTAAGAGCTCCTCTTCTTTTAATTGGACACATAATAGTACTGGTCAAAGTGACCAAAAAACGGCAAGTACACAAATTCCCAGTTGATCCAAGGATGTTTGCATCTACTTTAACATCCATGAAATAGCTATGTCCTCACCCCCTTCGGAAATCATCACCTCACAAAGTGGCAAGGCATTGGATGACACATTTGATGACCTCGCGTGGGCAGACAAAATTGTCCAAGAAGAACAAAAAGCTCTTGTTGGTACGAGAGGGTCAACTGCTCTTACAACAAGCAAACCTGATGTTGTATTCCGCTTTAGGTGTCCGTATATAGGTTTTCCTGAAACATGTCCTTATATAGGCACAATTCGCATTGCCCTTATATAGGCATAAGATCCCAGTCCTTATTTAGGCATTAGCCATGCACTCCAAATACAGGCATACAGGCATGGTCACCGACATCCGTCCACCCCAACGTCACAACGAGTTCTTAGAAACCAAACCCTAAGCCCAGCACAGGATTATTGATTTCTCCAAGAACTCATCTATTATGCATGAACCTCTATTCCTTAAGGGTTCATTCCTGACGTCTTCCTCTGTCCGACTTCACGTCAATGCTAACATTCCAAGGCACCTACCAGGTATAAATATAGCTTCCCTTGCCCAAGCAAGTTAGAGGAGACCTCGACTTCAGAGGTGCCCGTATCCCGGCCTGACGCACTGAGAAGAAACGCTGTCATCCGTGCTCGCAGAGAATCCAGCTTCCAGTGTTCTGACTCCCTTCGCGGGGTGTTAGAATTCGAGACCCGGAAAGAGATTCCCACCTCTCTCATTCTCAAGGTATGGAGCTGACTAGAACCTAGAGGGACTCTTGGCATACCAGACTCTTAGTATACCATACTATAGAATACTTCACCTACTTCTTACCTTGCCCTACACCTAGGCTAGGTTAGGTACACTGGGGTAGAACTAGCTTAGAGAAGCATCGTATGAGTACTCGCATTTTTAGCTTATGTTATTTATGTATATGAATATATGTGTCATAGCTAAAAGATAATGCTAGCGCAGTATTATTTCTTTCTACTGCTTACGCTGTACATTATATATCTCGCATACTGTCTTGTGATCATAACAGCTCATATCTCTTACACGAGAAACAAGACTGTTCAATAAATCCTTTTATTGAAACGCCCGTCTATTCTTTCTGTGTAACTCTGAAGAAACTAAGCATGCACGATTAGCTGAGTGAAACTGTTATCTATTGTTTCCACGATTCTGAGAGTGTTCCGATTCTAAAGGGAAACAAAGTTGTCTTGTTTATGCGGTTGTCAGAAACTACTCCCTTCTTGTTTACAAGGAGTTTCTAGTGGCCTCTGAGTTAGCTGGCACAAAGTAATTAAGTTTAATATACTCGATAGGGACATACTGACATCAGTCCTATGTCAAACCTATAGGGTATATTATTCCAATGCGCAGAGCCTATTAGGGAAATAGGAACTACACTACATGGCGCCCACCCGTTTGGTAAGGCACTAATTTAATGCTAGATACTGAGTAACTCAGTCGTGCTTTTCTCTCAGAGACCCCTACTCACATACTCCATAAGACGTTTGGAGTGGGTAGGGTTAAATATCCGCCAAAGCTAAATAGGACAAAAACCCTATATATTAGCTGTTTGGTTTGTTCAACGTTGAAGGATACAGTGTTCCAAAATATTGTGCACCTTATCTTTTGTTTCCTTGAAACTTGTTCTACATTTTTTTTTAAAAAACAAATGTCCCTGCACGGGGATAATGGCACCGAGAACGGTGTAGCTGCGGCTGACCCAGTCGTAACAGCTTTTAACTTTACAGGTTTAAATGAAGCCGATGAGGGTGTTATAAACATCCATCCAAACTTAAGGAGAGCCATCACTCTAAAACTTATAAAACACGGCCTAACACCAAGAGGTGGTAGAGCAGTTTTCGTGATAGAGGCACACGAATCCTTTCAGACAGAGGTATTCTATTCATGGATAGTATTCCCAGAATCAAATCCAATAACAAAACTGTTTCACTTCTTTAAAGAAGATGAACCACCAGAGGAATATATTCCTTTTGAGGATATTGAAATTCCACTCACATACCAGGAGCATCATCTCTGGTTTAAAGGCGCCCTAAAACATCACAAAAACATTACCAGGCTCGGTCCACTAGGTAGACCAGGAGCAACATGGCCGATTCTAGCCGGCTACACACCTCATCCTGACATCGATGTAATGTCTGACGAGGAATTACTTACTCAACTACAAGAGTTAATAAAAATTTACAGACAATTAGTCCAATATGTCATGCGGACTTTCACAGTCCAACCACCAATGACCATTCCAAATCAAACCCCTCAACAGGGGAATACACTAAAAATTTCTCCACAGACTTTACACGCAGTCATGGGTAAAATGCCCACAAAACGTGAACAAATTCCATTCTGGATAGCTCAAAAAATTACTCAAATCGAAGCAGTATTTCCAAATACTAGCCCTTATGAGAAACACAGAATCCTAACAATCTGTTTACCAATGGGGATCATACCACAACTGGAAGACTGCACCACTTGGGGCGCAGTATTTGCTGCCATCTATACTAAAACTCATGGTGTTCCATCAATTGCAGTAATACCAGATGTCCTGAAACAAATTCAAAACGAATACGGGGCAGAACCTGCTCTGAATTTAGGTATGAAATTACTGAAAAACTTCGACCAGGTCTCAACAATAATATTATCTAATATTAAAGGGGAGGCAGCATCAGTGGCGATCCGCCAACGCTTAAGGGAATTTGATGTTACAGAACATCAACATGAACTACCCAGAATAATAGAACAATCTTATGCAGAATTAGGCAGAGATAGTTTGGGTGGAAAACCATTGAAGCCAAAACTATCTGAAAGTCCTGAGAAGGACTCTATTAAACAAACTCCTACATCTTCTAAAAAGAAGTGGGAAACTAATAAACAAAATTCAAGAGAGACACGTTCTCAATCTCGAGGTAGGTCTCCTCAAAAGGAGCCCTCTGAAAGGAGGTATAACCTCAGGAATAGGGATAATTTAAGAAAACCTGACAGGTATCAAGATACTGATACACGTTCCTCTCGTACCTTTCAGATATTGTCACAGACATCAGAAAGAAGAGGACGGTCAGAACACAGAGAAGAACGCGTGAAATCCAAAGACGACAAGCACGTTCAGAAAAATAAATCAAAACCTCAATTCACAAAAAAGAAGGTAGCAGGTCTGAAGATCAGACATGCCGAGAATACTGAGAACACAGCTCAAGAACGGAGAATGGGCTCAGGCAATGCTGGACAGTGCAGCAGAAGTAACAATAGCTCGCCAGAACCTGAAGGAACTTCTGGAGATAGTGGACTTGAATGAGTACATCACAGTAGAGACTGTAGACACCAGGGTTAGTACTCCACAAAAGTTATATGAAATAACACTCCGAATGGAGGGAGACATACCAAGAAAAGTGAAAATACTCTTTTGGGAGAAACTTTCAAGGGGTTATGATATACTTCTAGCAGAAAAGGACTGGCCACCAAACTTTGTCAGGGAGTGCCCACATGGTGAGGACATCATTATGCCTGCCTTCTCCAACCATATTCCAATTCACCTAAAATATACTTATGCCAGGAAATGGGCAGTTGCCCAGGCCCCAGCATTATACAAAAATCATGTAGGATGGGATGAGGACTCACCTCACCATAAAATACAGTTAAAAAATGAACCTACTGCACAAAGGCAGTACCCAATAAAGCAAGAAGCTAAAAAACAGGTCAGGGAGATCTTAGATCAACTTGAATACCAAGGGGTGATTGAAACATGCACCTCCTCAATGAACAATCCTTTGTTTCCTGTATCTAAACCGGACAATACATATCGTCTAGTTTTGGATTACAGACACTTGAACACTTGTTCAAAAACATTTGCAGTACAAAATGCACATAGTACAGCATTAATGAATAACATTGTGCGTAAAAAATATAAAACCACATTGGACATTTCAAATGTTTTTTTTTGTCAAAACATAGCACCTGAAAGCAGGTACTTAACAGCTTCCTCAATAATGGGGACTCAGCATCAATTTTATAGACTCCCACAAGGGTTTAAGAACAGCCCAGGGTTATACTCAGCAAGGGTAACAGAGTTACAACAAATTTATGATAATGAGGCATTGTCATATGTCGATGACATCTATCTGACAGACGATGACCTAGATAGGCACTTGAACAGGGTGAGTACCATTATATTGGGCTTCGCCTCTGAGGGCTATAAATTCAACTTTAAAAAATCCAGAATTGCCCATCTCAATGTCCTTTTCCTAGGATATGAGCTTTCAAGTGAAGGCAAGAGCCTGGCAGCTAACTTTTTAGAAAAGTGCGCGCTGCTCCAACCTCCAAAAACGCTGAAAAATTTACAATCCATCTTGGGTTTCCTAAATTTTGGAAGAACTTACATTCTAAATTACGCAGAAAGGGTTAAACCTCTCTACGAATTTATCAAACCTGATTTTTCAATCAAACATTGGACACAAGAACACACAGAAATCTTGCGTTCACTCCAAGCTAACATGTTAGCAACAAATCACTTACAAACACGCGTAAATCAACGCAATTTAGTGATCCGAATAATTTCGGGACAATGCGGATTCACCTATTTAACATTTAATGAGGGTGAAAAAGTACCAATAGCATACAAATCACATTTGTATACACAAGCAGAAATGCGCTTCACTTCAACAGAAAAAATACTGACAGCAGTTCAAACCGCTGTAGCAAAAGAAAGAGCTCTAGCTCAAGGAAAACGCATTATTGTTGTAACCCCAGTACCAGCCTTAGAGGCGGTCACAAAAGCGAGCATCCCAAATGCAAAAGCTTTACATCCTAAATGGATACAATGGGTTAATTCTCTTGCTGCAACAGATGTTGAATATGTTTTTTATCCTGATTTAAAAACACAAGCGTTCCTGCAATATGAACATGAATGTCCTCTGCCCACTGAAATTCTGCCTCTCGATCAGTACGAATTTATAATTTACACTGACGGATCAGCACAACCCGCTACAGGGAGTAAGCAAGCTTACAGTGCAGCGTGCGCAATCGTTAAAGGTCGCATGCAAGATGGTAACTTCAGACCAATGGTCACTAAAACTCAATCTCTAGGAGATTGTACAGCTCAGCGAGCTGAACTACAAGCTTTCAAACTGGCACTTCAGATCGTGAATTCCCCACACTCATAGTGTGCGATTCCTTTTACTGTGTTCAGTCGTATAATGAATATATACAGAATTGGCTTGAAAACGGGTTCAAAGATGCAAAAGGTGGCACAATAAAGCATAAAACGCTTTGGGAACAAGTAGATCAGTTACAAAAACGAACTACCAAAAGCTCACGTGATACACACCCTGAGTCATCAACGTTGCAGGGAATTCATTGGCTGATGAAGCCGCAAAGGGGGCTGTTCAGACGGCTTCCGTAGCTGCGATCACTCGTTCAAAAACGAGAATAGACAGTGAGATATTGTTGGCTGTCAATGCTTCAAGCAAAGGCAGTGGTGCAGCGTTACCAAAGAAATTTCCACTAAAGTACTCTTATGTAATTGATGCGAACAACGTTCCTTTTGCTCGAATCCCTGGAGTGGGGGATAGGGTAATTCCAAACATGGAACATAGATTAGGACTGATCCTAGCAGCACATGAAGGGATAGCCTCTGCCCATGCAGGTGTTTCTGCAACAGTATCTTTACTTAAACAAAGATATTGGTGGCCTGGCATTAGGAAACAGACCAAGAACTATGTTTTGGAATGTGAAATATGCCAACAGATGAAAGTCTCCACAGTGAAACGTCCTGCGCAGACACCCCTGTTGATTTCAGACAAACCATTATCTTGTGTTTACCTGGACCACTGCAGTCCCTTGCAAAGGGACGGTAACTATAAATATATAATGGGCGCAGTGGATTCGTGCTCAAGGTTCCTATGGATGTGGCCTCAGCGCTCGGCTGACGCTCGAACTGTTATAAAAGATTTGCGAGTCTTTATCGGCACATACGCAATTGGCACACTACATTCTGACCAGGGCCCTGCGTTTAGCTCTCTGGCTTACAAAGAAGCCAGGGCCAGTTTGGACGTAGCATTGCGGTACTCTTCTCCGTTTCATCCTGAGGGAAATTCTGTTGTGGAAAGGAAAAACCGGGACATAAAGCAGTCTATAACAGCTAGAGTATTAGGTTCGGATGATGGGTGGGTCAAACATCTTTATGGGGTCCAACGCTCATTAAATAATTTGCCAAGAAGTTCTCTAGGGGGGGTCACTCCATATGAGGTCCTATTTGGGACAAGAATGTGGGTTCCTGATCTCGAATGTAAAGGCACAGTGGTGGAAAATAAACCCTTTGATATCAAAGATCGTTTGGCTGTTTTACAGGGTCTAAATAAACTAAGATCGAAACAAAGCAATGTGTTCCTGAAGCCAACCACCACTGGGGAAAACTGGCAGTCCCAGCAAGCAAGGCATGTCTGGATCCCAAAAGTTGGGGATCTAGTCAGAGAAAATATTGCGGACAAGAAGGAATTTGGACCTTCTTACAGACAACCAGTACCTGTCCTGGCTGTCCACGGAACAAGAACAGTACTTCTGCCGCCCCTTGCTGGAAAAAAGGAGAAAAGATTTGTGTCAACCGACCTCATCAAACCACAGTATGTGGCCAATACTAAATAGTAGCCCTCGAGGACTCCGACCTAGTAGCAGACGCACTCCTCTCGCTACTATCCAAGAGCTTCAAACTGAAAGACTCATAACCATCGAGAATTCAGCAGTAAGAGATGGAGGACTAAGCAACAATGCTATGGAACTCATCCCTCTTGAAACTCAAGTAACAGTTCGTCCAGATACACCTGTCTACACCAACGTAACAAGTGATCAACTGGTTCCAGCGATTTCTACGAATCCTGATGCAATTTCAACAATTGACCGAACTGCTTCTGGCTATTTCATTAACTTTGATACGTTTTCTGAGGATCCGAGTGAGCCAGAAACGACGCCAGCATCAAAAACTTTCAAACAGCAAGTACAAGACCTTTTTCATTTCCTGAAAAAGACTTATCTGGTTTCACCATGGATTGAAATATGGATTATTTCTGGAATATTTTTCTTTCTGTTTTGGCTAGCTTTGGTTATGACTCTTAGCATGCTTATAAATGGCAGATACATTCGTTTGGACACTGAAAGTAAAAATGTGAACTTACTTTTAAAACCACACAAATCTTCCCATCGTGAAACAAGAGACTTGTCAGCAGTGAACATCACAGCCGTTCCTATACAGGATGGTATATTTTGGGACAAAACCGATTTCGATATATTCAGCCCGACTGAACTTTTGAAGATTCCACATTTATTTAAAATTTCATTAAGTGACTTTATTACCTCCAGTACCTATTCTGATGATTGGGACTTTGAGACTGTAAATGATATGTCTGATCTAGAAAGGTCTGCTGCGTTCTCTAACAATGAATACTTAGAGAGCTCATCAGACTACGAACAGCTATATTGCTACAACCACTATGGTCATCATTTCTTGCATAAATCTGCAACACCTAGAAATGTGGTTATGTTTAACCAATGGGAACATTGTCCTACACCACCAAAGGGTAATTCAAAAACGTTTGCCAATAAGTTTCCATATTTTTCAGGGTATAATACATCTGAACCACAAACATTTTACTATAAAAATGTAAACAAAACAGGTCAGAAAATTATGTTAACTAATACAAAACAGATTTATTCTGCAGCCTTTATTACCCAACTGTCTAGACAAGTATTTGACTTTTGGAAAGACACAATTGACACAAAATCTGTCTGGGGTTCTAAAGATTGGCAAGTGCAGGGGATAGAAGCTTTGTTTAGAGCCTGTATCATCCCACATCAAATAATGTTTTTGAATGACACTGTGCAACAAACATCTTGCCTTGGTTTAGCCAAGATCAAAGACATGAACACACCTTCTGTACCAACACCTGCAAGTAATAACACTACACAGGGAGCGGTCACAGTAGACACAATACTACAAGCCAACAGAACAGATCCTGATTGGAGAAAATGGTTGCTCTGGCCCACAGACACAAACATCTGTCAAGAAAGATTCCTGAATAGAATACAGGGCTTTACTATCCATAGGCCAGACCCACGTTATGTTCAAAGACAACATCCGGAGGTAGTAACATCATATAGTGTAGGAAAATTGTGCCTCGACTGGCTACAAAAATCTACACTTGAGGATGTGAAACAACACTTATCTTTACTTAAAGAAGACGCAGACCTTAGGGAATTCTTGCTAGGACCAAGAAAACCACGTCAAATATGTTTCATATATGCCGGCATTTATGCTGCTTATAATGAAGTATGGAAGGTTTCACAGGCAGAGGCCGCAGAATACGTGAACTTGATCGTATTAACTTAGAGAAATCTCTCACTGTGGTCGACAATGGGTTAACAACTTTGTCATCCAGAATTTATTCATTGGACAACATTGTATCCTCTGCTATTGACATACTGGAACAAGATTTAGCCATGTTACAACAAGGCCAATTTCAGTTACGTTCTATTATGTTATTAGGCTGGACGCTGCAATCTTTGCGTGCGGGCTATGTGCCTTGGCGTTTTATCAACACGTTGTCTCTGTTTGCAGAATACAATCTAACGGATAAACAGATCGAACTGGCACAAAGGGGAGCAAAGTATACAGTGCTGAGCATTGAAAAACTGGAAAAATTACCATTTACAGTAGCAGAAAAACCAGCTACAGAATGGCTCATCCATGGCAAAATAACTCTGCCTGTCACTACTTTTCATTTTCAGTATTGCCTCAAACAAATGCAAGCAGGCAAATATGAAAGGTTGGGTAAAGAATACATTAAGACATCCTGGGATTTACCTTACTGAATACAGATGTTGGAGTGGGGATCGTGAAGTGTTTCTAAGCGGTACAAACTGTGAAAAGGCATTAAGCGGTTCTCTCATATGTCAGGACATTTCTTTACACGGGGCTTGTAATGGTTCTGTGGCAAACTTGTCCTGTCACCTGCAAGGTACACCAGCTGCTGTGATTAATCCAACGTTTGGCCAACTTTCTAACGGGAGTTACCTCATGTTGAATGATCAGAGTTGCTGTGGCATGTTGCCAGTAATCCCATATCTGGTGACGGTCGACTCCAGGGTTACTTGTTGTATGCAAGTATTGTTCCCCCAAATAGAGACAGTCAGGGAGTCACCTCTATGGCCTTCATTGAATGTTTCTTTTATACGTTTTGATACTTTAAGCAGAATGAAAGCCATGCTTTTGCAACAGACCGTGCCTTTGACCTCGGCCAAAGAAACATATGATTTACAAATTGCAAGGACTTCGGCTCAGATACAGGCCTTAATTCGTACAAACTGCCCTATACATTTCGTAGAAATGATGGGACGTATCTTAAACATGTCTGATACGAGCGGGATTGTACATGTATTTAAGACCATCTGTTCAGGACTGTTAGCACCCTTCCAGGCAGTCCTCGGAATCATCCCAAACTTCGCACATTCGGTGTTTGGTGGTGTGCCATTAATTCTAGCACTTGTTGCAGGAATCCTGTTCCTATTCCTACTACTACGCTATGGCAAGCCTATCCACCGGCGTCACTCCGAGCGATGTGGAGAAAGCTCTCCTAGAACGGAAGTGCCGTGAGCGCATAGTGCAACTTTTGGGCATACCTCGTCTACGGGAACTTAATACAACATGGTTCCTGTCATTTAGACCAATCTGGCAAGATTGCATCTTACCTGTTCTACGCTGCCTGCTTTGCGGTGAAGAATCCGTGCTAGACACCTGTCTAGCACTCCCATCAGTCATGCCAACGGATATCGATACTCTGCTGGACCCGATAACGGCCCATGCTCTGTGTTGTCCCCAGAGGCTACCAATCCTGATGACGGCATTCATTGAGATCTCACAGACGCTTCCTGCTGCTGCTGAGGTACGAGATGGATCAACAGGCACACAGGTAACAACGGACGCGAACATTGCTGCGGCATCCTATGCTGAGGGCGATGCTTCACATCTCTGTGCAGTTAACCTTCTAAATGAGGTATTCCAACCGACATCGGTAGTCGATCTTTTGTCTACAGAAATAGATGATTTCATGTTTACACCAGACCCATACACTGACTTTGATTCGGCTCACAGTGTACCAGGGACGCAAGGAATTTGGACTTCATATTTTCAAAACTTGCAACTCTTCCTAAAATTGAACTTTTTCTTTATTTTTTGAAAATACATGGCAACTCAATCTGCTTACAGTAGAACTATTCATATAAAACGGACTTCTTTGAATACTTCCAGGGACAGAATGTCACCTTATTTTACTATAATTTCATTTTAGTACCATATTATGAAGTGGCTTTGATTTTTGAAATACTTGTCAACCATTTCGTCATATGTATATATTTCTGTTTATTCATTCAGGTTGCATTTTATTTATGATATATGCCTAGAATGAAAAAATGCTTTAAAATGTACAGTACCTATTATGTTACATGTTTTATCAACAGTTTCTTTTAAAAACTTCTTTAATATGCTTTTAGAAATGTTTTTAGCAATATGTGGTACTCAAGTTTAATGTTTAGCATTTAGTATTATCGTTCATTCGAAAGTGGAGTGGGTGTTGTATTCCGCTTTAGGTGTCCGTATATAGGTTTTCCTGAAACATGTCATTATATAGGCACAATTCGCATTGCCCGTATATAGGCATAAGATCCCAGTCCTTATTTAGGCATTAGCCATGCACTCCAAATACAGGCATGGTCACCGACATCCGTCCACCCCAACGTCACAACGAGTTCTTAGAAACCAAACCCTAAGCCCAGCACAGGATTATTGATTTCTCCAAGAACTCATCTATTATGCATGAACCGCTATTCCTTAAGGGTTCATTCCTGACGTCTTCCTCTGTCCGACTTCACGTCAATGCTAACATTCCAAGGCACCTACCAGGTATAAATATACCTTCCCTTGCCCAAGCAAGTTAGAGGAGACCTCGACTTCAGAGGAGCCCGTATCCCGGCCTGACGCACTGAGAAGAAACGCTGTCATCCCTGCTCACAGAGAATCCAGCTTCCAGTGTTCTGACTCCCTTCGCGGGGTGTTAGAATTCGAGACCCGGAAAGAGATTCCCACCTCTCTCATTCTCAAGGTATGGAGCTGACTAGAACCTAGAGGGACTCTTGGCATACCAGACTCTTAGTATACCATACTATAGAATACTTCACCTACTTCTTACCTTGCCCTACACCTAGGCTAGGTTAGGTACACTGGGGTAGAACTAGCTTAGAGAAGCATTGTATGAGTACTCGCATTTTTAGCTTATGTTATTTATGTATATGAATATATGTGTCATAGCTAAAAGATAATGCTAGCGCAGTATTATTTCTTTCTACTGCTTATGCTGTACATTATATATCTCGCATACTGTCTTGTGATCATAACAGCTCATATCTCTTACACGAGAAACAAGACTGTTCATTAAATCCTTTTTATTCTAACGCCCGTCTATTCTTTCTGTGTAACTCTGAAGAAACTAAGCATGCACGATTAGCTGAGTGAAACTGTTATCTAATGTTTCCACGATTCTGAGAGTGTTCCAATTCTAAAGGGAAACAAAGTTGTCATGTGTATGCGGTTGCCAGAAACTACTCCCTTCTTGTTTACAAGGAGTTTCTAGTGGCCTCTGAGTTAGCTGGCACAAAGTAATTAAGTTTAATATACTCGATAGGGACATACTGACCTCAGTCCTATGTCAAACCTATAGGGTATATTATTCCAATGCGCAGAGCCTATTAGGGAAATAGGAACTACACTACACTGAACCCTAAGAACGATTTAGAATCATCTTTTTTTGATGTTCAAATTGCAAAACCACTGAATCCTTTGTCACCTGTGGTTAAGATTAATACCAACAAACCAAAGGAGGTCCAAGAACTAATTCCGAAGTCTTTAGATGGTGAGGATCACACAATCATAACGGGTCCAGGAAATTTGCCCTCTCCGGTTGAAGAACCCATTATCATGCCCTCTTTAGCAGGGTTTTATCTACTACCATGGTTTGAGCAGGCAAGTCCCATGCTAGTGGGGGAGGCAGGGACCAGTTGAGAGTAATTCAAAAGCAAAGAATACTCTCTCCTCGAACCTACAAGTGGTTTCCACCCGAGAAGAAATACCACATCCTCCTTTGAATGTTGAAGCAAAGCATCTGGAAAAAATTGCCTCTTGGGCTGCAGATGATCTGCCAGCCATTTCTGAAGCCGTTGACCAGAGCATTAAAAAAATCAGTCATGCTCCGTTGTGGTAGAACAAGTAAGCAACTCCACTGTATACTCTAATTTCCAGTCTAATTGGAGCATAAAGCTTGTTGAAATACCATTGAACACAATTTGAAGGATTAATTAGTCCAGTTCCAGCTACAGAGCACTTGCAATCTCATGTAAAGGCTATACAAACAAGAACCTCACTTAAGCTACACCTGAATATGCAGCATGATAGTGAAGCCCAGCCTGCTCTTATTTAAAACCCAGAATATGCTTCAAGAGGCAAGGGTTGATATTTTAAACAGAGATAATTTGCCACTACTGCTCTCAAAGCTGCCAGGTCTGGAGAGGATCTCCACAGTGGACATAGATTCAGTGGCCTTCACTGCAGGTCAAAACCAAGAAGTGAACTCATGGACAAGGATTGTCTTTAGGAGAATAGAAATTGAGGAAACAAATATGTCATATAAATGTACCTTGGAAGTGTGGGGCATTGGAGCATTATACCCTCCAGCAAGTCGATATCCAAAAGCATTTGCACAAGTGGGTTAAAGAAAATCTGAGAAATATCTGGCAACGGAAGGACGGACAGAGAAAAGATCTGTTCTTAAAAACGCCAGAGTAGCAGAGCACATAGGTAATCCCTTTCAAGGGATATCGGTATCAGAAACCATCATTAATGAAACCTTGCAAGTTTGCTTAGATGTGGGGAACAGTAACTACAGAGGGATCCTCCAAACTGATGGAAACTAGTGTACTGAAAAGAAGGCCCTTGGAATCCCCCGATTGCTGACTCCCAAGCAAGATCCAGGTCTCACAGTGTGCTCTTGGATCATCAGAGGACTTAATAATGTGTTCATTAAACCTGAAGTAATGCTGTCCTTATATCAGAATGACACATTTTGCCTACAGGAGACCTGGCACATAACAGGTAGTGGCTGGTAAGACTTTTACGAAATATTCGCACCAGCACAGCCATCATTAAAAGGAGGTCACCCCTCGGGTGGAGTGGCTATACATGTAAGCAAACTCTTGGAGGCCAATATAACCCCTCTCCACATAGGTACAGGTGATCATGTTCTAGCTAAACTGGATTTTTAGGGGCACATGCATCAAAGTTAGGAATTGCGAGTCCTTAATAGCAATTATTAAGGAATCGCTATTAAGGAGTCGCAATTACCTATGCATGTAGGTTTTGCAATAAAAATTGTGATTCTTCCATATTCCTTAATAGCAAATACCAAATTGCGATTCACTATTAAGGAATGGCTTACCGTTCATTCCTATGGGCCTAGAAATCGCGATTTCCTTAATTGCGAATTGCACAAAAGGTACATGCATCTGAAAAGGCCATTTTGCGATCGCAAACGGCCGATTTTTGGGATTCGCACTGCTTGCGATCGCAAAATGGTTTGATGCATGTGCCCCTAAACCTCCTACAACATATCTCAAGTTAGCACTGATCATAGCTAATGCATATGTCAATCCACTATTGCCAAAGAAGAAAACACCATTTGAAAACATAGTTGCCATAGTGAGCGATCAGTGGATGAGACTGCCAGAAGCCGGGTGGATTTTGGCAGGTGATTTCAACTCAAGCCTACTGGATGGGGTTGGTACACCAATTTGGCAACAAATAGATGATGGAGAATGGGGAATCCCGCCAATAAAGAAGACTACTGGCAAACCCAACAAGGCTGGCGTGGCAGTTGCAATTTTCATGAACGATCTAGGCCTTTGCTGTATCAATGGAAGTATTTCCCCAGACCAACCGGCCTCGTTCACCCGGATTTGCGGTAGCCAGAAGTCAACCCTGGACTACATTTGGTTTTCAGAACAGCACTTTTCGAAAATCAAATCTTTCTTGGTGCGTCATACGGAGGTTAGCGATCACACGGTCCTAACGAGTCAGTTCGCAAATGGAGGTTACTCCAAAGAACCTCCGAGTTGAAAAGGGTCTCAGGAGGAAGTCACTCCAGTTAAGAAGATCAGGTGGAAAGTACAGCACCAGGACGAGAGGTATGAACAACTTATAAGGTGTCTTCGGAGGATTGAAACTGAGTTTAAAGATTCCTGGCATACAGGCATTAGGTTCATTTAGGACAATCTTCAATTGTCAAGAGCTTGTGTAGGCCCAATAAAGTTTCTCCGCAATTGCCCCCAAATGGTTGATGAAGCCCAACACCTGATAAAAAAGTTGAACGCCACAGTAAGATAACTAGCTTGAAATTGTGCCAATAAACATGCAAGATCCGCCCTCCTTTAAATTAGGAGGCAGTATAGGAGAAAACTTTGGGAGCTGAAACAAAAGTGGCAAGAGAAACAATGGTTAAGGCAGAAAGATCACCAAATCGGAGTGCATTTTGGTTTCTTGTCTATCGACTATTGAGGCCAAACAAACCTCCACCACATAGCAACATCTCAGTTGCATCATAGTCTAGATACATTGCTTCCCTGTATGCAGCAAATGAGGCAGTAGCTTAAGAGGAGCATAGAGCCAATGAAACAGAGGGCAGTCATACCACCAAGCACGATGCAGTAATTCTAAAGGTCGATACAGTTCTAACAGAAATCAAGTCAATGCATGCTGCAGCGCCCCGGGCCCAAATGGCCTTCCAGCTATTTTTTTTAAAACAGCTTGTCGTGAGTGTGCGGACGTTCTGTTCCCATTATTTAAGAACTGTCTACTTTGTAACACAATTCCAGAAAGTTGGACAGGTTCCCTTCTGATACCCATCCATAAGAAGGGCCTTAGGGCCAGATGTACGACCCGTTTTTGCATGCGCAAACAGGCTTGAGACCCGTTTGCGCATGCAAAAACCTACAAGGCCATGTACTAACACTATTTTGTGAGTCGCAAAAATTTGCGAGTCGCAAAAGAGTGTTTTGCGACTTGCTATTAGGAAGGGGCGTTCCTTTCCTAATAGCGACCCCCAAACAACTTCACTGCTTAATGCCATAATAAGTCTTTACTCACAAACGTGGATGCAGACACGAATAACATCTGACTGGGTCACGACGGGTAAAATTGCAACATCAAGGAGGGTGAAGCAAGGTTGCATTTTGGCCCTCCTCCTCTTCAACCTGTACTTGGCTGACATCAATGACCATTTAGTAAAAGTGAGAGCTTTTCCACCAAGAATTGCAGGTCTGAAAATACAACTTCTCAAATATGCTGATGATGCTATCATCTTTGACCATACTCAGATTGGCCTTCAGTGCTCGCTGACTGCTTTTGAGTTCTACAGCAAACTAAATAACATTCAAATAAACAGCGATAAAAGTAAGATCCTAGTACTAAGCAGGAAGGTCCATACAAAAGTGGCTTGGTATTTGTCAAAATGGAAACTGGAGAGAGTAAAATCCATCAAATATTTGGGTGTTTGTTTCAACGAACAGGGCAGTCATTCTGCCCACCCATCCTCTCAGAAGAATGCACATGCAACATTGATTTCGACTTTCTGCAATCTGCTACAAAAAATGAATGGCCCCTACTTGTTGGTGGTCTGTAAGGTCATCAATAGTGGGCTAATGCCAACTTTGATGTATGGAGCATTTAAATGTAGAGACCGCCTGGAGTCCTGGCTGGATCAAGCTCAAAACAAATGCTATGGCTCCGTGTTTGCCCTTCCAAACTCTGCTCCGACTGCGTACTTGCGATTGGAATTGAACCCACACAGGCAAAACTTGAGTCTAAAAGCACGCTTTCTGGCATATGATTTAAAAGCAAAGAATGAACTTAATGGTTTCTTGAAGCACACAATTTGGCAAATCCTTACGAATAAAAACTATGATGGTACAAAAATTTGAGAGCCTTGATTGTTTCAACGAAGGCTAAAGATCTCTAGGAAGAATATGCCTCCTTATTACGCATGCCTTCATTCCGCATGCAATTACAACGCGGTCGTTACAACGACCGCATTGTAACAACTCCTACCATTACCCCGCAAGTCGTAACAACGATCTGCAGAGGGGGGCGCTGGATGTTGGAATAGTATAATTTACTATTCCAACTCCAGTCTGTGCGGATAGTAGGGAAGGTGTTGGATTTTAAATCCAACACCTTCTCCCCCCTCCGCAAGTCATTGTTACGACTTGCGGGGTAATGGTATGCGTTGTTACAACGCGGTCGTTGTAACGACAGCGTTGTAGTTGCATGCAGGGTGACAGATTCGTTATAAGGGCTGTTTACCCTCTAGGAAGCCTCCATTCCTCCTAAAGCGTAAAGTTGAATATTTCTGAAGCAAGCAAAATTAATATCAAGAGATCTTGACATTAAAGCTGTAAACAGGCTTGCATTTATTAGTTCGACCCCTCTTCTTTTCAATGAAGGCAGGATTTCAAGCTTCCGGGCCTATCCGCTGAAGCACTCAAGAATTAGTGTGGTTAAATTGCAGCAGAATTCTCCTTAAAGAGTACCGCTTCGGCCCGTTGACTGTATCATCTGAGCTGGCCTGCAGACTCTGCGGGTCAACAGCGGAGTCTATATTGCGCATACTCCGTATCTGTGAGTCATTATTGGTGCAGAGACATTCCTGGATACGTCCGGCCTTTCTTCAGTTACATATAAAATCATGCCAGAAAGCAATTTCCGCCTGATTATTCCCACAATCACTGCACCTTGCAGCTAGAGTCATGAAATTTATACAAGATGCATTTAAGATACTCGAGGAAGCTTCGATTAAAAAGCCGACCAATTTGAAGTTTGGGGGCTGTTGGAAGCCGGAGTCCCTGTCACGCGTCACTGTCACAAATGCGAGACCCGGGACTCCCCACTCAACGTTAGGCCAAGTAAGGACACCGTTTGAGATCGCCCTGCTCACCCCCTTAGTAGCTTGGCACGAGCAGCCAGGCCTATCTCCAAGGCACGAGTGTACAGTATGTGCAACCACACCCACAGCAACCACCTGGTTAACCCACAAATGGACTCCACACAAGTTTGATAAAAACGAGTATAAACTTTATATAGAAAGATATACGATCAGACCACACGTTACAAAAGCCAACATAAAATAAAGGGTAATATTTGTTCCGGCTGGCTGGTAGGTTCAAATTCAAACCACCGCTTTCCAAACGCTATGCTGGTCGTAATGCTAGAATCACACACGTTGCAATGGACAAACAATAGTGCTCTGCGTAACGATACAATCCTGTGCTGGGCACAGGAGAAATAATACAATGCGTAACGATACACTCCGGTACCTGCAATGGGAGAAATTATGCAATGCGTACCGCTATAATCATGTATTGCGCAATGAAGGAATAATGTAATGCGTCACACCGCAATCACGTACTTCGCAATGAAGAAACAATGCAATGCGCGCCGCCACAATCATGTACTTTGCAATTAAGGAATAATGCAATGCGTAGCTACAATCATGTACGTTGCAATGACGAAATAATGCAATGCGGGCCGCTACAATCCTGTACTTTGCAAGGGAGAAATAATGCAATGCGTAGCGCTACAATTGTGTACTTCGTTAGGCGAAAATAATGTCAGGCGTCCTAAGACAGTCCGGCAGTTCGTTAGCAGCAATATTGGCGATGTGTATTACGACAGTCAGCCTCTTCGATAACAGTTGCCCCCCACACGTATCCACGATGAAATAAAGTACAGATTCCCACTCGGGCCCCAGTACCACCACTCCTTGGTCAGTACGGGCCCCAATCTGAGCCGAAGCAAAGGCTCACGTCGTCAGAAGGACTGAGAGGCTGAGAGAGTGCCCCTCCGAGCCCGCACCCCGCCCAGGCAGTGATCCACGTTACCTGGGGGGCGCGACCCCACTCTCCTCTCCTCCTTCAATGAAGTAAGCCTTTCGTGCAGAACTTTCTCAATGGGCCTCAGCGGCTCGGCCTGGCAGCTCAGCTCCTCTGGGGCTGCCGGTCCAGGCCGCGACTGTTAGGAAGGTCTCAGGCGGCCGCAGGGCACAAGTACCCCACGCCCCTGATATTGCGTTACTCCGAGTCTCTTCTGGCACGAAGCCACACACACAACGCTGATAGGACTTCACGTCGACTCTGAGTGCACGTTCAACCAGCACGCCTTCCTGTGGTCTCAGTTGGCACCAAGACACGCACACCACGCTGCAGAGACTCACTTTCTTACGGTGCACACGATGATCAGCCGATCACCTCCACAGTCCCAGGTTGCACCAAAGCACGCACACTGCTTCACTGAGACTTACTCCAATTCCGGTGCCCCGATATCCAGCGCTCCTCACCAACGCCTCCGGCCGCACCTCGACACGCACCCTGCGCATCCGAGACTCACTCCACTTCTGATGCACGCGTTGACCAGGCGCTCCTAGCCAACGCCTCCAGTGCACCATGACACGCACCCAGCGCATCCGAGACTCTCTTCACCTCCGATGCACCCGCTCACCAGGCACTCTTCACCAGTGCCAGTGGTGCACCCCGACACGCACCCTGCGCGTCCGAGTCTCGCTTCACCTCTGGTGCACACTTCACCAGGCGCTCCTCACCGACACCTCCTGTGCACAACGACACGCACCCTGCGCGTCCGAGACTCACTCCTCCGTCGATGCACACGTTCACCAGGTGCTCTTCACCAACGCCTCCTGTGCACCACGACACGCATCCAGCGCGTCCGAGTCTCGCTTCTCCTCTGTGTGTCCAAGATCACAGGGCACACCTTCTGAGGGTCTCAAGCTGCCACAACACGCGCCCACCGCGTAGCTTGAAACCTCTCCGGAAACTTTTATGTTCCTGTGTTTCCAAACAGGGAGCCAGCTCACCTCGGGCCCTTGGGGTTACAAGACACAGCACAAAGCACAGTCTTCTTCAAGCAGGGGGACCCAGCGCCCCAAGCACAGTCCCAACAGCCTCTCCCTTAGTTAGAACAACAAACTGCAGACCAGCCCCAGATCACGAAGCAAGGATTGGTCTTTCCCAGCAGTCTCTTCAGTTGCTCCTTCTTTAGCAGAGGTTCCTCTTGACCACAGAATGGGTCCAAGCCTTTTCAGTCTCAATCCATTTCTGTTTCATTCCAACGTTCAGGGGTTTCAGCTCTCATAGATATACCCCTAAATGTCTTTGAAGTTCGTTTTGCTCAGGGGTCCCTGACCCCTGCCTAAATCAGTTCTGGGTGTCTCCCTCCCAGTGTCACCTTTCTCCCTTTGATACTGGGGGTCTGGATCCCTAATCACTCAGCAGGAGATGGGTCAATTGTTTTATAGCCACAACCCAGGCCTCTTCACCTCCCGGGGCTTCTCCCCGCATACTCTCCAGCTGCAGCTCAGCCTGATGCCATCTCACCCCCTCCCCTCTCAGATCCAGGCAGTCAATCCACATTCAACAGAGACACACAGAAATGCCTAGAGCACAAAACTCAGCCACTTTCTAAAAGAGCGGCTTCTGAACACACAGTGACAAAACCACCTTCATAGAAAGATAGGTTATGACGCTGTGAGTTCATACATACCAAACTTCACCTCTCCATTCCAAACTTATGGGAAATTAGGCTAACAAACACAATACCCAGCCTCCCCCATTCTGTCCAATGGGCAGAATGGCCTTTCACCAGTGAAAAAGAAATGGAGTGTTTTTCACTGTCAGGACATAACACACACCTCAGTATATGTCCTGCCTTTTACTTACACTGCACCGTGCCCAGGGGTTACCTGGGACCTTCCACAGGTGTGCCCACGGTGCATGTAAAAGGGAAAGTAAGGCCTGACAGTTTCCTGGGTGGTGCTGCTGATCCCTGGGGGTGCTGCTTACTCTTCCCCCACCTCCTTTGAGACAAGGGGCTAGCCAGCAACCCCTCCTCACTACTCTGGGATCTCCTTGCACCACTTGGCCCTTCTTCCCTCTCTGGAGCCTCTTCAGGCCCCTGGACCCATGACCAGGGGTCCGGTTCTCGTGCAGGTACCCGGGAATCAAGGAGCCCACACCTTAACCCGGGGTGGCGCAATTCTGGAAAATAATTTCTGAGCCTAGGCTTCCCTGGGGCCAAACTGGACAACCCCTCCAAATCATTTAACATGCTAACCACTACCCAATCTTCCAGTGCACTCTTGTACTCCTCCGCACTTGGCACTGGTTGTACGCTGCCACTATACGAACTGGACTCTTCTTGTTTACCCTTAATGTCCAGTTCCCTCATGCTTAACTCATGAGCGAAGAGAATCCGTTTCTCTTCCAACGCGAGAGCGCTCCTGCTCTCCTCTGCTTGAGTTTTAAGTTTTAACACCTCCAACTCATGCAGTCTGACCCTTTGGTTTTCCTCCAATTCCTCTGGTGAAAAACTCCTCCCTGAATGGCTACTACCAGCCCCTGCGGCTGGTCCCTCCACTGGCAAATCCTGTGGACCCAATCCATTCCCTGGGTCATCCTCATCCACCTCAACATCACCCATCTCCTAAGCCTCTTTGGCTTCCCACCATGCCCTCAAGGCCACTTGCAGCTCCTCCTTCTTGGCGCTACCCTTCATGGGACATCCCAAAGCTCTGCAGAATTTTCTCAACTGATCAACCTTTAGGTCAACAATGCCTCAATGTTAAACTCTAATTCTGCAGCCCCAGCCTCACCGGCTATCTGGCTCCCCTCCTGAGACATGATGTGTGGTTTAAAAGGTTACTCAACAATAGAACCAACAATTCAAAACAATATGTTGTTGAGTCGTGGTCTGCGATCAATTTATGATATACACCAATTACTGTGAGTAGTTTTGCACACACGCGTTTGAATTACATTAGGATCGTATCCCACCGCTCTGCCGCCAAATGTTGGAAGCCGGAGTCCCCGTCACGCGTCACTGTCACAAATGCGCGACCCGACACTCCCCACTCAACGTTAGGCCAAGTAAGGACACCGTTTGAGATAGCCCTGCTCACCCCCTTAGTAGCTTGGCATGAGCAGCCAGGCCTATCTCCAAGGCACGAGTGTACAGTATGTGCAACCACACCCACAGCAACCCCCTGGTGACACCACAAATGGACTCCACACGAGTTTGATAAAAACGAGTATAAACTTTATATAGAAAGATATTCGATCAGACCACACGTTACAAAAGCCAACATAGAATAAAGGGCAATATTCGTTCCGGCTGGCTGGTAGGCTCAAATCCCAACCACCGCTTTCCAAACGCTATGCTGGTCGTAATGCTAGAATCACACACGTTGCAATGGACAAACAATAGTGCTCGCTTCACCTCCGGTGCCCACTTCACCAGGCGCTCCTCACCGACGCCTCCTGTGCACCACGACACGCACCCTGCGCGTCCGAGACTCACTCCTCCGTCGATGCACACGTTCATCAGGCGCTCTTCACCAACGCCTCCTGTGCACCACGACACGCACCCAGCGCGTCCGAGTCTCGCTTGTCCTCCGTGTGTCCAAGATCACAGGGCACACCTTCTGAGGGTCTCAAGCTGCCACAACACGCGCCCACCGCGTTGCTTGAAACTTCTCCGGAAACTTTATGTTCCTGTGTTTCCAAACAGGAGCGAGCTCACCTCGGCCCTTGTGGTTACAAGACACAGCACAAAGCACAGTCTTCTTCAAGCAGGGGGACCCAGCGCCTCCAAGCACAGTCCCAACAGCCTCTCCCTTAGTTAGAACAGCAAACTGCAGACCAGCCCCAGATCACGAAGCAAGGATTGGTCTTTCCCAGCAGTCTCTTCAGTTGCTCCTTCTTTAGCAGAGGTTCCTCTTGACCACAGAATGGGTCCAAGCCTTTTCAGTCTCAATCCATTTCTGTTTCATTCCAACATTCAGGGGTTTCAGCTCTCATAGATATACCCCTAAATGTCTTTGAAGTTCGTTGTGCTCAGGGGTCCCTGACCCCTGCCTAAATCAGTTCTGGGTGTCTCCCTCCCAGTGTCACCTTTCTCCCTTTGATACTGGGGATCTGGATCCTTAATCACTCAACAGGAGATGGGTCAATTGTTTTATAGCCGCAACCCAGGCCTCTTCACCTCCCGGGGCTTCTCCTCGTATACTCTCCAGCTGCAGGTCAGCCTGGTGCCATCTCACTCCCTCCCCTCTCAGATCCAGACAGTCAACCCACATTCAACGGAGACACACAGAAATGCCTAGAGCACAAAACTCAGCCACTTTCTAAAAGAGCGGCTTCTGAACACACAGTGACAAAACCACCTTCATAGAAAGATAGGTTATGACGCTGTGAGTTCATACATACCAAACTTCACCTCTCCATTCCAAACTTATGGGAAACTAGGCTAACAAACACAATACCCAGCCTCCCCCATTCTGTCCTATGGGCAGGATGGTCTTTCAACAGTGAAAAACGAAATGGAGTGTTTTTCACTGTCAGGACATAACACACACCTCGGTATATGTCCTGCCTTTTACTTACACTGCACCGTGCCCAGGGGTTACCTGGGACCTACCACAGGGGTGCCCACGGTGCATGTAAAAGGGAAAGTAAGGCCTGACAAGTAGCTGTACTTGTCAGGACACATGCTAACTTAGCAAACTGCGCGCAGGCCCTACACTGTAGGCCTGAGTTTCCTTCTCCGCGCGTCCTTGCATTACTAGCCCTGGCACACACAGTGCACATCACTAGGGACTTTACTAGTAAGGCAAACATACCAATCATGGCCAACCAATTACCATTACACTTTACACAGGGAACTACTGTACTTTGACACTGATCAGCAGTGGCAAAGTACCCAAAGTATCTAAATTGGCACTCTATGTCAGGAAAACAATCTAGGGGGAAAGCAAAAAGTTTTAGGGAACTTTAGCCAAAAAGGCCAAGTCCTACAGGGGCACAGATTTGATCAAGTTGATTACCCCTTTTCAGGCCTCTGCCGGCCACTGAGAGATGATTTTATGCTGGTAAATTACAATTATTATGGGGAATTAGCACGGGAATGTGTATTAGTATGTGAATATGAATATGGACTGTTTTTAATTTATCATGTGATCACAATGTTTTATTGTATACTTTTATGGTTTTATGCTTATAAACCGAATAAAGTTTTTGAAAGAAAGAAAGATCAAGTTGATAATAATAACTAGATGCTAGTAAACCACCGACCAGACTAGATCATACTCAATGATTTATTCTTCCACTTATACACTGGAACAAAATCCAGTACTAAAGCGCATGTGAGTTTCTGGACTAGCTAGGGTCCTGGTCATCATTGACGTGAATAGATGTAAAACTAAAGTGGGCGGCCCTCTAGACAAATGATCGTGACATCCCAAATGAAATTAAATATAAGACCGGCCTTTTGTAGAGCGTGTCATTTCAATAGGGAGAGCTAAACTATTGTACAAACTTGGCATGACTAATGTACAGTACTATGATGCTCTGTTATGCAGCTCTTTTAAGACTGAATTAAGTAAGTTATCTCTTGGTCTGTAACCCAGTTTTATATACCTTTGTTTTAGGTCAGAGGGTAAATGGCAATTGTATACATTGAACATTTTAATCAGTGCTGTCATTTTATTGATTTGATTGTTTCTAATCCCTTTTGTAATGGTTTTTAATAACTGTGCAATAAAGTTACTTCGCTTCCCTCTTCCTTCTGGTTATGTAATTTGGTTGACATGATCATTAACAGGAATGTTCGGTGCTCCAGTTAAATAGCATTTGCTGCTGCAGCATTGATCACCCACTAATAAAAAGAGTGCTTTTCGTTTAATTTATCTTAAATTTGTGGAGTTTCGCCAAGGCTACTAATTTACCTCGTTTCATGGAAGTACTTGCCCTCATTTTATACGTTAGTATGCCACAATCCCAACACTGTTCATACCCTACACAGCTCCAGAGAAGATATTTGGAAGCTAAAACAACTGATACGGTATATTTGTTGGGATATTTACTATAAAAAGTGATTACAACTGCTGATGCTGTCATTGGCAGCATAGGAGCAAGCTAGATGCAAAGCCCTTCTTATATCCGTTTTTCTTCAATCACTATCCCCTCCAATCAATGGCATCCCCCATTGGTCTGTAGCAGTCAGCATTCAGACAGGATGGACAAAGCTGCCGAATTTTAAGATGCTTATGGTATGACATTTACATGCTTACAGTGTATGTACAAGTGACATTCTATTGCCAAATTTGTGACACTGACACTTTCTCGCAGCTAAAACCAAGCAACGAAGACAATATCAAGATATAAATATCAGAAATGACCTCTTTTGGACAATAAGAACTCGAAAAGACTTTGGGCCAGATGTACGACCCACCAAATTGCGACTCGCAAATTGCATCGCATTTGCTACAGTAGTTTGCTATTTGCAAATTGGGATGCACAACAGTGTCTGAGACATTGTTTGTGATTCCTAATGGGGTCGCAAATTGCATGCCTCATTAATATTAATGAGGCAGGCGCAATTTGCGACTCCATTAGGAATGGCTAGCACTCACAGGGATGGTGGCCTGCTGTGGTCAGCAGACCACCATGTCTGTGACTGCTTTTTTAATAAAGCAGTTTTTAAAAAAAATGCAGCCCGTTCTCTTTAAAGGAAAACGGGATGCATTTAAAAAAGAAAAATGAAACTTTTCAGTTTCATTTTTTAAGGGCAGGCAGTGGTCCCTGGGACTACTGCCTGCTCGTAAAAATATTTTCTCACATACTCGCAAGGGGAAGCGGGTCCCGTTGGGACCCCTTCCCGTTTGAGAATGGTTTACCACCTACTTGAAGGAGGTGGTAAACTGCAAATGCTTTGCGACCGCAAATGCGGTCACAAAACAATAGTACATGGTGACTCACTATTAGGAATGAACGCCCCTTCCTAATAGCGAGAGCCGCAAATGCTATTTTGCGAGTCAGTGACTTGCAAAATAGCATTTGTACATGCCATTACCGTTTTTTGCAGTTGCACACGGGAGGATCTCCCGTTTGCGGCCGCAAAAAAGGGTCATACATCTGGCCGTTTGAAACTGCTGCAAAACCCCTGTAATGAAAGGTCTGTTCACCCACACCTAGTCTAGTCACACACTTGACTCATCATAAAAATAGCATAGAGGCTTAAAGTACCTACCTCTATGCACAACATACAACATGCAGGTCACAGATGTATACTTTATTAAGCCAGCAAGCTCAGTGAGTTACTGCTTTTGCTTCAGATATTTTTCTGTTGTCTGCAAGTCACAAGTTATAATCATTGTAATACAGCTCAGTGAGTTCTGAACTGGCATCCAGGAGCTACATACAAACTGAAATGCATGACTGTAGCCAACATTTAAGCTTTCACACTACCAATGGCGAAGGTGTGAACATGGTCACCTCCTTCACCTCAAATGGGAGCGGCCTGGCCCGAATGGAGGGGATGCAGATACAAAGTAATCCAGCCCGGCCCGGGATGAGATGACTGGTATCCATGGCAACCAGTCACCACTCCCCAGCCCTTAGGCCGGCTCACACTGTCAGGGGCACACAGCAGAGAAGCCTCTCTGGCTGAGTGCAAGCTAAAGTGCCTAGAGCAATTGGCTCAGAGAAGAGCTTCATAATGCGTAACCATATAGTTTAGTGCGGTAATGCACTGACCAACACTAAAATGTGTTATCCTAACCCATTTTGTGTGGCACTTGGCAGGGCTGGATGGTTACGTTTGAGTGCCTAAGTAGGTGCACATATGGTTCAGTGACAAGTGTGGTTTGTATGTGATGATTGTATTTTGAGATACAGGTCCCGAGTGATGTAATATGTGAGGTCATAAGAAGTGATGGGGGAGCAAGTTATAGTTAGTTGACTAAACTATAACTGGTGTATTTCAGTAATTTGTTTTTTTTTAAGTTAGCTCATGCCCATTCCAGCATATAACTAATATGTCACTTTAACCGTTGTTTTTTCCAGTGAATTTCTGGGTTTTTGTACACTAATCTAAGGTCTTAGCATCTAACCTAACTATAAAGTTGCTTTAACATTTTTTCAGTGAAGATGTATATTTGTCTACCAACATGTTACTTTTTTTAAATTAGGGAGCTGTTAAGTGACCGAGAAAATGGGTAGGCTGTGTAAACAGATGTGATAAGGGGATGCTGTACTTATGCAGACATCTCTCTCTTTAACTATTCTTAGCCCCTTTGAGAATTCACAGTTTTAACCCACTGTTTTCACATGTGCATTACCATCGCAATGCATATTTACTTCAGCCTGGTCCTCAGGAAAAACTCAATTCAACAGATCATGTTCCAATAAAATAGCGTTCAGGAGTGCCTCACTTTTGTCTTAAATCTAAATGTTAGTGCTCTAGTTGTCTAGGGAGATAACTGACAGACTGCTGCTGGTGTTGAAAGTACTTATTTCACTTTGCATGTCCGAAAGTTTTACTGAAATGGATGAGAAAGGTATTTCTTTCTAGAGCACTAACAATAATTTCTGTGACAAATAGAAACCCCTCATTTTGTTTCCTTACTGCAGTTTCCTCTGTATAAAATGCATTCGGTTTTACTGCTTTGATTCCATCATTGTGGCGTGCCACACTTTTTCTTTATAAATACAGAATGTTAGAGCTCTAGTTGTTCTTTAGAACTCTGTGGTGGAGTTGTAGTAGAACACTGAAGAATCACCAGGCCGGCTGCTGCTGGTGATGGAA
This sequence comes from Calotriton arnoldi, assembly GCA_963921515.1. NCBI lineage: Eukaryota > Metazoa > Chordata > Amphibia > Caudata > Salamandridae > Calotriton > Calotriton arnoldi. The sequence continues at coordinate 1,263,084 of CAWUFW010004089.1, read as the reverse complement.
GTTCATTTTTCACTCAGAATACCAGCCATTGTTTCTGACACTAATCAGGAAAATATTTTAGAATTTATAGAAAATATGTTCTCATTTTAGATTTCTAGAGCACCAACCATAATTTCTATGATAAAATGAAAGCCCTCAATTTGTTCATTTCTAAAGGAATGCTTTCAGTGTTACAGCTTTCATTCCATCATGAAGGCATTGAAGTGTGTAATACAGAATATTAGTGGTCTCGTTGTTCATTAACCCTATGTGGTGAAGCTATAGTAGAAAACTGGGAAATCAACTGATAGACTGCTGCTGCTGTTGTAAGTACATGTTTTACTCAGAATATCAGACTTTATTCTCACATGGCTGAAAAAGATAGTGCGGTCCCATAGAAAATATGCTGTCATTTTAGCTCCTGGAGCATATTCCATAACCTCTAAGAGAAATCATGAGAGAAAACAGTTTTCTCCAAACATGGTTCATCAAATCACAGCAGACATTCAGCATTTGTCCCAGGGTTAAATCAGATGAGAACTCATGAGACTTCCTAAAAAGAGTATAACACCACCAATAAATGATTTATATTGTGACTAAAATCAGTAATCATCCTTTACATGTGCTCCTTTTAGTGACCCTCAAAACCCTGTTTTTGCTACAATGCATTTTTGTGAGGACCATGTCCCCAAGTCGTCCATGTTCTGGCCTGCAAATCAAGGGGGAAGGGGATGCCTTAGGGACCTCCCCACATGCTCTTGTGGTCAGGGTGTATTCACCCTGCCCATTTATTTTTTATTTTTTATTCATTTTCAAGACACACAGACCATGTCCCTGAGTCCTGTAATGGCTGCTACAGCATATTGTTCATTCTGTTGACAACCAATCAGAAGTGGCTAATCCCATTTAAATTGGTCAATTGGACCATACCTGTACACCAATGGTCTGGACATAGCTAACTTTTAACTCCTTCATTCCCAACCCGAGCCCCACTTTAAATGCTAATTTAAGGAAAATGGCAGAATATAATTACACACATCACAGAAGCATGTTTTCTGAGTACATTTCTAACTTTTTGCCAAATTTGGTTTAATTAAGTTTAGCTATTTTTTCTGTATTGGAGATCAAAGTTTCCTATGGGAATTAATACGGGAAATCAGACTTTTGATCCGCCCTCACTGTTTTTCTTGCCCCCCGCTTGACTGTCAAGCGGGAAACTTTTCTTTAAGATGAAGAGATGGATGAACATTTAGTTCTTGAAAGTAATAAGCCTGTGATGGAGGAGCACAGAGGAAATATGTTTGTTGTGGTCTAAAGCCTGCTGACCAGGGACTAGCCCTTAAAATGCTTTTTGCTTCACCCCTGCGCAACCTCTTTTAACATGGTACGGTTCTAACATTGTATGTTATCTCTGGCCTGATGATGGCTTTTGGAAATATTTCTGAGAGGTTTATGGTTAGTAGAATAAGCTACCATATCTTAAATCAGATGTCAGGTATATCAATATGATCAAAGTTATGAGGCTTAATTTTACGATTGTATGGATTCTGAAGTGATTAATATCTAATTGCCCCCTTAGGATCATATTTCAGTAGTAAATGCATATGACCATTTCTTTAATGCTCTGCCTTACCCAGCTTCAAAGGACCCTCACATTGTAAATAGCAAGATAACAGTAAGGAGGTGGTGGGACTTTCCTGGAGCCTGCCTTGCAGGTGTGAACACTAGCTCACGCTACTTTTTGTCTACTGGAGATTATCTGGATGCTGTGACTCCATGAACCAAAAGAAGAGCTCCTGTCTGTAAGCTTTGCACATATTTTCCTCTAGGACTTTCCTTCCAATGTATTACTACACTGTCCTCTTTAAAACCCCATACTTAGACACATTAATCATAATTTTAATATTAAGTAGAAGGCGAGCTAAAAAAATATCTACCTCACTAGCTGAAGGTAATGCTAATAGATCAAGGACTTGTTCCATGACTACTAAAGAAAACTTTCTTATCTCATGCTCTGGTACAGCAGAGTCCCCTTTCCTGTCACAACAGCCTGCACTATAGTGTGTGCCTGCCTTGTGAGAGTGCATGTTCCTACAAACTGAAATGTTCTTAGACAGAAGAAGCTTGCTGTCCACTGGAAGGGGTTCCAGTTAGCCGGAGAAATGCTAATAGAACAATGGGACAAGTTGTATTCTTTGTGGGGCTCACATACATGCGGCCTGTAGTGGATTAGGCTTGCTCGAAGCAGTCCACAAGCAGCAATTGTTTTTGCTATTGTCTTTATCTTGCTGAATAGATGAACTGTCTCGTCCAGATTTGAGAATTTGTAACTTCTTTGTTTAATGTGAGCTTTAGGAACTACGTCCCTACCTCGTGGAGTCTGAATCAGATATAGTTCCCTGATAGTGTACATTGGACCTTCAAAAGCTTCAAAATCCTCTCAAAGGTGCAGCCATCCTAGGGAAGGCTTGAACTGCATTGCATGGCCTTGCTTCATACCTTGGCTGCAGAAAGGTCATTTTACATCCACCATATGGAATAAGGGTTTGGATTTTGTTATCGCCTGAAATCCTTATCAAAATTCTTCTTCTTATTCTCAATTTTATTATTTCATTTATCTTTTTTACAGAGCTTGGTGTAGGCCATTAAGTCCTTTATTTCTTTTAATGTGTGATACAGTTCTGCTTTACTTCACATACCTTACACATATCTTCCTGCTCAGGCCCAGCCAGTGAAGGCAAGCCAGGGTGCACAGAGAAAACAGGTTTACCTTCGTGGCTTCCTCTCCTCGCAATGAGGCAGCTCAGTCACAGCTCAAATCAAGAATGTGACCTCTCTGCCCATAGTCTGCCAGTTGGATTCCCTAAACTGTGTAAAGATGAAGAGACACTCACAGGACTTTCGATGGTGGGGATTTTAATTGCATCTGACACATTCTAAGTCATTTCCTCTTGTAGTCGAATATAGAGTTAGATTAGAGCAGATGAACGTTTTTGGGACATAGAGAATGTAACATTGGAAGTTCAACCTGTCACATGTTAGATACACTAAGAAGCCAGTTATATAGTTTGTTTTTAAAAATCTCAGCTCTCTTATATAATTCTGACACTAACTGGTGCTAAACACCATCAATTTTGGCAGATAAAGGGCCTTTGTGCCAGAGAGATAAGCGAATTGCACAGGATCACACAATGTAGCAAAATGTAACCATTGAAAACTGAAAAGTAAAGCAGTTTGATAGTTGACAATTTAGCGATCACTTCCTGCGGTCTACTTGGTAAATACACTGTATCCACTCCTTTGGAACAAAGCATTGTGCTGATTGCCTCATTTATGTCTTCTGTTCTGTTGGTTTTAGGCATGTGGTCCAACGCTGAAAAGAGAATGTGGAAAGAATACATACATTAATGGCTTATGTTTCCTACTTGACCAGAACTTACAGAGGATGAAACAACTTCCAGAGACACTTACAGGTAACAGAAAGAAGATATTGAAGGTAGGTAGATAGATAGATAGATAGATAGATAGATAGATAGATAGATAGATAGATAGATAGATCACACTTCCAGAGCGCTGTTGTGGTTCAGAGAATTCTAAGGTTGAGCTAAACAAAGTCCACTTCATTTCATGTTTTGACTTTTGAGGCTCCAATATCTGACATGTAAACCCATTGTTATATATTCAAATAAATGACTTATTCAAAGTATGCTATACATTAAATGTAATCAATGGATCCTGAGTGTTTCACCTTGTGCCATTAGCAGACATTAAATGCTGATTATGTAGGCCATAATTTCATGTTTATCTTTTTTAAGTGCATACATAAGTACATAATTGAGAACAACTTGTGTTTTGATTAGCACCAGCCACAAAAATAAAATGATCACTATGCGGTCAGAGGCTGCAATATGCTTGGCAGGACCGCTGCAGTCGCGCCAAGCATATTACGAGTTTCCTCTCGGCTGACGGTGACATGGAGGTTCCTCCTCCATGTCAACCCTGGCACAGAGGAAACAAAGGGGGCTCTACAGGGCCCCCTGTGCCTCCTCCGATTGTACATGCACACAGGGGGCATAACATGTGCCCCCTGTGTGCCTGCACAACAGTTCCTGCACAGCATGGAATTTTTAGTCCATGCTGTGGAAGAACCTTGTGAGGCATTACCACTGCGGTGCCTTTTTCAAAGGCACTCCAGCCTTTGAAAGAGGAACCGCCCTGGGGTCGCCATGCCGCCCGCCCACCAGACTACAAATAACTTGTAATCTGGTGGACGGCAGCGAGTCTCAGCAATGAGGGGGTGCAGGGGTGGTGTCCTGCCTGCCCTCGCAACACCCAAACTCATAATTGGGCCCTTAATGTTATTAACATAATTACATTTATTAACATTATTAAGTTAGGCAGTCAATGTTTTCAGTTCCCCGTTGTTCGTTAGGTTAGAGTTAGAATAGTAGATGTTAACCATCCGATGGAGGCATTGCTTCAATTTGTGAGGATTATAGTCAGCATAATGTTTTTGAGATGTGTTTTTTTACTAATTTTGAATTGGAGTTAGGTTACTACACATTACTTTATCCTGGAATTTGGAGCATTATTTGTGTAGTAAAATCAAAATAATATATCTGAAAAAAAAAAAAAAAGAATTCATTTTATATTGTATATAGTATACATATTATTCATAATATTTCAGTACAATTAAGATATGTTTTAATCTTTATCTATTTCTTTATCTTGCTTAATATTTATATGTTTGTTTGATTCTTTAACATAACTTCCAATAATTATTATAATTTTTTTAAATATTATTTTTAATCGTATTCTAAATGTACTGGTTTTATAATTTATTGTTTATTCTTAACTTTTAATTAACTATACAGAGTTAAAACGTTTTTTGCTAATTATTCTAAGAGCCTGATTTTGATTTTGGCGGACAGGTAGCCCGTCTGCTGAATTTAAAATCCCATATTATCCTAAGGGATTTATATTTTGATATCCGTCACCATTGTCATAGAGTAACCCGTCCGCCAAAATCTAAATTTGGCCCTGCGTTTTGTTTTAAATTGCAATAATATTTCTTACAACTATATATATATATGGGTGTATATATATATATTTATATTCACTGAAAAAACCATAGGTTTCAGGGACGTTATAGTTAGTTGGACATTTCACTCATACAAAACCATAGAAATTCCACCGTTATAGTTAGTTCAGCTAACTATAACTCGCGCCCGCAATGCACTGCTGATGACGTCACATATTACATCATTCATGACATGGTCAGTGACATCACTGATGACATCTCAAATGACATCACTGATGACATCACTGATGACATCATCCAGTGACTGTGTGTTTCTGTAAAGTTTAAATATGTTTTATAAATATATTGGCCAAGGTATATTGTAGAATGAGTGGCTGTATAAGTGTGTGGATGGAGGATTTAGTAGGTGTGTGACTGACTGTTTAAGTGAATGATTAAATGTATCTTACTGAATACATGGGTTAGTGTCTAAAGTGTGTGAATGTCTGTATCACTCTGTCTGTTGTTGTGTAAGCTGCTGCATCGGTTGGTCAGTAGCTACATGAATGTCTATATGGGTTATTGATTAGTTACCTGCGTATTTGTATAGGAGACTGAGTGTGTGTGTGGTTGGTTGGGGGGGTGTGACTCTGTGCATAGATGTGTGAGTGGTTGATTGACAGGGTGTATGAGTTTAAGAGTGCATGTGGAAACAGTTGTATGGGTGGGTAAGTGTGTGTATGGGCGTCTTGGTGAGTGAATCGATGTCTCAGTGCACATGTCCAGCTAAGTACATATTTAAAAGGCAGTGTATGTGAGAGTTGGTGTATAGAAATGACTATACGTGAGAGTCAGTGATTGTGAGAGTGGCTGTATAGACGAGTGTATACTTGTATTAGTGATTATATAAGAGACTAAGTATGCGTTACTATCTGTATGAATAAATGAGGTGGTGTGTGTATAACTGTGTAGGTGAGTAAATGGAACTGTGATTGATTCTTTGCATGAGTGACTAGGATGAGTACATAACTGACTAGGATGAGTGCTGGTGTGTCAATGTCTATATAGGTGTATGAGTGCATTTGATAGTGTTCTATTGATCAGTGACTGCATGTATGAGTGATTGTATGGGTGAATGGGTAGATGTGTGTGTAGACCTAGGAATCACTGAGTGGGTATGTAGTAACTGGTATTAGTGTGTCAATGGTATCGAAAATGCTAGTCTGTATTTTACAGTGAGTGTATCAAAGGTTATATTAGTGTGTGAGTAGGTGCATCAGATTGTCACATGGATGATGTCATCAGTGATGTCATCAGTGATGTCATTTGAGATGTCATCAGTGATGTCACTGACCATGTCATGAATGATGTAATATGTGACGTCATCAGCAGTGCATTGCGGGGGCGCGAGTTATAGTTAGCTGAACTAACTATAACGGTGGAATTTCTATGGTTTTGTATGAGTGAAATGTCCAACTAACTATAACGTCCCTGAAACCTATGGTTTTTTCAGTGAATTTCTAAGGTTTTTAAATGCTAATTTCTAACTATAACGTGCCTGAAACCTATGGTTTTTCAGTGAATTTCAAAGGTTTTTTTAAATGCAAATTTCTACCTATAACGTGCCTGAAACCTATGGTTTTTTCAGTGAATTTCAAAGGTTTTTAAATACTAATTTCTATCTATGACGTCCCTGAAACCTATGGTTTTTTCAGTGAATTTCAATGTTTTTTTTAATGCTAACAACTAATTATAATGTTCATTTAACCTATATTTTTTTCTGACACCCAAGAAGGACACAACACCCACTGCCACAACCCTCAGGGCCTCCCCCCGTACCACCCCTCTCCCTACTGTAATTTTTTTTATTTTTATTTAAACTATATAATGTCTTCTTGTTTTTAAATATTAAACAACTACATACAGTATGAAAGGGAGCCCAGCCCAGAGCCACATCTGAAGACCAACACATGTCATAGACCTACTGATCAAGCAGCTCCGACACCCAAGAACGCCACAACACCCTCCACCACCCCCAGGACCCCCCTCTACCACCGAGGCAGCGCAGAACAAGACAGCGAACTTTCCGAAAACGGCATGGCCCCTCAGCCACACAATAGCTGAATATTGGGACAGGTGTGAACAAACTATATGTGAAGGAAGCAATTCACCCATGCTTAACAATGCACACAATGCAAAGTGTAGCAGTGATGTGCTGGACACATCTCTGTATGCAAAACACACACCTCTCCATGTGCACACATACTACTGGTGCTTGTAGTGTTGTGGACAGTGGACCCAACCATGTTACATCAAACACTAGAGAAGATCTCAGTCATGTAGCTGTGTCGTCCCCCCCTGTAAGCATAAGCGTAACCGGAGTGGGCTGGTCCGACGTACGCCACTTCAGCGTAGGAGTGTGAATAAATAGGCCGGAGCTCTGGGCGTGGTTCACTTGTGGGAAGGCCAAAACGTCTGCCAGGGCGGCGCCCCTCACCCTGCCACGAGGCCGCCGACGTGACCGCCAGCCTCCTCAGCCGATCGCTGGCTTCCGCCACACAGGCCCCCAGCGGCACAGCACCGCGGACTTATGTCTGTACAAACTACTGCCTTCGATATACACTGCGGACAGCAAGGCTCACAATTCAGATCGAGTCGCGATTGCAGATGACGCAGTCCAGTAGGCAAGAGACATTGCTCAAGTCAACAACACGTGGCTGTGGGCCCTTCCTGACCGCTGCCTCCGGCCTACACTGCGGTCAGTAGGGCTCACAATTCAGATGGAGTCGAGATTGCAGATGACGCAGTCAGTAGGCAACAGACATTGCTCAAGTCAACAACACGTGCCTGTGGGCCCTTCCTCACCGCTGCCTCCTGCCTCCACTGCGGTGAGTAGGGCTCACAATTCAGAGCGACTCGCGATTGCAGATGACGCAGTCCAGTAGGCAACAGACATTGCTACCAGTGCGGCCAGCCCGGACCACGCATCATCGCTGACTGCGCACACGCTAAGTGCTTCAAGCACCACTAACTCTGTGCAGCTCAAGTCAACGCCACGTGGCTGTGAGCCCTTGATGACCGCTGCCTCCGGCCTACAATGCGGTTAGCAGGGCTAACAATTCAAGATTAGTGCTGATGCAAAGTGTGTAAGAGAGTATAATCGGTTAAGAAGACTGTATGCTCCCAATCTGTGCAGCTCAAGTCAACGCCACGTGGCTGTGGGCCTTTGCTGACCGCTGCCTCCGGCCTACACTGTGGAAGACCGGCGACACGTGGTGCCACTAACCCTGTTTAACACAAGCCGGTGACACGTGGTGCCACTAACCCTGTTCAACACAAGCTGTGACACGTGGTGCCACTAACCCTGTTCAACACAAGCCGTGACACGTGGTGCCACTAACCCTGTTCAACACAAGCCGGCGTCACATGGTGCCACTAACCCTGTTCAACACAAGCCGATCCCACATGTGGAACTGTGTCCTGAGTCCTGAATGGCAGTGACCCCAAGTCTGTGGCAGCGACCACAGCACCAGACTCCCTTTGATCAGTGAGGCATATTTCCATATGCAAGGCCGGCGACACGTGGTGCCACTAACCCTGTTCAACACAAGCCGATCCCACATGTGGAACTGTGTCCTGACTCCTGAATGGCAGTGACCCCAACTTCGTGGCAGCGACCACAGCACCAGACTCCCTTCGATTAGTGAGGCGTATTTGCATATGGAAGGCTGGCGACACGTGGTGCCACTGAACCTGAACTACGCAGGCCGGTGGGGCCACCAACCTATGCACGTGGCTGTGGGCCCTTGCTCACCGCTACCTCTGGCCTACACTGTGGTCAGCAGGGCTCACAATTCAGATACAGTCGCGATTGCAGATGACGCAGTCCAGTAGGCAAGAGACATTGCTCCCAGTGCGGCCCGTCCGCACCAAGCAGCATCACAGGCTCATACATTCTCAATGCTTCTGGTGCCACTAACTGTGCACCTCAACTCAATGCCACGTGGCTATGGGCCCTTGCTGACCGCTACCTCTGGCCTACACTGTGGTCATCAGGGCTCACAATTAAAATTAAGTCTTGATTCATTAATTACAGAGTCCAGTAGGCAAGTAACTATCACAGGCCTAAAACCTACATAATATCCTTTTAGTATCCTTGCTTCAAGAACTTTTTTTATATCAGTTATAGCTTTAGTACAATCACCAAATTCATCTTCAAGTGCAAACGAACACTCATTAGCAGTCTACACTGCGGGCAGCAGAGCTCGCAATTCGAATTTTGGACATGTGGTGCCACTAACCCTGTTCAACACAAGCCGCGACACGTGGTGCCACTAACCCTGTTCAACACAGGCCGGCGACACGTGGTGCAACTAACCCTATTCAACACAAGCCGATACCACATGTGGAACTGTGTCCTGAGTCCTGAATGGCAGTGACCCCAAGTCCGTGGCAGCGACCACAGCACCAGACTCCCTTTGATCAGTGAGACATATTTCCATATGCAAGCCGCGACACGTGGTGCCACTAACCCTGTACAACACAAGGTGCGACACATGGTGCCACTAACCCTGTTCAATACAAGCTGATCCAACATGTGGAACTGTGTCCTGAGTCCTGAATGGCAGTGACCCCAACTTCGTGGCAGCAACCACAGCACCCTTCAGTTTTATTTGTTGTTGTTTTGTTTAAATAAAATGTTTTATATGTAAATCTATACATGACTAAGATTCTTGTTTGTCCAACCGCACAGGGACAATTCCGGGCCCAAGAAGGTTGTTGGGGGTATGTTGATAATGTGGGAAGAGGGTGCGTTACCTGCTGATGTGGGCAGAGGCAGCGTGAAAGGGGTATCTCTCACAGAAAGAACTCCAGTATGTTTTCAGAAATGCCTCGGACAGATGCCAGCTGACGGACTGAATCACAAAATGGCTTTTCAATGCTTATGTAGTGTGACTTATGAACAGTTCGCACCCAGGCTTGCAGAGGGACAACTGCGGCCCGTCCGCTCGACTCACAGACGCAGTACTACGAGCCGTCCGCTCCCAAAGGAACAGCAGCGTAGTAACTCGCAGAGGTACAGGCACAGCAGCGTACTAGCTCGCAAAGGTAGAGAGCTGCGATCCGACGGACTGGCTTCTAACGGCATAGCTGCGAAGTGGTGATGTTGGGCAGAGGGAGCGTGAAAGGGTTATCTCACACAGACAGAGCTCCGGCATATTAAATTGCCCCCGGGACCTTTCTTTTATATTTTCACTCGATGCGAGAAAGCATGCTTTCTGGACCAAGACCTTTCTCCCTACCAAATTTGGCGTAATTCCGTTCAGCAGTTTGACCTGTAGCCTTGTCTAAAGTTTCCTATGGAAAATCCATTGAGAAAACACGGTTTCACACCCCACACATAGCTACCTGTTGCAGGCGTACTCGCTGTTGGTGTGCAGGTCAGTGGTCTAGTTGTCAACCTGTCACGGCCACTCCCTGAAGGCAGGTTTGCACACACACCACACCCATCCGGCACATGCGTCACAGGCCATGTGACCATGCAAATATAACGGATCGACAACGTCACATCCTTTATTGCCGGTGGTGACTGGATTGCGGACGCTCCACGGGTCTCAATCATAAAGAGTCCATGAAAAGTTGCGCAGAGGGTTAGTCGCACCCTGAGCTGTATGGCCGTCAGGGGCCTACTACCACGTGGCGCGGACTTGAGTTGCACAGGGTTAGTGCCACCCGAAGCTGATGTGGCTGTCAGGGGCCTACCACCATGTGGCGCGGACTTGAGTTGCACAGGGTTAGTGCCACCCGAAGATGATGTGGCTGTCAGGGGCCTACTACCACGTGGCGCGGACTTGAGTTGCACAGGGTTAGTGCCACCCGAAGCTGATGTGGCTGTCAGGGGCCTACCACCACGTGGCGCGGACTTGAGTTGCACAGGGTTAGTGCCACCCGAAGATGATGTGGCTGTCAGGGGCTTACTACCACGTGGCGCGGACTTGAGTTGCACAGGGTTAGTGCCACCCGAAGCTGATGTGGCCGTCAGGGGCCTACCACCACGTGGCGCGGACTTGAGTTGCACAGGGTTAGTGCCACCCGAAGATGATGTGGCTGTCAGGGGCCTACTACCACGTGGCGCAGACTTGAGTTGCACAGGGTTAGTGCCACCGAAGCTGATGTGGCCGTCAGGGGCCTACCACCACGTGGCGCAGACTTGAGTTGCACAGGGTTAGTCGCACCCTAAGTTGTATGGCCGTCAGCGGCCTACCACCACGTGGCGCTGACTTGCGTTGCACAGGGTTAGCGGCACCAAAAGCTGATGTGGTCTCCGCCATTGATTACTCAGGACTCAGTGACATGTGTGGGATCTGCTGGGCCGCGGAGCGGGTCCACATAATGTGCACCAAGCCATGGTGGCGGGACCGGGCCCTGGAGTTTTCACGGGCACGTGGAGTGCCCACTGGTAGACACTCCGGTGGCAGCAGGTAATTATTTGGTCATGGATGCGCAGGGGCGGCAGTGTCTCTCTCTCTCTCTCACTTCCCTCTCTTCACTCTCTCTCTCACTCTCTTCCTTCCTTTCCTTCTACCTCTCTCACTCTCTCTCCCTTCTCCCTTTCTCACTCCCTTTCTTTCCTTCCCTCTCTTTTTCTCTCTGGCTTTTTTTTCCTACTCTCTTTCTCTGTGTCTCACTCCTTTGATATGCGCATTACACACATCCTTATTTTGTGCTTTATTTTCCAGGCTGTGTCGTCGACATTGATGGACCCGACAGGAGTCTTCCGTCTTGTTGTTTTGTGTTGAGTTTGTTAAATTTAGTTTATCCTCTATATGTACGTAAATGGAAAAATAAAGTTTGAAAAAGTGCTGTGTGACTCTTTCTCGTTCTTATTACTGTTATTTGGTGGTGTCCACCATGGTGTTAAATTTTGGGGCAGTTATCGCGGGAATACTGGTGATGTCTGCAGTTTGCACCAGCTTCTGAATAGTGTGTTAGATTTATCTCAACTTTAGTTGCATTAAAGTGCTGATAATGAGATGCAGAGTAGGCGTTCCCGTGCAAAAACACACGAGGTGCACCTTTGCGATTTATTCTAAATACTAAAATCCTGTATTGAATTGCACTGTGGTAGTGGGTGCATTTACAGTGTACACACAAAATCAATGAAGAAATCTCATTGTATTTATATTGATTGGGAATAGTGGGTCAGGTGCTGAATCTTGACGGGATACACTGCTCAGTTCGTTTATTTTTCTGTACACGAAAAAACCACATCACAACTTTCACAACGAAAGGCAAAAACTGCGATGCGAATCAAATTCCGGCGATATGCCGCGTTAGCACCAGGGATTTTACACCTGCTTTCTGCTGGTGTTATACCAAAGGGGATGATGGACGGAGCGCTAGAGCAAATCAAACACTCACCCCCAGTCAACTGATCTGGGTTTAATCCATCATCATTCTTTAGCTCACTCCACCACCCCAGTTCAGACATGGCCATATGCAAATCAGTCTGACCCTGTGCCTCATGGGAACAGTCCAGCCCGAACTGCCAAGCCATGTCTTCCCTGGACCGGAAACAAGCATCCTGGGACTGGTTTCGGGTTCAAAACCCTCATCAGCCAGGCTATCTTGAATCCAGTGGCAAAGTGAGCAAGGGACCCACGTCTGGGCATACCCTGCCAACTTAGGGCGAACAAAGCGATACTGCTGGTGTTAAGCAGGACTACTACCTGCAGCATGAAAGGGAACACAGCCAAGAGCCACACCGGAACACCCACAGGTGCCATAGAGTCAATGAGCATGATACACGGATACCCATGAGGGCCACAACACTCATCGCAACAACCCCAGGACCGCCAACGCCCCCGAACCCGCATCTGAGCAAGTGTGTCCGTGTGGTCATTGTGTTAGCATGATGGGCACGGGCCCTGCAACATCACAGTGTGCTGTCTTCAGCGGATGTTACCATGTCACCTCAGCGTTGGCAGTGAGCCTGGACATGTAGCTACGCACGCGTCCTCCTGCATGCACAAGCGGCGTGTGCTGGTCCGGCGTACACAGGTCAGCGCAGGGGTGTGCCTATCCGGCAAGGGGAACGGGGTGTCTCGGACATGTCCGTGTGCAAGAAGTGCGGTAAGTGTGTCTCTGTGTTCTGGTGTGGCCGCCACAAGGGCCGCAGCAGTCGATGTTGTAAAGTGGCATGCACCACCTCCAAACGGCAGTGTCACGGTGTGATTGGAATGCCGCAGGACATGTGTGAATAGGCATTACAATGGTGTGCGGTAGGAGTGCACGGGATACAACAGTGCAGCGCACAAAAGTGTGGGGGCTCGTGGGAGGGAGGAGCAGCTGTTTGGCAACGTAACACACAGTGAACCCGCCCATGTGGCACGTGCTGGGCATCTCATCCATGATGACCAGGGTCGCAGACATCCCACAACCGGCCTTTGTACACATCCTGTATGAATGCAGCTGGAGAAGTTACTGTAGGGATGAAAGGTTCTTTGTCTGAGCTATCTTGCGCTAACACATCTGCTGCTCCGAGAAGGAACTTGCAAGTGGCCAGCCCCCCTGACAGATACGATAATATTTGCATCCGTCTCCCACACTACGCACTGCCCGATTTGAGAACAACGAGTACACATCCCACACTCAAAAGTCCTTCGTCGTAGTTAGCGTGCGTGAAATGGCATTCACACGTACTCCCACCACACTCCTGCCCTGCACCCATTGCACACAGACCCGGTTCATTGCACCAAGCTGTGCCATTTCATCCAGAAGACTGGCACACAGCAAGCCAGTGCAGCTACAAGCAGAGCCACTGATGCAATGGCAGGGCATCCCGAACACATGGTCGACTCCATTCACGTCCACCTATACCTTGCACGTCTGCTGCATGTCCTGGGTGCACTGCCTTAGGCAGTGCTGCGGATCACTTACTGGCTGAGCTTCCGCATTGCGGACGTCACCTGCGTTCAACCTGTATTGCAATGTCGCACGTGCCTATCCGAGTGGTGCATGGACGTGTGCCTCTCCAACATGTGCGTAGCTGACATGGATTACGACGGGTGTGTGCGCCCCCTGTTGGCCCACGACCAGGAGTGTCATGGTGATGCCCGTTTATGGCATGCATGGATGTTTGGCATGCATGTTGGGAACTGGGCATGGGAGATTGCACGTGTCGTAGTATGCAGTGAGCAAATTGACCCACATCCCGATTCTGCTTTGGTGCACATTGGGTACAGTGGTTGGAGTCAGCACATCTGTCCTGGTCAGCTGATCGATTACGTCGACGACATGTCAAATATTGTGGCCAACCATCACTCATTAGAGTTAGTGGCTTACGCAGCTGCACTCGCATTCATGGACGAGTGACAAGGTACCTGCAACCACGACTCGATGTGCCACATTGCACGTGTCCCGCCGCATCATTGCACGTTGTGCATCTGGTCACATGTCCCAAGATGACAGTGGACATGGCTGCATTGGTGTCGACTCATGTCCGAGGCGCGGACAACCAACGCTGCTTGACACTGACGTGTGTTGGTGATGGACTACCCCGAGGTGAACATTGACGTTTTCCTACGTTCCTTATTCAGGCATCCTGCTGCATTTGTCTGCATATCGTGGCACTACTCTTGGACGTACTGACACACACTTTTTTTTATAAAGTTTCCACATTTTCACATGTCTCCAAATGTGTTGTGTCTTCATTTGTATGCCAATGTGTGTGTCACGGACTCTCTGGCCTCTGGCTGCCTGCCATATGTGAATTGCTACCCCATCCGGACTGTGGGTTTGTACTTATGCGTTCTCATGTGCCTGTTTCGTACTGACGCTTTTGGACGTTTATCCGCCACAGGCGAGTGCATTTGTGTCCTGTGTTCGATTGTACGAATGTTTGTGTTTGGACAACATTGTGTTGGATGTTGGTGTGCTCTGCTTCCTATGTGTGTGTGCTGCATTCTGTGTGAGATGTCCCTTCATGTGAGGTTTTGTTCACCCTTCTCCCTTTCAGGCAGTGTGGTTTTCACTTCTGTGCTTGTTCAGTGGTGTGATGTTGGCGGGTTGTGTGACTTGTGCTCCTTGTTGATGTGTTTCATTTTAGCCATTGTTTGTCTGTAGTTGTGCTGTACGTAATTGTGCATGTGTGCCATTGTGCCCATCTCCCCCCGTCCCCCCACTCCCTGTTTGTTCCTCTTCCTGGTGCTGTTGTGTCTGTAATTTTGTTACTCCACACATAAATACATGTAAAGAACAAATTAGAATAGTTCCTTGATTCTTTTAGATTGCAAAACTTCTCTCTATTGGTTATTTTTGAATTTTCCATATAAACAGTTTTTTTAGTATTCAAGGACACATATAAGTCAGAAGTGCAACGTATTCTATCAACACACTTTCTAGAACATTCTACAACACGTGCAGGTTAAAAGTTCATCAATTTTTTTAAACCTAACGATATTTTTGCAAAATTTTCTCGAACATTTAACGGCACGTGCAGGTTAAAAGTTCACGATTGTTTTAAGTTCGAACAGTGCCTTCCAAATGCAAGTAGCAGGTGTGGTTGAGTTGACCAAATTTTATCCTATCATATGTACTCCACGTTTAAACTGCTTTTTCTTAACCAATCACAAAGATGCTTTTCCACAAAGCGAATGTGCACCCTACTTTTAAAAAACAATGCTTTTCATCTCCCAATCAGTTATCGTTTTGAATGAGAAAAAAAGTAGTTCCCCACCTTTAAACATATCTCTTATTCTACGAACGGACTGCATGAGCTACAGACATCTATCCATATTTCCCAGCCATACCTTCAAAATGCTAGTGTGGATCGTAGGACATAGCTATGTTTTCTGGTGCAAGAGGTATGCAGAACAGAGACGTATTGACTTAGACCTAGGTTTACAAAATGTGGACATTAAATGGTTTGGACAGAGAGGATTGAAGTGGCACCAATTGTTGCCTTTGGTTAAAACCTGTTTGCATCTCCAACACCCTGACCTCATGATTGTGCACTGTGGTGGAAACGACCTAGGCACATTGACTGGTGTAGGTTTGGAAATGCTAATGAAAGACACCTTTCGACAATTGATGTTGCTTTTGCCTCAAACTGTCTTTGTATATTCCAATATATGCCAAAGACAGAAGTGGAAATGGTCAAACCAATTTTGTCCTCAGATTGAAAAATCTAGGAAGAATGTCAACAAAGCTGTGTCTGCATACCTCAGAGACCATAGAATGGGGTTGATCTACAACAACAACATACGTTTTGATATGGCTGATATCTACAGAAGTGATGGAGTACACTTCACAGATCAGGAAATCAAGTTTTTCTGAATAACCTGAAGCTGTGCATCCGCACTTATATGTAGCTCCAACTAATAAACACAAGGGCTCTTTTTAGAGCCGCCTTATATTCCCAATATCGGTTTGCAGAGTGACAGCTGCGATCCGGCTAGCACAGGGAGACCTGCGGGCCGTCGAGCAGGCTCGCAGAGGGAGAGCTGCGGCCCGTCGGCTCGGCTCGCACAGGGAGAGCTACGGGCCGTTGGCTCGCAAACGCACACCAGCGTGCTGGCTCGCAGAGGGAGAGCTTGGGTCTAACTCGCAAGGGGACACCAGCGGGCCAACGGCCCTGCTAGCAGAGACACACCTATCACCTAACGGACTGGCTCGCACATGTACAGCTAGGGACACGACGGCTCGCAGACGCAGACCTGCGAACCGACGGACTGGTACTGTTTTATGCTTTAGGGTAGTACAGTGGTGTTTGTGTACTGTAGGGGGTTCGTGCTGGAGGTAGCGTTTTAGGGTTTAAGGTAGTGCAGTGGTGTTTGGGTATTGTAAGAATCGTGCTGGAGGTAGTGTTTTAGAGTTTACGACAATGCAGTAATGTTTGGGTAGTGTAAGGGGTCATGCTGGGAGTACTGTTTTGGGGTTTAGGGTAGTGCAGTGGTGTTTGTGTAGTGTAGGGGGTCATGCTGGGAGTAGTGTTTTAGGGTTTACGGCAGTGCAGTGGTGTTTGGGTAGTGTAGGGGGTCATGCTGGGAGTAGTGTTTTAGTGTTTACGGCAGTGCAGTGGTGTTTGTGTACTGTAGGGGGTCGTGCTGGGGTAGTCTTTTAGGGTTTAGGGTAGAACAGTGGTGTTTGTGTAGTGTAGGGGGTCGTGCTGGGGGTAGTGTTTTAGGGTTTAGGGTAGTGCAGTGGTGTTTGTGTAGTGTAGGGGGTCATGTTGGGAGTAGTGTTTTAGGGTTTAGGGTAGTCTAGTGGTGTTTGGGTAGTGTAGGGGATCGTGCTGGGGATAGTGTTTTAGGATTTAGGGTACTGCAGTGGTGTTTGCGTAGTATAGGGGGTCCTGCTAGGGGTAGTGTTTTACGGTTTACGACAATGCAGTGGTGTTGGGGGTAGTGTTTTAGGGTTTAGGGTAGTGCAGTGGTGTTTGGGTAGTGTAGGGGGTCGTGCTGGGGATAGTGTTTTAGGATTTAGGGTACTGCAGTGGTGTTTGCGTAGTGTAGGGGGACCTGCTAGGGGTAGTGTTTTACGGTTTACGACAATGCAGTAGTGTTGGGGGTAGATTTAGGGTTTAGGGTAGTGCAGTAGTGTTTGGGTAGTGTAGGGGATCGTGCTGGGGTAGTGTTTTAGAGTTTACGACAGTGCAGTGGTGTTTGGGTAGTGTAGGGGCTCGTACCGACAGACTGACTCACAGAGCTCCGAGCCGACGGACGGGCTTCTAAAGGCATAGCCGCGACCTGGTGATATGAAGAGAGGCAGCGTGAAAGGCATATCTCACACAGACACAGATGCCAGTGTTGCCTCGCAGAGGTAAAACTACGACCCGATGGCTTGTACACGGAGAGATGCGAGCTGACGGACTAAATCACAAAATGGCTGCCAACACTTCCTGGTTTCAACCATTCACAGCCAATAAGCCGC
Organism: Calotriton arnoldi; assembly: GCA_963921515.1. NCBI lineage: Eukaryota > Metazoa > Chordata > Amphibia > Caudata > Salamandridae > Calotriton > Calotriton arnoldi. Next base: position 1,245,152 of record CAWUFW010004089.1, on the reverse strand, counting down.
AAGCTGGTGCTTGTAACCCCTCAGCCAATCACATGTCAGAATTCTCAAATATCGATATCTGTAAAATTTGATATTTCTCAAAAACTACTGAACGGATTTACACCATTTAAACAAAAGCGTGCTTTCTGGACCATCACCTTTCTCCCTGCCAAATTTGGCGTAATTCCGTTCAGCAGTTTCACCTGTAGTCTTCTGTAAATTTTCGTATGGAAATTGCATGGAGAAAACACGTTTTAGGACCCTCTTTTTCTCAGCCCTCCTACACCATTCACCCCCAAACTTTCAATATAAGAGCTAATCAAAAAGAGAAATGTTTTGGATAATTTCATAAAGATTCGTCAAACGACACCAAAGTTACAAGCACATAGAAGTCTCCAGAAGGGGGCCGCGCAACCCCCTCCCAACATGAGTGAAGCCCGGGGCTGCGCGGACCCAAGCGCACCCCCGCAACCCCTGTGAGCCCCTGCTATTATTTTTAAGAAATACCCCGGAACCTAGCCCACCCAAGGGCCTCATTAAAATGAAACGCGAGAACCCGCGACCCCAGCGCGAATTTTTGCAGATTTTTTATTTAAAAAAAAATGATTTTTGGGCCCTGGGGGTCCTTCTGGGACCCCTGAGCAGGCCTAGGGGTCAGGGTTTTCTACCCTGCCCCTTCTCTTGTTTTATACCTCTGTTTCTCCGTTTTCAGGTGACTCGCTTCTACCGAGCCACAAGATGGCTGCCAACACTTCCTGGTTTGGACTACTAGCAGCCAATCACAGTGAAGCTCGCGCACGCGACTTTGGCTCCGCCCAGATATCGAAACTTTTATTTTTCTAATTTCTCAGCAACTACTGAACGGATTTACACAATTTTTAAAAAGGTTACTTTCTGACCCAAGCACTACCTTTCTGCCAAATTTGGAGTAATTCCGTTCAGTAGTTTCGACTATAGCCTTGCACAAAGTTTCCTATGGGAAATTGATTTTTGACTCTTATTTTTTGAATTTCTCAAAAACTACTGAACGGATTTACACCATTTAAAAAAAGGTCGCTTTCTGAACCAAGCTCTACCTTTTGCCAAATTTCGAGTAATTCCGTTCAGCAGTTCGGGCTGTAGCTCGTCGCAAAATTTCCTATGGAGAAAACGAGTTTTGGAACCCCCATTTTTTCTCAGCCCCCACTTGACGAATCACCCCCAAACTTTCAGGATAGGAGCTGACCTGGATAGACTTTTTTTGGGGAGAATTTCAGGAAGATTCGTCAAACGACGCCAAAGTTATTAGCAAATCAAAAAATGCTTTTCCTATGGAACTAGGTTCCAACTATAACTACCTACTGGCGACCGCCAGTAGGTAATATATATATGGGTGTATATATATATATATATTCACCATCGACACGATTCCAACACAGCGCACTCTCAGCTGGTGCCGTCATTCGGATCGGAATCCAGCCCACATACATTTTTAACACCAAGGAATGATGCCGCACTCCAGGAGTTGAATCTTAAAGATTCTTTAATCACACCACCAACACCAACGCGTTTCCACTAAGGAGTCTTGATCACGGTTGGGTGAGTCCTACTTTCATTTCACTATATACAGAAAAGCCCACTTTGCTAGTAATGAAGCATTGTGGAGTATGTCGTTCTAACAATTAAAAAAAAAAACATTTTTGTGTTTTACTTTAACAGCACCATATGTCCATTAAAGAAAAGAATATTGGAACATATTAGAGTGGTACAAAACAAAGATACAAACTATGCCATGGCCAAACATCTAGAGAATCATGAAAGACACAACAGGCAAAACAGAGAGGTGGTGATAGAACACTAGGTGCAACCGAAGGAACGGTGAGGCGGTGGCACATGTCGGACGACTGGACGTGGGGGTAAAAAAGCTCCGGACTGAGGTTGGGTGAGCCCAGGATCTCTGGCTGGGTCCCACACAAGTAGATCGCTCAAAGCTAGACTTCATTAGAGTCATGGTAAAAGGGGCTATAGGTGGGGAAATGAAGGGAATTAGCTCCCCTATAGACACATCAAGAGCCGAGACTTACATTCTGATATACACTTTGCCTCTATCGATCCTGTTACAACGCGCGTTTGAGGGTAATCGAACTTATTACAAAAGTAAGCGCGTCAGTACCCTAGCAACTTGATAAAGGGGTTCCTGGGAGCGGAAGTGGGCTCGCTCCTGGAGTTGGACACAGTGAGGCCTTCCTCTGGATGGAAGACCCCACAACTCACAGTTCTCGTTTTTTCCTGTTTCATAAGTTGTGGATCATGGTGATCATAAAGTTGATGACTTTGGCGGGCCGGAAAAGGGGGGGGGAGCAGGGTGGGGTAAGGGGCTACGTATGGGTAGGTCTAAATGGGAGCTATGAAAGGGGGGTTAATACAGTGACACATGGCAGTTAATTGCCTCTCCTGGAATGTAAGGGGATTAACTCCCTCAACAAGAGACAGAGCCTATGGAAGTACCGAACTGACCACCAGATTCTGATATCCGCCTTGCAGGAAACCCATTTAAAGAAAAGTGAGGAAGTTAGGTTGAAACACAAACGGTACCCCCAGATCTTTTGCTCCTTGGCCTCCACGAAGAAAAATGGAGTGGCTCGTCTCTTCCATTCCTCAATCCCCTTTAACCACCAAGCTACTAAATCAGATGCAGCAGGGCGTTTCCTGATGGTTCGGGGGGAGATCAGGGGGCGATCCTGCACCATTGCCACGATCTATGCACCTAACACAGGGCAATTGGACTTTCTGGAGGCTTTTTTAACAATTCTGGAGGGGTTTGCGTGGGAGACATTCTATTGTTGGGGGACTTTAACCTCATATGGGACCCAGCACTAGACACAACCCATCCTCATAGGGTAGCGGGAGGGACATTCAGCAGGGCCCTCAAAACCTCTCTTCAGCGTTTGGGCCTACTGGACGCTTGGAGGGAAGCTCACCCTACGTCAAGGGACTACTCCTTTTTTTCTCATTCCCACAGAGCCTACTCTAGAATAGACAATGTTTTTCTCAGTCAATCCCTTCTCTTCACAGTCGCGGATGCAAGATTCCACTCGATTTGCCTCTCTGATCATGCCCCCCTGGAGATAATAATAATTTGGCCAATCCTGCGTGCAAAACGCAGGAGATGGTACTTTCCCAATTTTCTCAGCAGGGATAGACTCCTTAGGGATGAACTAAGAATGGCAATCACTGAGTATTTTATTAACAATGACCCCGCCCTTACATCTTATGCCACCAACTGGGACGCCTTTAAGGCGGTTATTAGGGGCAAATGCATAGAATTTGTCACCACGCTTAGAAACCAGCAAAGGGGGGTGAGACTCCCATAAGAAGAGAAACTACAAATGGCAGAAAAAAAACACCAAGAGTCGCCATCGATCCAAACTCCCAGCACGGTCACTTCCCTAAAGGGTAAACTAAAGGCCATATACACCAATAGAGCAGAGAGATCCATTCTAAGGCTTCAGGCCCGAGGGTATGAAAGTGGCAACAAGATAGGCACCCTATTGGCGCGGCAACTAAGGGCAAAACAAGAAAAATTATTTATTAAGCAAATAGTGGATGATGCGGGCGTCTCCCATATTGATAAGGAGGGCAAAGCAAACGCTTTTGAGAAGTTTTATCGCAACCTCTACGCCGCCGACCCAGTGGGGGCCCCAGCTCAGGAAAGCTATATGGCGCCCCTTAACCTACCTCAGGTCTCTGCCCACACCAACGAGGAACTTAGTCGGCCCTTCACGGGGGAAGAAGTCCAGATATCGATAGACGCTTTGAAACTGCAGAAGGCCCCCGGCCCAAATGGGCTGAATGCCCAATTCTATCGTACGTTCGCTCCTGAGCTGACTCCCCAGTTGGTGACTCTTTTTAATGACATAGCAAGGGCCCAAAGGGTGACGGATACCATGGGGGAGGCGTTAGTCTCAGTAATTCTCAAACCAGGAAAGGACCCTAAAGCGTGCGCCTCATACAGGCCCATTGCACTTTTGAACCTGGACACAAAATTGTACTCTAAAATACTAGCCACTCGCCTAGAAAATCTCCTCCCTGCACTGATTGACCCCGATCAGTCGGGGTTCATTAGCAGAAGGCAAACCCATGACAATTTACCAAGAATAGCTCATATAATGGGGAAGGTGCAGAAGAAAGGCATTCCCGCGGCCCTCCTCTCGCTAGACGCGGAGAAGGCCTTCGACCGGGTCGACTGGGCCTTCCTCCTGCAAACCTTGAGGCGATTCGGCTTTAGTGAAACATTTATTGGTATGGTGCGACTAATTTCCACTCTCCCAGATCGAGAGTCTTTGTAAACGGGGTGGCATCCGACGCTTTTACACTATCTCGTGGGAGAAGGCCGGGCTGCCCCCTGTCCCCCATGCTATTTGCTCTTAGCTTTGAACCCCTGGCAGAGAGGATCAGGGCGAACCCAGACATAAAAGGGGTCACCTTTGGCACCAATGACCACAAGATCTCCCTCTTTGCGGATGACGTTCTACTCCCTATGACTGACCCGCTGAGCTCGCTTCCAGCTATCCAAGAGGAGCTTTATCGCTTCAAACTAGTATCAGGCTTCAAGGTGAATCGCTCAAAGTCATTCTTTCTCAACCTAACCCTGCCGGGTGAGGTGATGGATCGAATAAAGGTGACCTCCCCTTTCTGTTGTACGGACAAAGACATCACATATCTAGGGGTCAAGCTCACTCCAAAAATTGCCAGTTTCTATAAGGACAATTACCCGCCTTTGCTACGACAGATTAAGGCAGATCTGATTCGGTAGAAAGCTGCCTATACCTCCTGGATAGGGAGAATAAACGCAGTTAAGATGAATGTCCTACTTCGACTTCTCTATCTCTTCCAGGGCCTTCCAATTCCAGTAGACAGGGAACTATTCATAGAATTAAAAAAGGTGATCACTAAATTCATATGGCAGGGACAAAGAACCCAACTCTCATAACGGGTTTTAACTAGATCGCGATCAGAGGGTGGTTTAGCCCTTCCAGATTTCTGGGGATTTTACCGGGCTGCTCAGCTCCGTGTAATGACGGAATGGTACCTCAGAGAGTCCGAAAAACATTGGCTCCATATGGATCGTCAAATAACTGGCAGGACCATTTGGGATCTCCTGTGGTTAAAGAAGCGATACAAAAGGGGATGATGGACGGAACGCTTGAGCCAATCAAACACTCACCCCCAGTCAACTGATCTGGGTTTAATCCATCATCATTCTTTAGCTCACTCCACCACCCCAGTTCAGACATGGCCATATGCAAATCAGTCTGACCCTGTGCCTCATGGGAACAGTCCAGCCCGAACTGCCAAGCCATGTCTTCCCTGGACCGGAAACAAGCATCCTAGGACCGGTTTCCTGCTTAGCTAGCCTGGCTGAAGAAGGGTGATGCCCTGAAACCGGTCCTAGGATGCTTGTTTCCGGTCCAGGGAGGACCTGGCTTGGCAGTTCGGGCTGGACTGTTCCCACAAGGAACAGGGTCAAGACTGATTTGCATATGGCTGGGTCCAAACTGGGGTGGTGTGGTGAGCAAAAGAATGATGGATTTAACCCAGATCCTTGTGACTGGGGGTGAATGTTTGCATTGTCCAGCATTCCGTCCATCAATTGTTTCTTTTGCAGTGGTTAAAGAAGCAGCACAGGCCCCCAAACACTTACATTAGCACCCCCACGGCCACTACTCTGCGGGTGTGGGACCTACTCACAAAAACACTATCTTTGACAACTTTCCCCTCACCCTACACCCCCATTTACTTCAACCCAGAGTTCCCCCCAGCATTGCGGGATGGGCCTCTTTCGCAGTGGAGCTTCCGTTATTCACAGCTCAAACACTGGGTGCAGCAACCCCTGGTGCGGCTGGACGCTACCAGGGACCTGCTCCCAATTGGGAAATTTGCACAATCAGGGGCATCCTCTAAGGGGACCATCTCCTTTCTATACTCCCTTATTAGGGCGTTGAGCCCACAGTCGACTCCAAGGCACAGGGCTTTCTGGGACTCTGCTCTTGCTAGACCAGTGGAGGAGAAGCAATGGATCCGCTTGTACAAGGACATTGCCAAACATAACCGCTCTATGCACCTACGAGAGGCTCACTATTAAATAATGTATGACTGGTATTTGCTTCCCCAGAAATTACATAAAATATTCCCTAACACAATGGACAGATGTTGGAGGGGGTGCGGACAGTTGGGAGACTTCCGGCTTATCTGGTGGGACTGCCCTTCCATCCAGCCATTCTGGAAGGAAATTCTCTCACAGATAAAACTGATACTAGGGTAGCCCATCCCGGAAACCATAGAACACACCCTCCTGGCGCTTCGAGACCCGATACTGAAGCGGCAAACGTATGGTGACCACTCCATTATGAGGCTGCTTCTAGGCGCCGCTAAGATGGCTATTGCAGCGGCCTGGAAAAAGGCAGAGGCCCCCTCCATTACGCAGTGGCACGCCAGGCTCAGGCGAGCATTAGCTCTGGAGCGTTGACGGATATCACAGAGGGCTCAAGAAAGGGGTTTGAATACATCTGGTCTCCGCTAGTGGAATATATGTCAGAAGGTCTGCCCTTATTTGCATGTAGCCCCAGACTGCGAGCACTTCACCTTTTCCACATTTAACTGAAGGGGGCAGCACCTCAGGCCAGCATATGGTGAGAGAGACCCGACCCGGCCCCCGTCTGTAGGTCCCCCCCACCTTGGAGCCCGCATTGGAACATACCCACCATGATACACTTGTTCGGTTCGGTTCACTTGTTCGGTTCACACCTAGTTTTTCTTTTTCTTTCTTTTTTCTGATTTTCTTTTTTGGTTTCAGTCTTTTCTCTTCTTTTCTTGCCCAGCTTAGGGTTTACAGTTTGGGTAGGACGCACTAGTACACCCGAGCATGGGTCCCACATTACGGCATTTTGACAAGTGAAGCGCTACATGATACTAAAGGCGTAAGATGGGACGTAGAAGCACAGATACCTATGGGGCCGAGTCCTTGTTAACAAGCTGTGTGTACCTGGTAGCCAACTGTAACACTTGGCCTGAATGATGTACTTGTTGCGACCGCCATGTTCTTCTTTGTATTGATATAAACTCAATAAAAAGATTTTGAAACAAAAACATGTTTACTTTTACTTCAAGTAGAACATCAAACATGACTTGTAATCACTGTGTTAAATACCAATGTTCCAGATTGCAATGTTTTAATTTTCCTGTGTCCTTTTCCAGAATGCTCTTCTGGTATTGACATTGTGTTCCTCATTGATGGCTCCGGCAGTATTAAAACAAATGAATTCCCTCTGATGCTGAACTTTGTGAAACAAGTGATGGTCACATTTCAGGATACAGACGCTGCGGTAAGAAACATGTCAAACATTTTGGGGTTTTGAAGAACTTGTGAGGGTATATTGTCTGGATGGGAATTGTGTACCCTGCATAACGTGGTATGTCAAAAGAATCATGAAAATAGGCCTTTGAGAAGCAGGCAGGGCAATACAGGCTCAGATAATCTTCATGGAACTTCATGGTCTTATACTTGTTTTGAGCACTATTTATTTTCATTTCAAGATCTAACTGAAGTCAGCATAATACCCTCAGTCGACCAGTGTTTGTAATGAGTTGTGCTAACACTTCACAGGCTATGTCAGTGGTATTGATGCCGCTCATGAATACGAGATGGGCATGCTATGCTTTGGATGGTTTGATGTTGCATGTACTCCTCCTTGGAAAGTTGCCCTCCAGCTGCACATCTGCATAAATTGCATGTACAAAGTTCCTCCATCTTGCAATGGACGTGGAGAGAATCAGCAGGGATACTCAATACGAAATAAATGCTCATAAAATGGTATTCCCATGCATCAAATCATTATCAAACAAATAGCCCCTCCCGCCAAACATGAGACAGCAAGCAACAACCCTTAGTTCCCTGCTCAAAATTGAAGAGCTACTCAAATGCCTAGCCTCTCATCTCTGATATACAGGAGGGGATTGCATAGCTCTGATTGTTGGGACCAACCTCACCATCGTCTAAAGAGGTAACAAAAGTAGTAATTTCCTACTCCAAAAGTAGCTGAAACCAGGAGCATTTATCAACAATGCATACAGGAGATCTGGCAGACCACATTGGGTGCATGAAGATCTGCGCTCCCTGAAAGCTGTTCTCTTTCCTTCCCAGTTTTCATCATTTCTCTTTCCCTGAGCCAATCCCCGTAACTCAATTGATAGCCCTCAGACCCCTCTTTGTCTGTTTACCCACCTCTTAGCACTGTCACTGCATTTGGGGGAACTTTTGATCTTTAATTATGTGCTTTCTCATTAATAACAGACAGATGGGGGCCCATAAAGCAGTAATTATAGTCTGGGGCTCATAAAGTAATAATTATATTTTGACTGTGACCCTTCCTGCTGCACCATTGGATCTTCTGCAGCTGCTTAAGTGGGTGGATCCCTATGCCCCTGCCTGTGCTCCTGGGCTCTGTCTCATCCTATGCTGCCCATTTGGAGATCCTGTAGTGTAGCTCCTATTTCCCTAATAGGCTCTGCGCATTGGAATAATATATCCTATAGGTTTGACATAGGACTAAGGTCAGTATGTCCCTATCGAGTATATTAAACTTAATTACTTGTGCCAGCTAGCTCAGAGGCCACTAGAAACTCCTTGACAACAAGAAGGAGTAGTTTCTGGCAGCCGTAAAGACTATGACAACTATGTTTCCCTTTAGAATCAGAACGTGTCCCAGAGTCGTGGAAACAATAGATAACTATTTCACTCAGCTCAATCGTGCATGCTTAGTTTTCTCCAAAGTTACACAGAAAGAAATAGACGGGCGTTTCAATAAAGGTTTATTGAACAGTCTTGTTTCTGAGTGTAAGTATAATGTCTCGATTACGATCACAAGACAGTATGCGAGATAAATAATGTACAGGGTGAGCAGTAGAAATAAATAATACTGCGATAGCATTATCTTTTAGTTCAGATGTTGTTACATAAATAACACAGACTAAAAATGCGAGTACTCATACGATGCGTTGCTAAGCTAGTTCCACCCCAATGTACCTAACCTAACCTAGGTGTAGGACGAGGTATGAAGTAGGTGAAGTATTCCTTACTATGGTATACTAGGAGTATGTTTAAGCCCAGTATGCCTAGTATGCCAAGAGTCCCTCTAGGTTCTTATCAGCTCCATACCTGAAGGAATGAGAGGGTTGGAATCTCTTTGCCAGACTCGAACTCCAACACCCCGCAAGGAAGTCAGATCACTGGAAGCGGGACTCTCTGCGTGCAGGGATGACAGCGTCTTCTCAGTGCGTCAGGCCGGGATACGGGCTCCTCTGAAGTCGAGGTCTCCTCTAGTTTACAGGGGCTAGGGAAGGTATATTTATACCTGAGAGTACCTTAGGAATGGTAGCATTGACGTGAATTGGATAGCGAAAGACGTCATGGATGAACCCCTAAGGAATAATGGTTCATGCATAATATATGAGGCCTTGAAGAAATCAATAGTCCTGGGCTAGGGAAACTCCCGCAGCCTAAGGGTCTGTTCTTCACGAACTCGTTGTGACGTTAGGGTGGACGGATGTCAGAGACCATGCCTGTATTTGGAGTGCACGGTTTAATGCCTAAATAAGGCCTGGGATTTTATGCCTATATAAGGGCAGGGCGGATTGTGCCTATATAAGGACATGATATTGGAAAGCCCGTTATGGACACCCTAAGAGGAATACAACACCACTCCACTTTCGTGTATACGATAATACATAAATGCTAAACATAAAAATGGAGTACAGCATATTTCTAAAATATTTCATAGAACCATTTAAAAAAGGCATTTAAAAAAAACATATTAGAATGCAAAGGTAGTGTACATTCGAAGCATTGCTTATCATTTCAGGCATAAAGGTTTGAAAATAAATGCAATTGGAATGAAATAAGCAGTAGTATTTACATGTGACAGAAAATGATCGATACGTTTTTCAAAAATCAAAGTCATTTCATGTCATGAAAATTAATGAACTGTTTTTAGACACATAAGATGACTAAATATCCGTGGAAGGACCGCCAAGTCTGTACTATAAGGCTAGTGCTACTTTAAGCAGATTGTAGTGCCATTTTCATTCGAAAAATGGGGCAAAAGAGTTCAACTTTGGGAGAGTTCCAAATTTGTGTAAAAAATGAAGGCCAAATTGTCACTGCATCTCTGGAACATTGTTTGCTGAATCAGAGTCAGTTCACGGGTCTGGTGTAAACATGAGATCATCTATTTCTATAGACAAAACATCATCCACTGTAGTCGGCGTCAGTTGGAACACCTCGTGTAGCAGGTCAATTGCACAGAGATGGGAAGCATCGCTTTCAGCAATGGTCGCGTCCATTGTTACCTGTGTGCCTGTAGTTCTTTCTCGTACCTCAGCAGCAGCCGGAAGCGTCTGTGAGATCTCAATGAATGCTGACATCAGGATAGGAAGCCTCTGGGGACAACACAGAGCATGGGCCGTTATCGTGTCCAGCAGAGTATCGACATCCTTTGGTGTTGCTGATGGAAATGTTAGACAGGTGTCCAACACGCATTCTTCACCGCATAGCAGGCATCGTAGAACAGGTAAGATGCAATCTTGCCAGATTGGTCTGAATGACAGGAACCAAGTTGTATTAAGGTCCCGTAGGCGAGTCATGCCCATAAGCTTTACTATTTGCTCACGGCACTTTCGTTCAAGGAGGCTTTCTCCATTTACGCTCGGAGTGATGTCGGTGAATAGGCTGGCCATAGCGCAATAGCAGGAAGAGAAATAGAATTCCGGCAACAAGTGCTAGAATTAATGGTATGCCACCAAACACCGAATGTGCAAAGTTCGGGATGATTCAGTATTGCTTGGAAAAGGTGCTAATAGATCGGAGCAGATGCTCTTAAATACATGTACAAGTCCTGTTGTATCAGACATGTTGAAGATACGTGATATCATTTCTACGAAATGTATAGGGCAGTTTGTACGTATTAAAGTCTGTATCTCAGCCGAAGTCCTTGCTATTTGTAGATCATAGGTTTCTTTGGCCGAGGTCAAAGGCACTGTTTGCTGTAAAAGCATGGCTTTCATTCTGCTTAAAGTATCAAATCTTATAAAAGAGACGTTCAGCGAAGGCCATAGAGCGACTCCCTGACTGTGTCTATTGGGGCAAACAATACTTGCATACAGCATGTGACCCTGGAGTTGACCGTTACTAGATATGGGATGCCTGGCAGCATGCCATGGCAACTCTGATCATTCAACATGAGGTAACTCCCATTAGAAAGTTGTCCAAACGTTGGATTAATCACAGCAGCTGGTGTACCCTGCTGATGGCAAGACAAGTTTGCCACAGAACCATTACAAGCCCCGTGCAAGGAAATGTCCTGACATACAAGTGAACCGCTTAGTGCAAGTTTACAGTTTTTACCGCTCAAAAACACTTCACGATCCCAGCTCCAACATCTATATGTATACGGCAAAGCCCAAGATGTCTTAATGTATCCCTTACCCAACCTTTCATATTTGCCTGCTTGCATTTGTCTGAGGCAATACTGAAACTGAAAAGTAGTCACAGGTAGTGTGATTTTGCCATGAATAAGCCATTCTGTAGCTGGTTTTTCTGCCACTGTGAATGGTAACTTTTCCAGTTTTTCTATGCTCAGCACTGTATACCTTGCTCCTCTTTGTGCCATTTCGATCTGTTTATCAGTTAGATTGTATTCTGCAAACAGAGCCATTGTGTTGATGAAACGCCAAGGCACATAGCCCGCTCGCAATGATTGCAGCGTCCAGCTTAATAACATAATAGAACGTAATTGAGATTGGCCTTGCTGTAACATCGCCAAATCTTGTTCTAGTATGTCGATAGCAGAGGATACAATGCCGTCCAGTGAATAAATTCTGGAGGACAAAGTTGTTAACCCATTGTCGACCACAGAGAGTGTTTTCTCTAAATTAATACGATCAAGTTCACGTATTCGTTCTGCAGCCTCTATCTGTGACACCTTCCATGCTTCATTGTAGGCAGCATAAATGCCGGCATATTTGAAACGTTTTTGGCGTGGTTTTCTTGGTCAAGCAAGAAATCCCTAAGGTCTGCGTCTTTTGCAAGTAAGGATAAGTGTTGTTTCACATCCTGTAGTGTAGATGTATGCAGCCAATCGAGGCATAGTTTCCCTACACTGTATGTTGTTACTACCCCGGATGCTGTCTTTGGACGTATCTTGGGTCTGGCCTATGAATGGTAAAACCCTGAGTTTTATTCAGGAATCTTTCCTGACAGTTATTCGTGTCTGTGGGCCAGATCAACCATTTTTCCAATCAGGATTAGATCTGTTGAGTTGTAGTATATTGTCAACTGTCACCACTGCCTGTGTTTAGTAATTTTCCAGGAGTCGGTACAGAAGGTGTGTTCATCTCTTTGATCTTGGCTAATCCAAGACAAGATGTTTGTTGGATTGTTTCATTCAAAAACATTATTTGTTCAGGGATGATGCAGGCTCTAAATAAAGCTTCTATCCCCTGCACTTGCCATTCTTTAGTACCCCACAAAGTTTTTGTGTCTATTGTGTCTTTCCAAAAGTCGAAACCCTGTCTAGACAGTTGGGCATTAAAAAATGCAGAATAAATCTGTTTTGTATTTGTTAACATAATTTTCAGTCCTGTCTTGTTTACATTTTTATAGTAAAACATTTCTGGATCAGATGTATTGTAACCTGAAAAATATGGAAATTTGTTAGCAAATGTTTTTGAACTACCGTTCAAATGTTCCCATTAGTTAAACATAAACACATTTCTTGGATATGCAGTTTTATGCAAAAATGATGACCATAGTGGTTATAACAATACAATTGTTCATAGTCTGATGAACCCTCTAAATATTCATTTTTAGAAAATGCAGCAGATTTTTCTAGGTCAAACATAATGTCAGTCACAGTCTCAAAGTCCCAATCATCAGAATAGGTACTGGACGAGATCAGATCACTTAGTGAAATTTTAAACAAATGTGGAATGTTCAACTCTTCCGTCGGACCGAATATATCAAAATCTGTTTTGTCCCACACTATACCGTCGTGTATAGGAACAGCTGTAATGTTCACTGATGACAAGTCTCTTGCTTCACGATGAGAAGATTTATGAGGTTTCAAAAGATACGTTTACGCCTTTTCCTTCAGTGTTCACATGGCTGTATCTGCCACTTATAAGCACGCTCACAGTTGTAACCAAAGCTAGCCAGAGCAGGAAAACAAAAAGTCCAGATATAATCCAGAGTTCAATCCATGGAGAAACCAAGTAAGTCTTTTTCAGAGAGTGAAGAAAGCCTTGTATTTGCTGTTTGAATTTGAGTGATGCTGGCGTCGTTTCAGGTTCACTAGGATCTTCTGAGAACGTATCAAAGTTAATGAAATAGCCAGAAGCAGTTCTATCAATTGTTGGAATTGCATCAGGATTTGTAGAAATCACTGGAACCAGTTCATCACGTGCCACATTGGTGTAGACAGGTGTATTTGGACGAACTGTTAGTTGGTGTTCAAGAGGGATGAGTTCCATTGCATTGTTGCTTAGTCCTCCATCTGTTACTGCTGAATTCTCGATGGTTATCAGTCTTTCAGTCTGAACCTCTTGGATAGTAGCGAGAGGAGTGCGTTTGCTACTAGGTCGGAGTCCACGAGGCCTACTATTTAGTATTGGCCACATACTGTGGTTTGATGAGGTCGATGGACACAAATCTTTTCTCCTTTCTTCCAGCAAGGGGCTGCAGAAGTACTGTTCTTGTTCCTTGAACTGCTAGGACAGGTACTGGTTGTCTGTAAGAAGGTCCAAATTCCTTCTTGTCCGCAATTCTTTCTCTGACTAGATCCCCAACTTTTGGAATACAGACAGGCCTTGCTGGGACAGCCGGTTGATCCCCAGTGGTGGTTGACTGTAGGAATACGTTGCTTTGTTTCGTTCTTAATTTGTTTAAGTCTGTAAAACAGCCAAGCGATCTTTGATATCAAAGGGTTTATTTTCCACCACTGTGCCTACGTTTTCTAAGTCTGGTACCCACATTCTTGTCCCAAATAGGACCTCATATGGAGTGACCCCCCCTAGAGAACTTCTTGGCAGGTTGTTCAAAGCACGTTGAACTCCACTAAGGTGTTTGACCCACCCATCACCCGAACCTAATACTCCACAACCGAATTTCCCTCAGGATGGAATGGAGAGGAGTACCGCAATGCAACGCCCAGACTGGCCATGGCTTCTTTGTAAGCCCGAGAGCTAAACGCAGGACCCTGGCCAGAATGTAACGTGCCTATTGCGTATATGCCGATAAAGACTCGCAAATCTTTTATAACAGTTCGATCGTCAGCTGAGCGCTGAGGCCATAACCATAGGAACCTAGAGCATGAATCCACTGCAACCATGATATATTTATAGTTACCGTCCCTTTGCAAGGGCCCGCAGTGGTCCAGGTAAACACAAGCTAATGGTTTGTCTGAAATTAACAGGGGTGTCTGCGCAGGACGTTTCACTGTTGAGACTTTCATCTGTTGGCAAATATAGCATTCTAAAACATAGTTTTTAGTTTGTTTCCGAATGCCAGGCCACCATTATCTTTGCTTGAGTAAAGATACTGTTGCTGAAACACCTGCATGGGCAGAAGCTATCCCTTCATGTGCTGCTAGGATTAGTCCTAATCTGCGTTCCTTGTTTGGAATTACCCTATCCCCCACTCCAGGGATTCGAGCAAAAGGAATGTTGTTCGCATCAATTACATAAGAGTACTTGAGTGGAAACTTTTTTAGTAACGCTGCACTGCTGCCTTTGCTTGAAGCTTTGACAGCCAACATTATCTCACCGTCTATTTTTGTTTTCGAGCGAGTGATCGCAGCTACGGAAGCCGTTTGCACAGCCCCTTCGCGGCTTCGTCAGCCAATGAATTCCCTGCAACATGAACGCCATCACGTTGATGACTCAGTGTGTGGATCACGTGAGCCTTTGGTAGTTCGTTTTTCAACTGAACTACTTGTTCCCAAAGCAATTTGTGCTTGATTGTGCCACCTTTCGCATCTTTGAAACCATTTTCAAGCCAGTTTTGTATATATTCATTATACGACTGAACACAGTAAAGGAATCGCACACTATTAGTGTGGGAATTCGCGATCTGTAGTTTCAAGTGCCAGTTTGAATGCTTGTAGTTCAGCTCGCTGAGCTGTACAATCTCCTAGAGACTGCGTTTTTGTGACCATAGGTCTGAAGATGCCATTTCGCATGCGACCTTTAACGATTGCACTGCGCTGCACTGTAAGCTTGCTTACTCCCGATTGCGGGTTGTGCGGATCCGTCAGTGTAAATTATAAATTTGTACTGATCGAGAGGTAGAATTTCAGTAGGCAGGGGACATTCATGTTCATACTGCAGGAATGCTTGTGTTTTCAAATCGGGATCAAAAATATATTCAACATCTGTTGCAGCAAGAGAATTAACCCATTGTATCCATCTTGGATGTAATGCTTTAGCATTTGGAATGCTTGCTTTTGTAACCGCTTCTAAAGCAGGTACTGGGGTTACGACAATAATGCGTTGCCTTGGGCTAAGGCTCTTTCTTTTGCTACAGCGGTTTGAACTGCTGTTAGAATTTTTCAGTTGAACTGAAGCGCATTTCCGCTTGTGTGTACAGGTGTGATTTGTATGCGATTGGTATTTTGTCACCTTCATTGAAAGTTAAGTATGTGAATCCACATTGACCCGAAATTATTCGGATCACCAAATTACGTTGACTTACACGTGTTTGTAAGTGATTTGTTGCTAACATGTTAGCTTGAAGTGAGCATAAGATTTCTGTGTGT
Organism: Calotriton arnoldi; assembly: GCA_963921515.1. NCBI lineage: Eukaryota > Metazoa > Chordata > Amphibia > Caudata > Salamandridae > Calotriton > Calotriton arnoldi. The sequence goes on along the minus strand of CAWUFW010004089.1, from coordinate 1,229,328 downwards.
TCTTGTGTCCAGTTTCTGATTGAAAAATCAGGTTTGATTAATGCGTAGAGAGGTCTAACCCTTTCTGCGTAGTTTAAAATGTATGTTCTTCCAAAATTTAGGAAACCCAGGATGGATTGTAAGTTTTTTGCGTTTTGGAGGTTGGAGCAGCGCACATTTTTCTAGAAAGTTAGCTGCCAAGCTCTTGCCTTCACTTGAAAGCTCATATCCTAGAAATAGGACATTGAGATGGGCAATTCTGGACTTTTTGAAGTTGAACTTGTAGCCCTCAGAGGCGAAACCCAATATAATGGTGCTCACCCTGTTCAAGTGTTTGTCCAGGTCATCGTCCGTCAGATATATGTCATCGACATAGGACAATGCCTCATTGTCATAAATTTGTAGTAACTCCATTACCCTCGCTGAGAATAAACCTGGGCTGTTCTTGAACCCTTGTGGGAGTCGACAAAAGTGACGTTGGGTCCCCATTATGGAGAATGCTGTTAAGTACCTGCTTTCAGGTGCTATGTTTTGACAAAAGAAACCATTTGAGATATCTAATGTGGTTTTATATTTTTACGCACAATGTTATTCATTAATGCTGTGCTATGTGCATTTGCACTGCAAAAGTTTTAGAACAAGTGTTTAGGTGTCTGTAATCCAAAACTAAACGATATGTATTGTCTGGTTTGGAGACAGGAAACAAAGGATTGTTCATTGAGGAGGTGCATGTTTCAATCACCCCTTGATATTCAAGTTGATCTAAGATCTCCCTGACCTGTTTTTAGCTTCTTGCTTTATAGGGTACTGCCTTTGTGCAGTTGGTTCATGTTTCAGATGTATTATATGGTGAGGTGAGTCCTCATCCCATCCTACATGATTTTTATATAATGCTGGGGCCTGGGCTACTGCCCATTTCCTGGCATATGTATATTGTAAGTGAATTGGAATATGGTTGGAGAAGGCAGGCATAATAATGTCCTCGCCATGTGGGCACTCCCTGACAAATTGTGGTGGCCAGTCTTTTTCTGCTAGAAGTATGTCAAAGCCCTTTGATAGTCTTTCCCAAAAAAGTGCTTTCACCTGTCTAGGTTTGTCTCCCTCCATCCGGAGAGTTATTTCAAATAACCTTTGTGGAGTACTAACCCTGGTGTCTACAGTCTCTACTGTAATGTACTCATTCAAGTCCACTATCTCCAGAAGTTCCTTCACGTTCTGGCGAACTATTGTGACTTCTGCTGCACTGTCCAACATGGTCTGAGCCCATTCTCCGTTCTTGAGTTGTGTTCTCAGTATTCTCGGCTTGTCTAATCTTTAGACCTGCTACTTTCTTTTTGGAGAATTGAGGTTTAGCCTACGAAATGTATAGGGCAGTTTGTACGTATTAAAGTCTGTATCTCAGCCGAAGTCCTTGCTATTTGTAGATCATAGGTTTCTTTGGCCGAGGTCAAAGGCACTGTTTGCTGTAAAAGCATGGCTTTCATTCTGCTTAAAGTATCAAATCTTATAAAAGAGACGTTCAGCGAAGGCCATAGAGGCGACTCCCTGACTGTGTCTATTGGGGCAAACAATACTTGCATACAGCATGTGACCCTGGAGTTGACCGTTACTAGATATGGGATGCCTGGCAGCATGCCACAGCAACTCTGATCATTCAACATGAGGTAACTCCCATTAGAAAGTTGTCCAAACGTTGGATTAATCACAGCAGCTGGTGTACCCTGCTGATGGCAAGACAAGTTTGCCACAGAACCATTACAAGCCCCGTGCAAGGAAATGTCCTGACATACAAGTGAACCGCTTAGTGCAAGTTTACAGTTTTACCGCTCAAAAACACTTCACGATCCCCGCTCCAACATCTATATGTATACGGCAAAGCCCAAGATGTCTTAATGTATCCCTTACCCAACCTTTCATATTTGCCTGCTTGCATTTGTCTGAGGCATTACTGAAACTGAAAAGTAGTCACAGGTAGTGTGATTTTGCCATGAATAAGCCATTCTGTAGCTGGTTTTTCTGCCACTGTGAATGGTAACTTTTCCAGTTTTTCAATGCTCAGCACTGTATACCTTGCTCCTCTTTGTGCCATTTCGATCTGTTTATCAGTTAGATTGTATTCTGCAAACAGAGCCATTGTGTTGATGAAACGCCAAGGCACATAGCCCGCTCGCAATGATTGCAGCGTCCAGCTTAATAACATAATAGAACGTAATTGAGATTGGCCTTGCTGTAACATCGCCAAATCTTGTTCTAGTATGTCGATAGCAGAGGATACAATGCCGTCCAGTGAATAAATTCTGGAGGACAAAGTTGTTAACCCATTGTCGACCACAGAGAGTGTTTTCTCTAAATTAATACGATCAAGTTCACGTATTCGTTCTGCGGCCTCTATCTGTGACACCTTCCATGCTTCATTGTAGGCAGCATAAATGCCGGCATATTTGAAACGTTTTTGACGTGGTTTTCTTGGTCCAAGCAAGAAATCCCTAAGGTCTGCGTCTTTTGCAAGTAAGGATAAGTGTTGTTTCACATCCTGTAGTGTAGATGTATGCAGCCAATCGAGGCATAGTTTCCCTACACTGTATGTTGTTACTACCCCCGGATGCTGTCTTTGGACGTATCTTGGGTCTGGCCTATGAATGGTAAAACCCTGAGTTTTATTCAGGAATCTTTCCTGACAGTTATTCGTGTCTGTGGGCCAGATCAACCATTTTTTCCAATCAGGATTAGATCTGTTGAGTTGTAGTATATTGTCAACTGTCACCACTGCCTGTGTTTCGTAATTTTTCCAGGAGTCGGTACAGAAGGTGTGTTCATCTCTTTGATCTTGGCTAATCCAAGACAAGATGTTTGTTGGATTGTTTCATTCAAAAACATTATTTGTTCAGGGATGATGCAGGCTCTAAATAAAGCTTCTATCCCCTGCACTTGCCATTCTTTAGTACCCCACAAAGTTTTTGTGTCTATTGTGTCTTTCCAAAAGTCGAAACCCTGTCTAGACAGTTGGGCATTAAAAAATGCAGAATAAATCTGTTTTGTATTTGTTAACATAATTTTCAGTCCTGTCTTGTTTACATTTTTATAGTAAAACATTTCTGGATCAGATGTATTGTAACCTGAAAAATATGGAAATTTGTTAGCAAATGTTTTTGAACTACCGTTCAAATGTTCCCATTGGTTAAACATAAACACATTTCTTGGATATGCAGTTTTATGCAAAAAATGATGACCATAGTGGTTATAACAATACAATTGTTCATAGTCTGATGAACCCTCTAAATATTCATTTTTAGAAAATGCAGCAGATTTTTCTAGGTCAAACATAATGTCAGTCACAGTCTCAAAGTCCCAATCATCAGAATAGGTACTGGACGAGATCAGATCACTTAGTGAAATTTTAAACAAATGTGGAATGTTCAACTCTTCCGTCGGACCGAATATATCAAAATCAGTTTTGTCCCACACTATACCGTCGTGTATAGGAACAGCTGTAATGTTCACTGATGACAAGTCTCTTGCTTCACGATGAGAAGATTTATGAGGTTTCAAAAGTACGTTTACGCCTTTTCCTTCAGTGTTCACATGGCTGTATCTGCCACTTATAAGCACGCTCACAGTTGTAACCAAAGCTAGCCAGAGCAGGAAAACAAAAAGTCCAGATATAATCCAGAGTTCAATCCATGGAGAAACCAAGTAAGTCTTTTTCAGAGAGTGAAGAAAGCCTTGTATTTGCTGTTTGAATTTGAATGATGCTGGCGTCGTTTCAGGTTCACTAGGATCTTCTGAGAACGTATCAAAGTTAATGAAATAGCCAGAAGCAGTTCTATCAATTGTTGGAATTGCATCAGGATTTGTAGAAATCACTGGAACCAGTTCATCACGTGCCACATTGGTGTAGACAGGTGTATTTGGACGAACTGTTAGTTGGTGTTCAAGAGGGATGAGTTCCATTGCATTGTTGCTTAGTCCTCCATCTGTTACTGCTGAATTCTCGATGGTTATCAGTCTTTCAGTCTGAACCTCTTGGATAGTAGCGAGAGGAGTGCGTTTGCTACTAGGTCGGAGTCCACGAGGCCTACTATTTAGTATTGGCCACATACTGTGGTTTGATGAGGTCGATGGACACAAATCTTTTCTCCTTTCTTCCAGCAAGGGGCGGCAGAAGTACTGTTCTTGTTCCTTGAACTGCTAGGACAGGTACTGGTTGTCTGTAAGAAGGTCCAAATTCCTTCTTGTCCGCAATTCTTTCTCTGACTAGATCCCCAACTTTTGGAATACAGACAGGCCTTGCTGGGACAGCCGGTTGATCCCCAGTGGTGGTTGACTGTAGGAATACGTAGCTTTGTTTCGTTCTTAATTTGTTTAAGTCCTGTAAAACAGCCAAACGATCTTTGATATCAAAGGGTTTATTTTCCACCACTGTGCCTACGTTTTCTAAGTCTGGTACCCACATTCTTGTCCCAAATAGGACCTCATATGGAGTGACCCCCCCTAGAGAACTTCTTGGCAGGTTGTTCAAAGCACGTTGAACTCCACTAAGGTGTTTGACCCACCCATCACCCGAACCTAATACTCCACAACCGAATTTCCCTCAGGATGGAATGGAGAGGAGTACCGCAATGCAACGCCCAGACTGGCCATGGCTTCTTTGTAAGCCCGAGAGCTAAACGCAGGACCCTGGCCAGAATGTAACGTGCCTATTGCGTATATGCCGATAAAGACTCGCAAATCTTTTATAACAGTTCGATCGTCAGCTGAGCGCTGAGGCCATAACCATAGGAACCTAGAGCATGAATCCACTGCAACCATGATATATTTATAGTTACCGTCCCTTTGCAAGGGCCCGCAGTGGTCCAGGTAAACACAAGCTAATGGTTTGTCTGAAATTAACAGGGGTGTCTGCGCAGGACGTTTCACTGTTGAGACTTTCATCTGTTGGCAAATATAGCATTCTAAAACATAGTTTTTAGTTTGTTTCCGAATGCCAGGCCACCATTATCTTTGCTTGAGTAAAGATACTGTTGCTGAAACACCTGCATGGGCAGAAGCTATCCCTTCATGTGCTGCTAGGATTAGTCCTAATCTGCGTTCCTTGTTTGGAATTACCCTATCCCCCACTCCAGGGATTCGAGCAAAAGGAATGTTGTTCGCATCAATTACATAAGAGTACTTGAGTGGAAACTTTTTTGGTAACGCTGCACTGCTGCCTTTGCTTGAAGCTTTGACAGCCAACATTATCTCACCGTCTATTTTTGTTTTCGAACGAGTGATCGCAGCTACGGAAGCCGTTTGCACAGCCCCCTTCGCGGCTTTGTCAGCCAATGAATTCCCTGCAACATGAACGCCATCACGTTGATGACTCAGTGTGTGGATCACGTGAGCCTTTGGTAGTTCGTTTTTCAACTGAACTACTTGTTCCCAAAGCAATTTGTGCTTGATTGTGCCACCTTTCGCATCTTTGAAACCATTTTCAAGCCAGTTTTGTATATATTCATTATACGACTGAACACAGTAAAAGGAATCGCACACTATTAGTGTGGGGAATTTGCGATCTGTAGTTTCAAGTGCCAGTTTGAATGCTTGTAGTTCAGCTCGCTGAGCTGTACAATCTCCTAGAGACTGCGTTTTTGTGACCATAGGTCTGAAGATGCCATTTCGCATGCGACCTTTAACGATTGCACACGCTGCACTGTAAGCTTGCTTACTCCCGATTGCGGGTTGTGCGGATCCGTCAGTGTAAATTATAAATTTGTACTGATCGAGAGGTAGAATTTCAGTAGGCAGGGGACATTCATGTTCATACTGCAGGAATGCTTGTGTTTTCAAATCGGGATCAAAAATATATTCAACATCTGTTGCAGCAAGAGAATTAACCCATTGTATCCATCTTGGATGTAATGCTTTAGCATTTGGAATGCTTGCTTTTGTAACCGCTTCTAAAGCAGGTACTGGGGTTACGACAATAATGCGTTGCCTTGGGCTAAGGCTCTTTCTTTTGCTACAGCGGTTTGAACTGCTGTTAGAATTTTTTCAGTTGAACTGAAGCGCATTTCCGCTTGTGTGTCCAGGTGTGATTTGTATGCGATTGGTATTTTGTCACCTTCATTGAAAGTTAAGTATGTGAATCCACATTGACCCGAAATTATTCAGATCACCAAATTACGTTGACTTACACGTGTTTGTAAGTGATTTGTTGCTAACATGTTAGCTTGAAGTGAACGCAAGATTTCTGTGTGTTCTTGTGTCCAGTTTCTGATTGAAAAATCAGGTTTGATTAATGCGTAGAGAGGTCTAACCCTTTCTGCGTAGTTTAAAATGTATGTTCTTCCAAAATTTAGGAAACCCAGGATGGATTGTAAGTTTTTTTGCGTTTTTGGAGGTTGGAGCAGCGCACATTTTTCTAGAAAGTTAGCTGCCAAGCTCTTGCCTTCACTTGAAAGCTCATATCCTAGAAATAGGACATTGAGATGGGCAATTCTGGACTTTTTGAAGTTGAACTTGTAGCCCTCAGAGGCGAAACCCAATATAATGGTGCTCACCCTGTTCAAGTGTTTGTCCAGGTCATCGTCCGTCAGATATATGTCATCGACATAGGACAATGCCTCATTGTCATAAATTTGTAGTAACTCCATTACCCTCGCTGAGAATAAACCTGGGCTGTTCTTGAACCCTTGTGGGAGTCGACAAAAGTGACGTTGGGTCCCCATTATGGAGAATGCTGTTAAGTACCTGCTTTCAGGTGCTATGTTTTGACAAAAGAAACCATTTGAGATATCTAATGTGGTTTTATATTTTTTACGCACATTGTTATTCATTAATGCTGTGCTATGTGCATTTTGCACTGCAAAAGTTTTAGAACAAGTGTTTAGGTGTCTGTAATCCAAAACTAAACGATATGTATTGTCTGGTTTGGAGACAGGAAACAAAGGATTGTTCATTGAGGAGGTGCATGTTTCAATCACCCCTTGATATTCAAGTTGATCTAAGATCTCCCTGACCTGTTTTTTAGCTTCTTGCTTTATAGGGTACTGCCTTTGTGCAGTTGGTTCATGTTTCAGATGTATTATATGGTGAGGTGAGTCCTCATCCCATCCTACATGATTTTTATATAATGCTGGGGCCTGGGCTACTGCCCATTTCCTGGCATATGTATATTGTAAGTGAATTGGAATATGGTTGGAGAAAGCAGGCATAATAATGTCCTCGCCATGTGGGCACTCCCTGACAAATTGTGGTGGCCAGTCTTTTTCTGCTAGAAGTATGTCAAAGCCCTTTGATAGTCTTTCCCAAAAAGTGCTTTCACCTGTCTAGGTTTGTCTCCCTCCATCCGGAGAGTTATTTCAAATAACCTTTGTGGAGTACTAACCCTGGTGTCTACAGTCTCTACTGTAATGTACTCATTCAAGTCCACTATCTCCAGAAGTTCCTTCACGTTCTGGCGAACTATTGTGACTTCTGCTGCACTGTCCAACATGGTCTGAGCCCATTCTCCGTTCTTGAGTTGTGTTCTCAGTATTCTCGGCTTGTCTAATCTTTAGACCTGCTACTTTCTTTTTGGAGAATTGAGGTTTAGCCTTAGTTTTTGGAGCGTGTTTGTCGTCTTTCGATTTCACGCGTTCTTCTCTGTGTTCCGTCCGTCCTCTTCTTTCCGAAGTCTGTGATGAGATCTGAAAGGGACGAGAGGAACGTGTATCAGTATCATGATACCTATCAGGTTTTCTCAAATTATCCCTATTCCTGAGGTTATACCTCCTTTCAGAGGGCTCCTTTTGAGGAGACCTACCTCGGTATTGAGAACGTTTCTCATTTGAATTTTGTTTATTAGTTTCCCACTTCTTTTTAGAAGATGTAGGAGTTTGTTTAATAGAGTCCTTCTCAGGACTTTCAGATAGCTTCGGCTTCACTGGTCTTCCACCCAAACTATCTCTGCCTAATTCAGCATAAGATTGTTCTATTATTCTGGGTAGCTCAGTTTGATGTTCTGTAACATCGAATTCCCTTAATTTTTGTCGGATCGCCACTGCTGCTGCCTCCCCTTTAATATTAGATAATATTATTGTTGAGACCTGGTCGAAATTTTTCAGTAATTTCATACCTAAATTTAGAGCAGGCTCTGCCCCGTATTCGTTTTGAATTTGTTTTAGGACATCAGGTATTACCGCAATTGACGGAATGCCATGTGTTTTGGTATAGATGGCAGCAAAGACTGAACCCCAAGTGGTGCAGTCTTCCAGTTGTGGTGTGATCCCCATTGGTAAACTGATGGTTAGGATTCTGTGTTTCTCATACGGGCTAGTATTTGGAAATACTGCTTCGATTTGAGTAATTTTTTGAGCTATCCAAAACGGAATTTGCTCACGTTTCGTGGGCATTTTACCCATGACTGAGTTGAGAGTCTGTGGTGTAATTTTTAGTGTAGTCCCCTGATGAGGGGTCTGATTTTGAATAGTGAAGGGTGGTTGGACAGTAAGAGTCCGCATGACATATTGGACTAATTGTCTGTAGATTTGTATTAACTCTTTTATTTGAGTATGTAGTTCCTCATCTGTCATTATATCCAGTTCAGGATGAGGTGTGTAGCCGGCTAAAATCGGCCATGTTGCTCCTGGTCTCCCTAGGGGACCGAGCCTTGTAATGTTTTTGTGATGTTTTAGGGCGCCTTTAAACCAGAGCTGATGCTCCTGGTATGTTAATGGAATTTCAATATCCTCGAAAGGAATGTATTCCTCTGGTAGATCATCTTCTTTGTAGAAGTGAAATGTGTGTGATGTTGGATTGCATTCAGGAAGTATTACCCATGAATAGAATACCTCTGTCTGAAAGGATTCATGTGCCTCTATCACGAAAACTGCTCTACCTCCTCTTGGCGGTAGGCCATGTTTTATAAGTTTTAGAGTGATGGCTCTTCTTAAGTTTTGAGGGATGTCTATAACACCCTCCTCGGTTTCATTTAAACCTGTAAGGTTAAAAACTGCTGCTTGGGCTTGATCAGCCGCAGCTCCACCGTTTTCGGTGACATTGTCCCCGTCAGGCATTTTGTTTTTTGAAAAATGTAAAACAAGTTTCAAGGAAACAAAGTTAAGGTGCACAATATTTTGGAACACTGTATCCTTCAACGTTGAGCAAACCAAACAGCTAATATATAGGGTACTTCCCTATGTAGCCTTGGTGGATACTTAAGCCTGCCCACTCCAGACGTCTTTTGGAGTATATGGGTAGGGGTCTCTGAGAGAAAAAAGCACGGCTGAGTTACTCAGTATCTAACGTTGAATTACCGACTTACCAAACCGTTGGGCGCCATGTAGTGTAGCTCCTATTTCCCTAATAGGCTCTGCGCATTGGAATAATATATCCTATAGGTTTGACATAGGACTAAGGTCAGTATGTCCCTATCGAGTATATTAAACTTAATTACTTGTGCCAGCTAGCTCAGAGGCCACTAGAAACTCCTTGACAACAAGAAGGGAGTAGTTTCTGGCAGCCGCAAGACATGACCACTATGTTTCCCTTTAGAATCAGAACGTGTCCCAGAGTCGTGGAAACAATAGATAACTATTTCACTCAGCTCAATCGTGCATGCTTAGTTTTCTCCAAAGTTACACACAAAGAAATAGACGGGCGTTTCAATAAAAGGTTTATTGAACAGTCTTGTTTCTGGTGTAAGTATAATGTGCGATTACGATCACAAGACAGTATGCGAGATAAATAATGTACAGGGTGAGCAGTAGAAATAAATAATACTGCGATAGCATTATCTTTTAGTTCAGATGTTGTTACATAAATAACACAGACTAAAAATGCGAGTACTCATACGATGCGTTGCTAAGCTAGTTCTACCCCAATGTACCTAACCTAACCTAGGTGTAGGACGAGGTATGAAGTAGGTGAAGTATTCCTTACTATGGTATACTAGGAGTATGTTTAAGCCCAGTATGCCTAGTATGCCAAGAGTCCCTCTAGGTTCTTATCAGCTCCATACCTGAAGAATGAGAGAGGTTGGAATCTCTTTGCCAGACTCAAACTCCAACACCCCGCAAGGGAAGTCAGATCACTGGAAGCGGGACTCTCTGCGTGCAGGGATGACAGCGTCTTCTCAGTGTGTCAGGCCGGGATACGGGCTCCTCTGAAGTCGAGGTCTCCTCTAGTTTACAGGGGCTAGGGAAGGTATATTTATACCTGAGAGTACCTTAGGAATGTTAGCATTGATGTGAATTGGGTAGCGAAAGACGTCATGGATGAACCCCTAAGGAATAATGGTTCATGCATAATATATGAGGCCTTGAAGAAATCAATAGTCCTGGGCTAGGGAAACTCCCGCAGCCTAAGGGTCTGTTCTTCACGAACTCGTTGTGACGTTAGGGTGGACGGATGTCAGAGACCATGCCTGTATTTGGAGTGCACGGTTTAATGCCTAAATAAGGCCTGGGATTTTATGCCTATATAAGGGCAGGGCGAATTGTGCCTATATAAGGACATGATATTGGAAAGCCCATTATGGACACCCTAAGAGGAATACAACAATCCTTTCCACCACACTGTGCTGCCTCCGCCATGCTCTGTCTCATCTTCTGCCTATCTATCACTCTTTTATCCCCATACGGCTTCTGCCCTTAAGCTCCATCTCATCCTCTGATGCCAATTCAGAGTTATTTCCCACCTTTATAATACTTCTGCCCCCAAGCTCTGTGTGTAGCTACTCCAGTGGTTGTGTCTGCACAGCACCACCGCTGCAATGCACATGCTGAACTAGCACAATGCCTGGTCTGATATCTTCATGGGTTGCCTCCCCGATCACACCACTTATGCCTTTCTCAGAAAGTTTAAATGTATGAGGTCTATGGTGACACTGAGCAAGTGCCAGATGGCTTTGTAAGAATTGGACCACTGTATAGCACTCTGTACCCTGGATTAGACAAGATGCACATACAGTGCTGGATCCAAGAAAGGTGTTGTGGGGCTGCTGCTGTTCAAGTGTAGGACCCGAAACTGCTCTATCGATGGCTTGTGGTCATATCTATTGGACAATGGTACGACCACACAGTACTACACTGTCACTCCAAGGCTAAGGGATTGTATGACAAAAAATCAACCACAAAAATATTGTGGTCAAAACATTCATTAGCAAAGTATATACTTTTTAAACATAATGTAAATTACATAAATACCATAATATTTTGCTCCAAAATATTGACTTCAGTATAGTAAGTATATGGTTTTACTTATAATGAACATTATTATGATTTAAAATAAAAGATACATTTTTTTAAACTTTCTATATCTAAAATAAATATAACAAAAAACACATACAAACTTTCATTTAAGTCTTGAAAAATATTTTTAAAAATGGCTGTACCTTTGAAAAAAAAATCTATGAATAGAAATGCATTTTGATAATAAATTATAGATAACAATAAATTTATTTCACAAATAAAAGTAATTATCAAATAAGAATATCATTAGTTATGAGTACAAAAGAATAAAGCATAACATAAACATGTATATCTCTAACTCATATTTAAAAAAATATAAAAACAGAAATGCATTTAACTATCAAAATTAACATTTGAAAAAGAGACAAAAAATAATATTAAAATTCTAAAAGCAAAAGAAATGATACGTCATTAAAAGATAACAGAAAGATTACTAAAAGAAATGAAATAATGTAACAAATATATTTTTAAGTTACATAATCTCAAAATATCTTAAACTTCTAGAATAATGTAACATGTAGTAACCTAACTCCAAAACCAAAATAAACAAATATACCAATTGAAGTGCTCTACTCTACCTATAATACTATAAACATGAGGGAAAATGCATAAATTGTAGGGGAAGGGGAGGGTCGAATTTACTAATCTATCTCCATTCTAAGAGGCAATGATGAACCTGCATGCATTACAGGGGTGAAATTTGCTATTCTAACTCCAATCTAACAAACATTGGGGAAAATGCATTCATCGGGTAGAGTCAAATTTACTACTATAACTCCAATCAAAAAAGTATTGGACAAGGTGCATATATTAGATGGTGAGGGGGGATCAGTTTAATATAATACCTCCAGTCTAACAAATATTCGTCTAAATGCTTAATTGAAAGAGGGAGGGCAAATTTACTGCTCTATCTAAAGTCCAAAAAACATTGGGGTAAGTGCACACATGAGGCGGGGAGTGTCAGATTTAGGGCCCGATTCTGATGCGGGTTGGAAAAGCTTCCCGACCGAATCGGTTGGGAAATGGTTTCCGACCCACTCGGATCGGGAAAGTCCGACCGGCGGAGTAGGATGCATCCGGATGCTTCCAGATACGATTTGGTTGAACTCCCATTGACTTCAATGGGAACATTTGTTCCTGACCGCATCAGAATTGGGCCCTCGGTCGGGAAGACACGTTCCCGATCCGATTTGGAAGGAGCAAATGCCGTTAGGAGGCCTTCCTAACCGCATCAGAATCAGGCCCTCGGTCGGGAAGCTTTTCCAGCCCGCATCAGAATCGGGCCCTTAGTCTTCTAACTGCAGTCCTATGAACATTGTAAAAAATGCACACTTTAGGGGTGGAAGATTTCCTCTTCTAATTCCAGTGTAACAAACACTGGGCAAAATGCATACCCTGGGGTTCGGGAGGGGTCAGATTTAATATTCTGTCTCCAGTCTAACAAACATTGGGGAAAGAGCATTAGGGTCAAATTTACTATTCCAACTCATGTCTAACAATCTTTGGGGAAATTGCATACATTAGACAGTCTCAAACTTCTCCGGCCATACCCTTGAAGATGCTGAACTGCTTACCTGATGGCGAAAATTGGGAGGGCATAAATGAATGGGTGGAGGCGGGCATGGAGAAGCTGGTATTTCTGTTTCGCGCAGGCGAGCTCCTTCCATTTGAAGAGTTCCGAGAAGAATTTGATCTCCCCCAGGGCCATTTCCTCCTTCTTAGAGCTGTGACAGGAGTGTTTTGCGCACATTGGAAAACAGGTATGACTGAGCCACATCACCACAATACCTGCCACTACATGATAAGGGCAGTCACTTGCCTTTATAGGGGATAGGCGGCAACACATTGCAACCATTGGAGTCCCTGAGGACATGGTGGGAGCAGGACCTGGAGATCCCCCATACCAGAAAAAGACATTGGCGAGAGTACCCAAAGCTTCCAGAAATGCATGATTTAGGCTGAACACTACTTTTCCCCACACAGAGCATATTTAACCATAGGTCACATCAATAAATACTTTCATACAGTAGGAGCGGCCTGCTCTGAGATGCGGGGCAATAGTGGAGGAGTTGAAGCACATGATATGGGAATGCCCTCCTTTGGTGCCTTATTGGAAGGAGGTCACAGCAGTGGTAGTGAATATGATTTCCTGGGAGATCCCCTGTACGATGGGAAACTGCATACTAAACTGGTTCCCTCTTACTGCCAATACGAAGTTTACAAGTAGGTTCCAGGACTTAGCTTTCATCCTCACAAAGCGCAAGGTTACGAGGAATTGGAAAGCCCCGAGTGGGCCCAGAATAGCAGGTTGGCGGAAGGAGCTGGAGAAATGGGCTCGATATGAAGGGGAAGTGGTACTTAAAGAAGCTAGGAGGGGCATTCGTTTAATTGAAATAGCACAGGCTTGGTAGGCACTAGGGAACTCCTTGAGGGACCCAGATACACATGAGAGGGCTCAACGGCACTGGCTCCCCTCCGTCTAGAGAGCCAGGATCAACCCAGTACTTTTGATGATCCACATTATATGTACATCCCCCTCCTGCTGCATATGATACACTGATAGCTCCAGAAAAGGTTACCAACAATATGTTAGCCCCCCTTACATTTCCTTTGAAATATGAGATTGACTCATGTAGGGGGAGGGTGGATGAGTTGGAACTGTAGTAGATGTCTATATTAGGATTTGTGGAGAAATTCAAACTGTAAAGTGGCCTGCTAGGCGATGATGATACAAATGGATGCATGATGTATTGTTGACAAAACCATCAATAAAATCTGTATAAAAAGAAATAAAATTAGGCTGGCTCAAATTTACTTTTCTAACTCCAGCCCAAGAAATATTGGGGAAAGTGCATACAGTTGGGGGTGGGTCATATTTATTATTCTAACTCTGTTATTAGATATTGGGATATTAGGATAAATGTATATTTGTGTTAGGCCTGCAGACAATTTTGATTATGCCAGAGCAATTGGAGTACGTTTGGTAATTCTGTGTTACTTTTTGAGGAGAATTACCGATAATTGCGCGGTTACTTCTGCTCATGTAATTAAGAGAAATTTCGGGGGGGAAATCCTACATCAAGAGCACATTTAGATGTCGCTCACACTTGCTATTTGTGTTCTTCCACATTTAGCACTGTTTCTAGTGAAAAATGCATTGCACATCCATTTTGGACACAGGGGGGCATTTGTGCGCTAAGGAAGAGTGCTAAACACAGAATTACTCTTCTTGCATAATTCAAGCATAATCTCTCTGAATTTTTAGGTAATATTGCGTGATTATGAGACACAGAATTACATGAGTTACACCCACCCCTAATTTGTGCGTGTGTGAGGGGGGTTTATTGATCTAACTCCAGATTGAAAACCATTGGGGAAAAATGCATAGGCAGGAGAGGGAGGGGGCAGATTAACTATTCTAATTTCACTCTTACACACACTGGGAAAGTGCATGCATTGTCGAAAAAGGAGGCACATTCACTGTTCTAAGTCCAGTTCTTCGATTATCCTGGAAGCGACGAACTGTTATGTTCCACTTCACAATATTGGTGCGCATATAAAATATAAGACCCCTAAGACAGCGGAGTGGAACCTCTGTGACAGACGAGGACCCTCTTTGCACTGTGAGAGGACTTAATTTAGTTGTTTATGTTTAATGTGTAATGTGTTTCAACGTTGGAGTTTTCTGGGAGGGAATGGAAGAGCAATAGAGGAATTCACAGGAACTAACCAATCCATTCACATTTATCACTACCTGCTTACATCATTCAAGCACCTGCACACCCACCATAGAATGAAATGGCAGGCCTATCATAAATACATTCACTCAACCCATGGTAAAGATTTAATCCTTAATTGTTAGGAGCTCAATGCTCCTAATATACAAACTAAGATCTGGCGATTTATGAAAGAGGTAGTGCACAACATAATCACATTACAAGAGACACATCTGAAATGCACTGGTGAAATAAAATTCGAGCACAAACTGTATGTGCTTGCCTTCTACTCCTCAGGAAATAACAAACCCAATGGAGTAATCCTCTCTTTTCATAAAAAGTTCCCTTTTTCTCAATCTCATAGTTAAAAATATAGGAAGGGCCATTATCTCTTTGTGGGTGAACATTGCTTACTATTGCTGTAGTTTATGCCCCTAATACAGGTCAGGTTGATTTCCTACATGCAACATTGGGTAGCTCTGGAGATTTCACCCAGGGTGATATTCTGCTCCTGAGTGATTTGCACTCAGTTGGAAAACATCTCTACCTTATAAATAGAACAGGCTCAGGCAATGCAAACACAGGTGCTTCTCAAGGAAACTTAAAGGTAAATTATGAGACCTAGGATTACACGATGTCTGGTGAGAGCAGCACAAAGAGGAGCAAGACTACATGTTGTTCTCACACGTCCATAGAACATATTCAGGAATCTACTGTGTCTGTGTGAGCTCTCCACTCTTTTCCTGGACTTTAAAGTCTATTATAGGTGCTACAAAAGTCCCAGATTATGCCCCAATTAGTGTGGAGATAGAATGGAGAGGTCTCCTTAAGCAAAGGCTGTGATGGACATTTTGTATTTCCTTGATGCGAGACCCAATCCTTAGGGAAGAACTTAAAACACAAATTAAAGAATACTTTTAAAACAATTACTCTCAAGAGGTATATGAGGTGTACCTTTGAGGTGCATTCAAAGTGGTCCTCAGAGGAGTTTGCCTTAGCAAATTTGTTCACCTTAAACAAACGTTGGCGCCAACATAGATAAAAGTTGGAATTTGTGTTAAAACTTTGAGAAATTGAATGCAGGGAATCCCCCAAACACCAGAAGCTCAGAATACTCACTTCACTGAGGGGACAGCTAAGGTCAATAGACACCAACAAAGTGGAACTCATGCTCCTGAGGTTGTAACACATCCACTGTGCTCAAACAAATAACATCAGCCCTCACTTGGCTTGGCTACTCCATGCGAAACAAGAGAGGCAGCATGTGAAAGTGATTATTCTAGATGATAGTAAAAGCTCACTAGAGAGGATGAGAAACTTTTGGTCCTCCACTCCTATTATTTGCAGTTATATACTGCAGAAAAAACTTGCTGACATTCTGCAGAATCAATACTTAAAACACATGTCTGCTCCCTAGAATCACCCCAGAGCAACATGCTACATGAGAAGCGCCAACACTAGAAGATGAGTTTAAATCAACCACTACATTTTTAAAAGCTAACAAGGCAATGGGACCTGTTGGCTATATGGGGAATTTCTATAAATCATTTGGATCCCTATTAATCCCCTTCTTGTTAGGGTACACTCTCGAATGGACCAGTCCACATACAGTAATCCACAAGCAAGAAAGGGCCCAGTGAGCTGCACATCATACTGGCCAATTGCCTTTTTGAATATAGACTAAAAGATCTTTACAAACGTTTTAGTGACTTGTCTTGGAAATATCCTACCATGGCTTACCCACCCTGATTTGTCAAGCTTCATTAAAATTTACAAAACACATGGCAACCTCAGAAGAGTAGTCCAACTGGTAGAAGAAGCCAAGAAAACGTCCACACACCAGCGACTAGATGCAAAATAGTCCTTCAGCTGGGTGGAATGGAGATTCTTTGTCCTGACATTGGGGACGGACGGATTTTGCCCCAACATTTTAGCCCTTTGCCCTTGCGGGTTATCAATCTCCCTTTTTGGAGATCCTACTGAATGGTGTAGTCTTCCAGTCACTGTGGCTAGGACGGGGGACTGGACAGACAGGGATGTCCCCCTGTCTCCTGTTATTAGCGTTAAGTATCGAACCCATCGCAGCCCACCTCACAACCCTGTTACCTTGTCAGCAAGGACATGACAGGGTTGTTGTTTGGGAAAGAGGAACACAAAGTCATACTGTTTGCAGACGACATTCTACAGACCTTAACAAAGCCTGTGGTGGCCCTCTCAAAACTACAGCTACACATAGATGCTTTCAACAGGTATCAGGGTTTAAGATAAATGTAAACAAATCTAAAATTCTAAACCTGATGCTCTCCTTAGATGAGGTGTATACCCTTCAGCAACAAACTTCTTTCAGATGGATGACAAAACACATTACATACTTGGCAGTCTAACTTTCAGGGCAGGTACCCTATCACTCTAAAATCAACCTCCCTTACTATCTGATATTCGGCAAGACCTTCACAAATGGGGAGACCTTCCGGAATTCTGGATGGGATTAATTCACCCACTTAAAATGAATATCTTGCTGAGACTCTTTTGCACTCTCTGTTCTTTGCTCATAGTAATATCAAAAACCCTCTTTCACACACTTAAAAGTGTGTTCCTGAAATATTTTTTTGGTGGGGAAGTTTATGAGTTGCCGACAAAGTCTTGCACAGACCAAGAGAGAAAGGGGGGCTGGCCGTCTCAGACATTTACACTTAATATGTAGCCTCCCAACTATGCACTCTAGCAGACTGGAGCACATGAGAATCCAAAAAAGCTTGGATCTACATAGATACAGCCATGGCAGGCCCGGCATTTTGGAACCTAGGGGCTGATATATATATTGGCAGGTTGAGGTAAGTCCGTCAGATGAGAATGAGCAACTACATTATGTGGAACTGCGCCACTGGGTCACACAACCACTGGTTAAAGATACCGCTACATGAGAGCTAAAAAAAAATTGTTTGACATCTGGCACACAAGGGGTTATCTCTACACTGTACCAGTTACTCCTTAATGAGACTTTACCCATTACACAACCATACACTGACAAATGCAACTCCCTCACAGAACAGATCTCATCAGAGTGACAATAGTCATACATATGAAGGGACCCAAACAGATGCTTCTTTAGTGTCCTGGGGAAGGAGACCCACTATAAACTACTGTATGACTGGTACTTGCATCCTGCTAAGTGCTATCATACAGCTAGCGCTCTCTGCTGGAGAGACTGAGGGGAGTTCAGAGACCTCCTGCATATGTGATGTTACTGCCCTGAGATACAATCCTATTGTAATGAGTTGCTGCCAGAAATACTTGTGGTCCTGTGGCACCCCCTTCCTGAGACATTTTCTTGTGCGCTAGTTGGGGTGAATGCACATGATTTTCAATTTCAATCCAACAGTGATAAAGTAATTGTCTGGAACTGCCTTGGAGACGCTTAAACAACTCTTTCAGCTTCCTGGAAAAAACTAGACCCCCTGGATATTACCCAATGGCATTCATGATTGTGGCATCTTCTAGTGATGGAAAAATTGACATGTACTGTGACAGACACTACTACAGAGTTTGCGACTCTTTGGAAACCTTTGATGTGCTATATTCTAGAGATGGCACCTCTGTGAACGTATCCATCACGACTGACTAAAGGCCCTTCACTCTCATCTTTTTTAACCTACATTACCATTGAAGAAAAGTTGATGACGGACCAATAATGAAAACCAATCAACTAACCAACCAACTACAAGGATTGTGGTCTACCCACTACACAGGATTGTACATGGATGGTTTATCCATCACAAGATGGAATGTGCTATTGTAACCATGCTCCTTTCTAGTTATATTCATTTTCTTCCACTAGGAGGTGTGACAAGGGATTGGGAATGTTTTCTACATCATTCAAGTAATCAACTTTAGGGCAGCAATATAATTTGTAGTAATTTATTCTCAGTTGTATCTGTATCACAACTGGAAAATACAATTTACTAAAATTGTTTCATACTCAAAGAAATATTTCATACATTCAAATAAAAACCATTAAAATCCATTTTATATTTAAAATAATTTTCATTTAATTAAATATATCCATTTTAAAGTAAAGAGTATTCCTCAATCCAACATAAAACAGACACAAATAAAAGGAAAGTAATAAAAACTGTGATGATTAAAAATGGATTATTATTATTGATTATTGAATTATATACCCCACAGCTTAAAAAGTAAATTAAATAAAAAGTTATAAAACAATAAAACTTGTGAACAAAATGTCAAAGATTAAAAATTTAAAATATTAAACAAGGATCAACAATTAACGTACACTAAAAAAAATTAGCAATACCCCATCCCCAACACACTCCAAATTTCATAACAAAATAAAGTAATTGTTTAAAAAATATATATAAACAAGTTTTTCTAATAATTAAAATTAATTGAACATATATAAACTTAATTTACAAAAAACAATTTGCATAAAAAATTATTAGAAATGCATATATGTTTTATTTAAACACTACCTACCCAATTCCCCAAAAAACCTGAAATTAAAATGTATTAAATACTTACAAAAACACTAAGGGCCCGATTCCGATGTCGTACGGAAGGCCTCCGAATCGGATTTGGCTTTCCCGGATCCGATTCGTAACCCTTGTTTACGACCGAATCGTACACAGGTCCGAACGACCAAGTACGATGCAAAGATCGCGTACACGCCGACCGAATCGTTTCTGGGACCCGAACCTGTCCGTTCGACCCATTTGTAGCCGAAACGTGCCGCACTATGGATCCGAATTCCGACCGAGCGAGTACGATGCACGATTCGGACAGCCGCTTCGTCTCGGACTCAGCAAGATGAATCGGCTGTCAGAAGTGTACTTCGGGGGGCGTAGCAGGCCCCCCTTCACCCGGGGCCCTACGAATCTGTCACTGGGGTGTGCCCATGGGTCCTCTCGATCAAGGCAGGCACAGTGTGGCGGGCACCATGGGCTACCCGCCACAGGGTGTACGCTTTTCCCCACCCACCCCTTTTCTACTATGGGAGTCTGTGTACGCGTCTGTGCACAGGCTCCCATGGAGTTCAATGGGAGTCCGAGCGAACCGAGTCCGTAAGCATACAGCAGCATCGTACTCGCTCGTTCGGGCTCCCGGAGCACGCCTCGCTCGGAAAGCCCTCCAGATCCGAGTCGTACAGAGGGCTTTCCTAGCGAGATCGGAATCGATTTGCATACCAGATTGAGTGATATATGGAAAGAACCATTGGTTATGGCTTTGTAATATGTTATACTGCTTCCTATAAAGCATACCTTGAAGATTTTTCTAGATTGCTCTTTCAGAATCCCAAGAGTGTACTGGGAGTTCTTAGATAATGAGTGCTGTGCACAGGTACTCTCCCAGGGTAGTGCTGAATCTTTGTGGGATGTAGGAGTTTGGACCTCTTTTGGCACAGAGAGGTGAAAGATTTCAAATCACTGCATTTGGGCCTCTTGAATTTTGATATGGTGCATGAAAGCATTCACTTCCCCCTCTCAAGCATCAAGGTTATCATTACAGCCATTGGGCTCATGACATGGGATGCTATGGAGCCTCATCCCCCAGCGCTTGCACCACATTTGCTCAGAATACTTTTTTTCTTCTGATTTTCTCAGGCATGTGCCCTCCTCCTGGACTCATTCATTGTATTTCAGCTGCTTTCTACTCCACTATAACTGTGATGTAGATATGGACACTGATAAGTGTTACATACATATATACAAAGTGCCTTGGTATATGTCTATCCAAAGCTTGCTCGCTTGCTGCACTGAGTCAATTTTTTGTACCAGTTATGCTCGCCCACCCTCCAGCTGCCTTTCATTTGATTTATTTTTCAGTCTTCCAGTACAAACTAAATCACACACAGAGCTATAGTACATATGCAGATATTCAGAGTGTAATAAATTACTTTTCACGATTGTTGAGTGTGGGGAAGGCCATCACATAACTCACCAATGGAGAAGCCTCAAATGAGTCATGACACCTCTGTCTCCCCGCAACAGCGGTGATAAATAACATTCAAGAGAGCAAAGTAGCCAGGCCTAAGACAAGGTGCTCACCATCACTATCCGGGATATAGTAAAAAACAGTGGTGCTCTAGAGCAAGGGTTGGCTACCACACAACCCCCTAAACATAAGCCCCAGATAGGGGTTAATCAATGCAAAACAAAGTGTTCTTAACACTCAGAGTTCATAAGTAAGTCAAACGTCCAGTCCAAGGAGTTGTAGAATTTCAATCAGTTTTAATCCGATCCACCATTCAGTCAATAAAGTGGTGATGTACCGCAAGAACAGCCAGCCAACATATGTTTCGTAGCATGGCTAGTTAGCCTCCGACTTCCTCAGGGCTGTGAACAATAAATAAATCAAAAGTACAATAACTAAGATGCTCTACTCAGACTCCCACAAATTGGTGTCAAGACTCTGATTTGATAAGGTGAAGTGACGGAAAGATTCAAAAGTGACATTCCTAATCCAAGTAGAACAGCACACATAATAAATATAATATCACACATTTGTTATAATTTTTGGGGAGAAAGTTTAAAGCAGATATAAGTATAAAAATAAAAGTACAAAAATGTAAAACCATCAGTGCCAGTCATAGAAAGAGCAATATGCATACAATCAGTCCAGTTAAATGTGCCTACCATTCCCCTGTTCCTATAAAGAGAGTGTCAAAAAACAGCAGAGAAGATAAATAAAAGGAAAGTAATAACCTGTAGTAGAGTAAACCATAGCGTGCCTTAGTATATGGCTATGAAATCCAAGATATCAACTCCAATATCCGATAATAACCTGTGTAGGCAAATGAGAGTGATCACAAACTACTCCAGAACCGACAGAGCCAAAGACAAAAGTAATCAAGAAACTATAATATAAGGCTCACCAAGGGCAAGATCCTGTTCTCCCATCAGAAACCAAATCATAATGATACCCTATTATTAAAAGTAAGACGTGAGTCGAAAATGGAAAAACATGATTGACAATAGTCCAACTAATATCAGACACGTGTCTGGTCAACCTGTCCGCGTCCCAACAGGCATAGGGGCAAAAGCGATCTCGCACCTATGTGTATGCGTTCATAAATCTCTAAAAGTGTGCATGGCCGAGCCCCACATTCATGGCTGCAAGCACTATCAGTAAAAGGCATATTAGTTTAGACAACGCACTAAATTGGTGCCACCCGCCATCGAGACACTCCTGTATCGAAGAATCTCTAGGACTCACATACGGCTAAATGTATCCCGCATGTTACAATAACCGAGGTAGGCGTAAAAAGTAAGTATCCTAAAATATTCAAAGTGAGAAAAGGAGTTCCCAATCCACTTACAATAGTTTCAAAGTGTAATAGCGCGGAAAGTACTCCTCCAACAGTATCGGCGTGGACGGTAAGCGCCCTCCAAACGGTCCTATTTGCACTGTCTAAAAAGAGTGATAAATAGCATATTACACTCTGCACATCTGCATATTAGGTATATGGCAGAACATTTTATCATGTGGATTTGTTTAAAGAAAAAAATAATTTACCAAAAACCAGGCTGCAAGTTGTTAAATTAGTACAGCGAAGTAAAATCACATTGAAGAGGCCTGGTGACTATTAGAAAAGGTGTTTTCCTGTGTAAAAAAAAGCTCATAAAATGAAAACTGTGAGGCAAAAGATAGTGTTTTTGTTGTAGTGTGTTAATAAACACACATTCACAATATGTTACTATAATCCAAATGTTAAATTCCATATTTCCACAGTAAAGTGAAACTGACATTAGAAAAACACTGCTTACTGTCTCAGAAATAGCTTAATACTAAAAATCAGACATCTCTTTACCGCATGCACATATTTAACCTTTTGCATCATTAGTTTGGTTATTTTTAAATGCAATAGACATGAACAACTACAATGTGTGCGTATGCTGAGAGTATAATCTGCTATTTATCACAATTGATGAGGCAGAGGAGGGGTATCATGACCCACTCGAGGCTTCAATTCTTGTGAATCGTGGACCTCACCACACTCTACAATGGTAATGAATAGCATATTACATTCTGCACATTTACATACATACTACATCCATATTAGATGTTGCCTAAAAGTTGAAAGGGAGTTAAAGGTTGACGAGCAGGTTAACAGTGGCGTTGCCAAAAACTCTAAAAACTATCCAGCTACCTTGACCCCGGGGTCCACATGCACAAGTGAAGGATATCATTGCAGCAGAGGCTTTATGGGTGGGTTTAGACATTGACCTAGTAGAGACATTTGTCTTTTAGCTGACTTCAATACTGCAGAGACTTTGGGTCTGATTTATTTTTTGGCTGGCTGCCCGCTCTCCGCCAGGGCAGCAGAGCAAATTACTCCGCTGCTGTGACATACTTGCTACCGGCCAAATTTAGAAATGTCTGCAGACATTTCTAGCATTGGCAGAAACCGCCATCATGGCAGTTCATGTCAATTGTAAGATTGCCATTCGGCTCTGTCAACATGACGGAGCCGTATGGAAAACTCAAAATGTTTTTTTTTACTTTCGTAAATAAAGTCCCAAAGCTGGATGCCCCCTCGCCATGGAAGTTTCCTCCAATGGCGAGGGGGACAATGAGCATTTTCAATGCCCCTTACTAGCAGGTTTTTGCATGGCAGGCTTTTAATACCGGCTGTATGTCTGCTCATCTAAATTGGGTGGGTGGACATATAGCCAAACCTCCGACCACCCTTACTCCATCAGGTCTTTGGAGGGGTTTGACCACGGTGGAGACAGAGTAATAGTCAAACCATGGTCTGCTCACCTCTAAATTGAGTGGGCGGAGTTGGGCGGACCATAATGTTGGTGGGGAGGAAACACAGTTATTGTTGCGACGGAGTTCACTCTCTGCCAACATATAAATTGAGCCCTTTATCTAGTAGGCAGTGTGCTCAAGGCAACAGGAACAGCAATCAGAATGCAAAGAACTGCAATAAACTACATCCGGAAAACAGAGGCTGAAGAAATCAGCGATCTCTTCATCATTACGTATCCTATGCCAGCAACACATTACCTTAACAAGCAAGTGCTATTGTCAGTGTTCAGAGATGATGACATCATGTCATCGATTCTGGGCACATCTGTTAGGTAGCAAACATTAGTGGACATTATTCTGACAATGAGGTAGTGATTTGTTATTTCATTGTTCTAGGTAAAAGAAGGCTGAGGCAAAGGCATGTTACAGAGAGACTGCAGCTGTTGTAAACACAGATGTCAGACTATCAACTTAGTGAAGCTGTGGATGAGTAAGAGGACATTGATTTAATATATCAAGCATGTGGGTTGTAGGGCAGTAAGTCAAACTGGAGGCTTGATTGTAAGAGCCACAGAAAACATCAAGCTTAAGTCCTCTGCTATATAAGCAAGAGATGCAGGTAAGTTCGGACTGGGACATAAAATAGGCCTGGGTAAAAAAATAAAAGTGGCCCCTGTTAATGACTTAGATAGCTAAAAAAGTGGCTCATGTTTGCAAATTGGGGTAGTTTTGAACTTGTGAAGACACTCTGTATAAGTATTTTGCAAAGTATGGAAGACTGCATTGATTTGAGTTTGTTACAGGTAATGTTTTAAAACCAAGGAAATAAAAAGTAAAAACAGGCTCAGCAGACCATAAAACAGGTCCACAAACAGCCCAAAAACATCCCACACACTAACATGTCAGACCAACCTGTCAGGCACTGTCTGATTGCCCAATAGGCCCGTCTGACCCCGGGTAGAACACATAAATAAATTTTGCTATGGTTTAATCCTTTTACAAAACGTTAACACTGAGGCGATAAGTGACCTGACAGGGGGCTGCCAGTAGCTTTGTAGCCAGTATACACAGGGTACACACTGGGTGAAGCATCGAATGCTGTACAAAAAAGTGTACTCCTTGTAGAAGAAGGAGATTAAGAGATAGTGATGTTTTCATGGAGTATGACATCCCTCTAAATGATCAGTTGCTTTAAGGTGAAAAAAGGCAAAGCAAAAAATCATTAAAATATGCAATACCGACATACAATGCTGCAGAAAATATGCCAAGTTAGTCTCGTACTGCCATGTCAATAATACCCTCTTTCTCAATAGTTAAGAAAATGAATAAATGGTGACAATTAATTTTCATTCTGAAGCTAATATTGCTCTACCTTAAGATACCCACTGCCAGTGCTTAATGGGAGCCAGAGGGGGCCACGGCACTCATTTTCAGAGCCCTCCAGCTATTCTTTCTCATCAGACATCTATCGACAGTAAAAGGGGGGAAACACACAATTGGGAAAGAAGGAGGAAGAGAAAGACGGAAAAACCGTCACAAGCGGAGAAGGCATAATGAAATAAAGTTTGAGGGAGTGTCTGGTATTGTAATTGTATTGTAATTGCATTTATATAGCGCTTACTACCCCTGACGAGGTGTCAAACTGCTTTTTCGGCGAGTAGCACACTACTCCAGAACCCATAAAGGATTAGTGGTGAATTAGTATAGTGAAATATGAAAGTAATTTGAGTGGTGGATATGCTAGTCAGTTATTTGGATAGAGAAGGATAGTGGAGGGATAGAAGAGGGAAATAGGTTTGCATTTATATAGCGCTTGCTACCCCTAATGAGGTGTTGAAGCGCTTTTTGGTTGAGTAGCACGCTACTCCAGAACCCATAAAGGATTGGTGGTGAATTAGTATAGTGAAATATGAAAGTAATTTTAGTGGTGGATATGTTAGTCAGTTATTTGGCTTGAGAAGGAAGATGGAAGGGTCTAGAACTTTATTTATTTATTTTGGAGTTTATAGCCGTATGAGGGGGTTTGGGGTGAGTAAAGGGGAGGTGGAGGGGAGTTAGTATAGGGAAATATGAAATTAATTTGGGTGGTGGACGTTATTCTGTTTTTTGGATTTAAAAGGAATAGTGGAGGGATAGAGGGGGTAGAAGATGGAAGGAGGGATAGAAGAGGGAAGGATCTAGATTATTTTGTTGTTGAGTTCATAGTAGTAGGGGCTTTGGGTTGAGTAAAAGGGAGGTGGAAGAGTCAGAGGTAAGGGTTTAGAAAGGCATGTTTGGGAGATCTAAATAGTAAAAGAGGTATGAGATGATGCAAGGAGGGGTAGAGGAGGGAAGAATCTAGAAAGGGTTACTTTGGGGATCATAGTAGTGGTATGGGATGAATGAGAGAGTGGAGGTAGAGGATATACTGATAGAGGTATAGGGTGAGAAACAGGGTAGTGCAATGAAAAGAGTAGTAAAATGGAGTTTGAGATGAGTCAGAGAGTTGAGGTAGAAAATATATTGAGAGCAGTATAGGGTGAGAAATAGGGTACTGCATTGGATATGCTGAATTAGAAGAAAAGTAATAAATGTATAGATACATAAGTAAATGGAAGGTGTGTATATATATATATATATATGACCATCCATGCTTGCACAATGGTGTACTAAATAAATGCACTTTACTGGTTAAAAAACCTACCTGTGGATCGTTCTTTCTCCGTGCTGTGGGATCCTTGCTGAGAGCAGTGTGGAGTCCGTTTTGCATATATATATATATATATATATATATATATATATATATATATATATATATATATATATATATATATATATATATTATCTACTGGCGGTCGCCAGTAGATAGTTATAGTTACAACCTATTATCCATAGGAAATCCGCGACATTCTATTTGAAATATCTCTCTTGCCGGTTGACGTATCTTCGCGAAATTTTCAAACTTCGTGGGGCGCTCCGGTCCGCTCCTACCCTGAAAGTCTCGGGGTGATACGTCAAGTGGGGGCCGAGAAAAAGGGGGTCCCAAAACGCGTTTTCCCCATGCATTTTCCATAGGAAACTTTAGACACGGCTACAGCCCGAACTGCTGAACGGAATTACACCAAATTTGGCAAGAGGTAGTTCTTGGTTCAGAAAGAACCCTTTTTGTTAAATGGTGTAAATCCGTTCAGTAGTTGCTGAGAAAATGAAAAGTAAAAGTTAGTGATATCTATGGGCACGGAGGATTCGCGCACCCTCAGCGCACCCTGCGCGCACCGTCCCGATCACGAGCTGCATTTTAAATTGGCTGTCAACATTCCGATTCAGGAAATGTTGGCAGCCATTTTATCCCTCGGTAGAACCGAGGGACAGAAACAAGTGCGCAAAGCGCACAAAGAGGGCAGGGTAGAAACACCCTGACCCCTAGGTTTGCTCAGGGGTCCCACAAGGACCCCTGGGCAAAAAAAAATTTTTTTTAAAAATCGGCAGGATGCGCTCAGGGTGCGCGAATCCTGCCGAAAAAAAAAAATCGAAGCGCGGTCTCCTGCGCTTTGATGTTAATTGGCCCCGGGTGGCCCAAGTCCCGGGGGCATGGTGGGAGGATAATTTAATGTGTGGGGGGCCTCAAAGGGCCCCCAAGCCCGAGGACCGCCACCCCCGGGGCTTTTTAAAAAATGGTGCGGGAGGGCTCTGAGCCCTCCCGCAGCCCCGAGGACCACCACCTCCCGGGGCTTTTTAAAATTAATGACAACCTGTGTGGGGGGCTCCAGCCCCCCACACGCCCGAGGACCGCCACCTCCCCGGGGCACTAAACATTTAAATATGGGGGTCCGTTACGGACCCCAGAGCCCGGGGACCACCACCTCCCGGGGCTTTGAACTGAATTGGAGGGGGCCGCGCGGCCCCCCTCCTGGAGCCCTTGATGGCCCTGGGGACCACCACCCCCAGGGCCGGCTCCTGCAGTGTCCCGGGGTGCCTACCCCCGGGACACTGTAGTTGCTATGGCAGGACGGGAGCCTCGCGGCTCCCGTCCTGCCATAGCAAACTGCTTTGGATATTGGAAGAGAGCAGGGAAACCTGCTCTCTCTTCCAATATCCAAAGCACATTGCTTTCCACATGGGGAGCAGCATGTCAGCTGCTCCCCATGTGGAAAAGCAGTGCCGGCTCCCAAGGGACGCGGGGAGCCGGCGGGACTGTGGGGGGATTGGGGACCCCCACAGTCCCCAACGGAGAGGGCCAGCCCGGGGGATGGGGTCCCCGGGGCAAGTAGTGGCCCGGGAGGGGGGACACGCGGCCCCCCTCCCCAAAAAAGAAAAAAAAAAAATTACAAAAATAGAAAGGCCAGCCCCGGGGGATGGGGTCCCCAGGGCCTTAAAATGGCCAGAGGAGGGGGCCACGCTGCCCCCTCAAAATAATAAATAAAGAGGCCATGCCCCGGGGATGGGGTCCCCGGGGCCAATACAGGCCAAGGGAAGGGGGCCACGCGGCCCCCTTCCCGTTTTTTTTGGTAATTAAAAAAAGGGGTAAGGCCCTGGGGGATGGGGTCCCCAGGGCCCAAAAACAGAAAAAAGGAAGGGGGCCACACAGCCCCCTTCAGAGACAAAAAAACAAAACAAAAAAAAAACGATCGGGCCCGCAGGCCCCGCCCCTTACTTCACTACTCTGCAAGCGCGCCCCTGGCGCGTTTGCAGAGAGAACAAATTCACCTTGAATACTGGGGGTCCCTGGGGGCCAACTAGCCCACCAGGAACCTCCAGTATGCGCCAGGGGCTGCCTTGCAGAGACGTGTAGAGAGGCCACACCCCTTTTACACCTCTCTGCAACGCAGCTCTGTGGCGCTTTTTGGAGGTATATGGTGGGCTAGTTGGACTCCGGGGACCCTCAGGATTCAAGGGGACTTAATCCCCCAACTTAAAACGCGCCACGGGGCGCGTTTGCACAGTGGTGAAGGGAGGGGGCGGGGCTTCAGGTGACATGTGTGCAAACAGGCCCCGTGGCGCGTTTTAAGATGGGGAATTAAATCCCCTTCAATCCTGAGGGTCCCTGGGGCCAACTAGCCCAACAGGTACATCCAGAATGCGCCACAGAGCTGCGTTGCAGAGAGGTGTAAAAGAGGGTGTGGCCTCTCTACACGTCTCTGCAACGCAGCCCCTAGCGCATATTGGAGGTTCCTGGTGGTCTAGTTGGCCCCTAGGGACCCTCAGGATTCAAGGGGACTTAATCCCCCAACTTAAAACGCGCCACGGGCGCGTTTGCAAAGATGTCACCTCAGGCCCCGCCCCCTCCCTTCACCATTGTGCAAATATTCCTCTAAAATCAGCCGAAATAGGAATTCCGATTTACTCACCTGTTATAAGGAGAGACCTCAGTGCTGTATCTTTCAGCCCAGTACTGGTCCTGAAAAGTAATTTTAACCGTACTTACCAGTAACTTGAATTTCCTTCCATAGGCTAACATTGACTGGTTTCACTTGGAAATTCTTCTAAGTGTGGAGTTTTGGAACTTTAAAATATTCCTCTAAAATCAGCCGAAATACGAATTCCGATTTACTCACCTGTTATCAGGAGAGACCTCAGTGCTGCATCTTTCAGCCCAGTACTGGTCCTGAAAAGTAATTTTAACCGTACTTACCGGTAACTTGAATTTCCTTCATAGGCTAACATTGACTGGTTTC